>JAWWEE010000034.1:12858316-13190195 GCA_035221455.1 Xenops minutus | reverse complement strand
CGTGAGGGGAGACACCGGGCCGGGGGGGACAATAAAGCTTTGGAATCAAAACCATAACAGTAAACACGCAAAAACACAGAACTTTAAACTTGAACGGCCAAAGTCTCCAGCCTGGCAGAGTTGTCCAAGTCTGGAGGTCTGCATTGCCATTATCTTCATAGATCTGCCTTCTGAAGTGTTCTTTCCATCCTTCACACGTCATGTGTTCTCCCACATCTCCTCCTTCTTTTCTGAAAGTTTTCCCCCAAAAAACTCCTCCCCTCGTTGTGAATGTCCTGACAGGGGACTGTTAAAATATGCCAACCCCCTGTGCTAAGGGAAGAAACCCATTTCAGGGAGTTAACACGAACCCTGGAGCTCAGAGACAGCTTTATTACAGTGGCGGGCAGGGCTGCAATACTTCCACATCCACACATGTAATCTGTGGGACTCAGGGATAGAATTAGGTTTAATTAGGTTGTTTTTAGAAAGCTCAGTGTTTGTGGATAGAAGGTGCTGGAGGAAAACAAATGGCTAATTTTTAATTCACACTATTTTGCCTTCCAGTTGTAGCTCATGTGCTGCACAGGAGCAGAGTGCAAAGGGACTGGGGAGAACCCCGACACAAGAGCACATGCTAGTGGGTATCGGCTTTATTCTATGTCTTTTCACAATCTTCACGAGGATGACCCTGATCTCACTGGCAGTTTTAGTCAGGGATAGCATCACAGAAGCCTGCAAATGTACATCAGTGTAATATTAGGATTTATTAGATCCAGCATCTGATCTGCTATTTGTTGCACTGTGGTATGAATATCCAGAAGGGGAAAAGGCTTACTGACCAATTGTAAACATCTTATTTGAAGGTCAAGGTTTCTTTAAAAAAAAATTCAATTATTAAAGGAGTATAAAATACCCATTTTTAGTTTTCATTCCACTTGCACAGTAGGTCAAATGCAGATGGAGAAAATATTACAACCACTTATTCCCAGATCAAGTGTTTCTTACCTAAGGACTTTAAGCTGACAGAAAAGATCTCTCTTCAACACCCCATAAGATTGCTTTGGAGGCAGAGAACAGGTCTCTAGGGAGAACCTTTACACTGAGAGATTCGGTTTGTATGTCACTGTCTATAGGAGATGACACACATCACTGAAAAGGTTGTGATCTTCCAATTCATTCCTGTGAGAAGGAAGGTTGAGGCGGACTTGAAAGAGCTACACCTGTGAGAGGGAATGGACATGATCTCAAAGCAGATTTGGGATGCAAGTTTACCCTGTTTTCAGAGGCAAGAATGATTAATGGAGTACAAGCATAGGAGACACGAGTGAACTTTAACAAACTCTGTAGCACGCTGAGAGATATGATTTGTGAGCTGTATTTTCTCTATGGGCCTTTCCCATCCATGCATCATAAATATGCACACTGGCTACAAAATGAGACCGAGAATTCTGTCGTGGCCTTAAAATCTCTGATCCTCCTCCCTCTTCATCTTGCCTGTCTGCATGTCTTGCCCTCTTCTTTGGATAATTTATGGGCGTATCATCTTTATAAGCTAAGCTTGAGGATGGAACATAAGAACTAATAGTTGGACACTGTGAATGCCAATGAACTCCAGAACTCAGCTGCCACTCAGACATCTCTTGTTCTTACCAGATGTGATCTAGGTAGGGCAGATGGCAATTTTAACATCTACCCTGAGGAAGGAGCTGCCCTGAGAGGCACATCAGAGATTCAGCAACACCTCAACCTCTTGTTCCTCTGATTTTTTGCATAGAAAGGCTGACCTCTCCTCCTGCAGCTACTTGAGGAAGCTGCTGCACAGATGGGAAGTGAGGTTCTGAGCCATCCATCTCTTCTGCTTGCCTACCCAGAGCAGTTTTGCACTCTCTGGTCTCTACTCAGGAGCTGGAACCACCAAACAAGGCATGACAGACACATGAATTGTGTTTGCACTCTCCCCAAGGTCCCTAAATAAGCCTGGACAGTAATGTTTACAACTGTATTTCTTGCTCATGGCTATGTAAATCTAGTTGCTTTTTGCAGCTTCCCTTTTTATCCTGTTGGGGTTTGGCTGCAGGCAGAGTTTGTTGTGAAGATCAGCCCCTGGACCCTGTGGGCATTTTTCATCCAGAGATCATTTTTGCAGAACAGCAGCTGGAGTGTAAAAAAATAAAAAAAAGAATCTTAAGCCCAAAGAGGTCCTGAGATCCAGGCTTCTGGCAGATGGTCATCTCCAGAGAAAGCTAATTGTGTTATCAGCAACATGGAAACACTTCTGGCATCCTGGGCCTTCTTTTCTGGGTGAACTGTAAAATCCAAGGAGGAGCTGACAAGAGGGAAGCGTTTGCAGTGCAGATCAGTGAGAGCTGCAACAACCACCCTGCAGCGCCTGGAACCAAAGTCCCTCAGCACCTCTCACTACCTAATTAAGATCAGGGAATAATGCTTTTCAAATAATGGGATGGATGTAGTTTTGGCACAAGAAAGTGCCCTCCACTGACTTGCTGTGTGATTGTTTTTGAAAATATGCTTAAATATATCCCAAAGGAGTCTATCCTGGTTGTTCATTCTAACCTGAGTCAGCACAGAGCCTCACTGACTTCTAGTTGCAAATTTAGAGCTTGCAGTGACTTAAAAACCAAATCAAACAAATACTGATCTGTGATTGTTTAGCAGAGCTGGAGCGAAGAAATTTCTAAATGAGAAAAAGGCTCTTAAGTCATCAAATGAAAACAGAAATTACACCATAACATTCTTTCTTTTCCAGCAAGAAATAATCAGGAAAATATTATCTTCCTTTAAACATAATTGTCATTTTTAATCCAGCTACACGAGAGTATATAATCTATTCAGATGGAAGGCCTTTTTGTCAACAGATTGTAAACCAATTTAAAAGAAAAGAAAAGAACCCTTTGATTTCAAACTGTAGATAAAAGTCAAACCCACAGAGCAGCTGAGAGGCAGCAGAACAATCAATCATTCCCCTACTTCCAAATGCAGCTAATTGCCTCCAGCACCATCTTAGCACTATGGAACAAATCAGAAATCAAAAGCTATTTAATGTCAACACATCTAAACTATAGCATTGGTTTTCACCAAATTATTAGAAAGCAATTTTCTTTAATTCAGCAATGGAACCTGTATCAAATTTCAGCCTTACCTAAGCTTTGGCAATGCACCAGGAGAGTGAAAGCCAAGTCTGGTTCCACTGAGAATGTTTTTCTTCTTGGATTTCAGAGATAGCTCAGTTTCCTGCATCCACAGAGATCTGGTTCACCCTCCAGGGCACTTGGCACCTAAAGAAAGAAATTCTGTTACAATTGTGCTTTCTTTCCCTTCACATTATCTAAGTATTCCAGCATCGATGTATGGGCAGGTCAAAGGTTTGGGTTACAGCCCAGTGAAGTTTTCAAACCTGCTTTTGCTGTTTTCCTCCCTTCCATTCAGAGCTGTTTCTCCACTTGGCACTAAGGAAATGGTCAGGGAATAGAAAGCCAAACCAGCAGATCCCATGTCACCTCCCTCAGACCAAATGTAGTAAGGGCATCATAAGCCCTTGGTGCAGTGCAGTGGTCAGAATAAAATCCATTCACATGCACTTCCAAAGCCATGGAATATTTTGGCCATTGGGAAACCCCTTACCCAGAACTTGCACACAGTATGCTCTATATTGTAGGTTAGCTGAGGTTTTTCGCACTAAATACCTTTCCCCAGGGACAAATTTCTTAGTGACTAACTTCTGCCAAAGAAGAGGGAAAAGGAGACAAATAAAAATATATAAATTGTATAAGAATTCATGCTTTATTTTCCACCAGTCTGGAAGTTTCCTGTTCTATTTGTTCTTGAAGTACATGAGGAAGTTTTGAACTCCAAGGAAATGTAAAGGTCTTCAGCTCTCCCTTATGAAATAGGTTTGTTTTTTTTTTTTGAAAGTACAAATGTTTTTGAACAACAGAAAAATCAGTTCCTGCTTGTTTCTATCAGATCTACACTTTGGAGCTCCAAATTTCTTCCAGCAGAGGGCTGTGGGATGCACACCACAGTTCTTAGGCAGTTCATTACAATGTTCTCTTAACCAACTCTGACTTTCACCCCAGGAATATATATGCTGCACTATGAGATGGAATGAGAATATATGTTTAGGCAGGAATTTTCATTGTACATAATAGTTCCGTGGCCATTTTATTTCTCTGACTTCAGTGCTTTCCTTTCAGGAGTGCACATTGTGCAGGCACCTGCAGCTGTGTTTAAAGCACTTCTGTTTCACACAGGCACTCTTTGTTCTCAGCTTTATTTCAAGTCTAAGAGTGAGTTCTGGGTTGGTAAAATATACCCGATATATCAAAAGATGGCAATTATTTTAAAACAGCAGTTTCCAAATAACATTTTTTACAGCACAGAATTAACTCCTTAACGATTTCTGACATCAGATCATGTTTTAGAGACGTTGCAGTGATTGTGTTTTGAACCCAGAATGATCCTACCTTGCTGTGTCCGCAGCCTAGAGTAGGACAGCCTGTGTGTGAGGCAGAGGGCAGGAGTTACAGCGTGCCCTCCTGTGGTTCCCAGTGTACAGCATTCTGCTACCAGCATGATGCTCTTTGTATCTGCAGTGTGCCTGAGTGCACCATTTCATTAAAGGGATACTAAAGGTGCTCTGGTGCCTTTCTCCTCTCTGAAACACACCTAAATTACTTCAAAATCCAGAGAGCAAGCAGAATCTTTTCCAAAAGCAGTGAAATATGTGGCAGAAAAGAAAATACATATTAGTTTCAAGGTTTGGTGAAGTTATTAAATGACAGAAAAAAAGGGTGTCATGCCCAACAAAGAATTCAACTCAAAGTCCTCACTGCATTAAGCACTTTGTTTGGTGTTTAATTCCCTTGTAGAGTACCTTCAATAACATCTGCTCTCCCCAGCCAGCTCACTGCTCCTGCATTCCCACACTCACACCTCCCCTTTGTCTCTGCCATTTGTGTTCATCAGTACTGCACCAGTGACCTAATTCTATTTCCCTCTGGGCGAGGGGAAATGCAGATGGAAAGGGGAACCATTGCCACAGCCTATGCTGGCCAAGGCCTAGGCTGGCTTTGGAGAGCACTTGGAGGTGTAGGGGGCTCTGTGCGTGTGAACGAGAGCGAGACTCCAGGGGTTTAGTGAGGATAATGCTATGGGAAGCAAAGGAGCATCCACAGGTGACAAGACATGGCAAAATTATTATTGCAGCATTTTCCACCTCTGAATGAGGGCCTTAGGGCAGCTCAGCTATTCCTGGTGACATCGGGGAGCCACTGGAGCTGTGTCAGCACCGTGTGGCTGAGAAGTGCCCCGACAGTGGCCGAGGCAGGCTGTGACCCTGCCCTTGGAGCCTGCCCCCCAGGGCACACGGACACCCAGGGCTGGGGGACAGCAAGGGGCATGGGAGAGCAACAGCAATGACCCCAAAGCAGCCGGTCCCATGGCACAGCCTGACACAGGGAGCAGGAACAACTCTCAGAAACTGGATCTTTTTCTCTCTGGGCTTTATTTGAAGCCCCTGTGAAATGTTTACCATAAACTTCTAGAAGGTAAGAGATGGGTAAAATATATACCACAAGCTTCCTTCAACACTTTCAGCTGCCTGGGTCCCCTGGGAAATACTTTTAAAGATAATTAATCAGCATCAGTAATTAATTTAAGTTATTATCTTTTCAAGATTTTCTAGGGAACACAGAAAGCAGATTTCTTTTTGTCTTTATGTGTGTGTGCTACACCAGGTTTTGCAGAATTTGGCAGCTTGAGAAGGCTGACATGATTGCAGTGATTTCTTTCTAAGTTTTGCACTTGAAATTTCACCCTTTTTGCTAAAAAAAAAAAAAAGAAAAATAAAAAGATAAAAAATAAGAATCTTCTGTCATTAATTTTCTCACATTTTCCCCAAAATGTGATGGCTCTTTAGCACTCCTCTTTTGTTGTCATATCACAAGTCTAAGTGATGTTTCTGTCAGGCCTGGGGGGCATGGCCAGCATTCAAAGTTCTCAGACTCAGCACATACCTACCAATAGTGTCAGTTCACATGGATTGACGACAAGATATTAAAAATTGAAGTTAACTGAAGAAAAAACTTAAAACCAGATTTGTCATCCTCTGAGACAAATGAGCATCTTTTGATTGGATTCAGCGGACTTCAGGTCAAGCCCATAGAGCATCCTCTGATGGATGTTTAGTATCTCTAGCCCTTAACCAGCACATTACCATGGAAGTGAAACATCTTTTTTTGGCACAGGTTAGTCAGCTACTGCTTTATCTTCATACTTTACCAACTGTCATGTGCTTTGGTGCCCGGAGATTGCCACTCCCTTCCCTGAGTAGCTCATTCAGTCAAGGGGAAAATCAAACTAGTATCCCTGGCTGTATCACAGCTCCCTCCCCTTGCCCTCACCCTGATTCTGTACTTAATCTCACAGCATTAAAAGAAGTGCTGTCCTCAGTGCTCCTACTAATGCAACAAATGAAAAGTGCATCTCAGAGGAAACAAACACCTTCAGCAGTTTAAAATGCCATTCATATTTATGCTGCAAGAGGAGATGAACTGCATTCATTTGAGATGAGGAGCTAATGTAGGGCAGGTCAAATATCTTGGGCTCTGAGATATGTGAATCCATGAAATATGAATGCTTTTGCTTTGCAGAGGATATTCAAATAGCTAAATTAGGGTTCACTTCACCTCCAGCACCTTCATGTGTTTGTTGGAATTCCCTTGACAGGCATCCCAATGTGCTGAGGTAAATACATTCATAAAGATATACTTGTTTGTAGAATAAAGGAAAGCTCCTATTCTGGACAGATGCTTTCCAGTACAGGGACTATCCTCTGCTTGCTGTTTGTATATCATTTACTTTAGTTAGAACATGAATTGACAGCAGACACTGGTGCTAAACAATAAGTCAAATGATCATGGCGATAACCTTGACACATACAAAGCTCCAGCTGCTTTTTAGGCTTTTACTCTTGGACTATTTGAGTCAGTGGGAAAACTGCCATTGACTTCAGTGAGCTGCTGGATCAGGGCTCTCCAGAAAGATAATTTTCTGAAAGAAAACCCAGCAGATTTCAGCACAAACATCCCTCTGGAACTGAAACTTAATTATTACTTTGACAAGCCTGTACTTCTTCCATTTCATCACAGATTTAGTGAGAAATTCTAAGATTCTTCCTTTCTCCTGCAAATATTTAAACATATGCACTATTTCATTATTACTTTCTCTCTTTCTTTTTTAAAATTTCCCTGCACAGGATATATGCCCCATAGGGATTGAAACAGAACAAGGATAAATGATAGCTTATTAAAAGAGGAAAGGGGAATATTCTTCTGATTACTTCTTTACTTCTCTGTCCACTGTTAAACCCTGCTTTCATGGCCCTTAATGATCAATTTTGTCATGAGCTATAAGGCACTCATATGACATTGTTGACCTTATTTTTGGTTCAGCAATACTTTGCTGTATAGACTCACAAGATAACAACCTTTTCCAGTCCATGTGGGCTGGATGTGTAATAGGTAGAACATCAGCCAGCCAAAATGGGGAGTCTGTCAGCAGACAAAGCCCTGCACTGGAGACTGAATGGACTAGAAGGAACAGAGTGGAGTGAACCATAATTAAATATGCAGGAGCTATTTTTGAACCTATTGAAATAAGACAATTGAATGGAAAAGAGACAGGAGGGATTAAGTTATGTTATAGATGGACGAGAGAAGTTGCATATCAAGGGTATGGACCCAATTGTCATATGTTTGAATTCTAGAAAAGGTCAAGAGCTTGCAGCACCACAGATTGGTGTAATCAAAGATGAAATGGGGTTAGCAAAGATGAAGGCCACTGCAAATGGGCCACAAAGCCATGAGACCCTCAGAAAGAATAAAAGTGAATAAAGAAATAAGCATGAGTTCCTAGGGAAAAAGAGTTAGGGAAAAATCAAAGAATCACAAGCTGGAGAAATCACAATCTGGACCTGTTTTCTGCAGAGCTTTGGGTAGCTGTATTAATATTTGGGTCTTTAATGCCCTGGTTCTGAGAAAGCACCTGGGATCTCCACCTGGGAAACACCAGACCAGCAAAATGATTGTTACTGGCCGGTCTGACATTGATCTGTGACTTGTACTGAGATTACCAATGGTTGCAGATGGCAGCAGCAGAGGACTAATCCAATTGGGACAGACAAAATGACACTGTTACACACAGAAACTGGCTGCCCGGTCTGAGAATTGCATTTTGATGTGACTTTGCAGTTTGTTCATCAGCACACAGCTGTACTCAGACTGCTGGAGAAATGCTCATTTCAGTGCTAGTCTTTGCTGAGACACTTCCAACAGCTTGAAACCAAACTGGCTGTACATGCTCTTGTGCTTTGCCTTAATCTTTGAGAAGACACAACTAAGAAGTTCTTTTGATCTCAGTCCAGTCCAGCAGGCAGTTTTTAAGCTGTAGCACGTTATCTCCAAGCCTAAGTGAGGCTCACACTACACAGAGCAGGCAACTGCAAACTGGAAAGTGTAAAGTGTGCTCAGGAAGAGGGAAGCTGGAGCCAGCATCCCTCCTTTGCAGTGCAGTCCCACGCAGTGGCAGCAGCTGGAACACAGAACCAGCCAGTGCAGCTTTCTGTGCAGCTGGCACTGAAGTTCATCCCAAACTGGCTGTTCAGGTTGGGATCCAGTTTAAACCAATATTATCCAGCTCCACAGTCAAGAGAGAGGGAGAAGGGTACTTCCACAAGGTTCTCCTGTGTTTTGGAAACCTTCATTTGCTCGTGAGGGAAGCTGGGTGAGGTGCTTAGACAGGATTCTTAGGTGGCTGCAGCTCAAGGCAAAGAAGTTATCATCACAAATTTTCTGGAGACTCAGCCCCAGGGTCTTGCCTGGGTTTATGCTCCTCTTGATGGAAGGACTCCCTTGGGGGTCACTGCAGACAGCACACCATGAATGTTGAGCTAAGCAAGAGGACAATTTTTTGCCAAGAGCCAAAGGCAGTGTAGTGTCCAAAAGGACCTGTAAAAATTGTTCCCTGTGATTTAGTCCTTTTCTACTTTTTGAATGGGATTTTTTGCCCAATTTCCCATCCATAATTTGACTGTTACTAGTAATCTCTATGATTACAATTTGTAAAAGAAAAGAATTACAGACTAAAGGATTTAAATTTAATTTTCTGTAGTTTTTTTAGTTTGGGATACTCATTGAACACAGAAAATTAGGAACATGTTATTTAGTTATTTCTTGTTTCAAATGGGATTTTCATAAATTAAACCTCCTATAGGTATTTGTATGAACCATGAAGTTTGGAGAGTTTATTCCACATCATAAAAACAGGTAATGGAAGAAAACTTATGAAATCAACCTTTCTAGAGAGAATAAGTAAAAATGCACACACTTAAATCTTCTTTTAATAAACTAGGTAGTAATATTTATTTAATAATTGCCCAATTCAGATACTGCAACATTCTTTAATAACTCATAAAGCATATTTTATGCCAGCCATGAGATTTAATGTCATCACAGTGGAAGAAAAATCTATCTTGACATGAAGCTTCTGAAAGTAATGGGAAAAAATGAAGCTGAGGTCTCCAAATGGGATTTTTTTATTTTTAATTGAGGTAAATGCTTTCTATCACCTTCTTTGTCTGTTTACTGTAGCCAGGCAGCTATTATATGCAATTCAAGTCTGTCAGTTGAAGAGCATGATGCATATTAGAGTGGGTAAAAGTAGTTGTGAGCAAGTTAAATTTAGATCTTATTACCTGCATTATGTTAATGCCTCTAGGTGCTAACAGATTGAAAGCCGTTGTGATAGACACTGTACAAGCACCTAGCAAGGCAGGAGTCATTCAGGGCATGGGCTGAATCAAAATAGACAAGACAGAAAAAGGTAGGAGGCTTGGAGATGAAAGCAGAGAAAAATAAAGAACTGGTAAAGCCAAGGGAAAAAAATGTCTTTTTTTTTTTTTTTTTTTTTAAATATATTTCACATCCAAGTGAACTGTTGTCAAAGCCATAAATGTTTTCAGGAGCAATATTCTTCCCTGGACTTGTGAAAGATACACACACCAGTCAGAGCAGACCACGTACCAATCTGATCTCCAGGGATTAGAAGACTTGGATCTTTGGTCTGCTAAAGAGTGACCTAATGACCAAGCTACTGTAGTTCCTTCAAAATGTCTTTGTGGAGACAAAACAATGAGGCTTTTCAAACCTTCACAGGGTTTCATGGCACAGGAAATGGATTTCTAAGACATCAACCCCCAGAGGGCTCCTCTCCCCAAGCCCAGCCCTGTGTTCTCGCCAGTCTTACACTCTTTGTCTTTTTCTGTTACTATTTTGATTTTTCCTGACCATCAGAACCACCACTCCCTCTGGACCTTAACTTTCCATTCTGGCCTTATTAAGCAAATAGTTGTGAGTCTGTAAACTTCCCTCAGTCCACGCACAGGGTCTCTGTTGTTGTTGGAGCCGCAGGAGCAGCAGCTCACTGACACTGTCACCTCAGTTTAACTCGATGTGCCCAGTGCAATATGTAGCAGAGTTTTACACAGCACCTCAAAACTAACCCCAATTACTTGTAGATTACCCAGATCTACTAATGGCAATCTCTGAGCTGTGAAGAGGCACAATGATAACTCAAAGCTGTGATGATGGAGGCAGGGAAGAGACAACTGATGCTGGTCTACTGATTATGGTCATACATTGTTTTATTTAACAGCTAAACACTTGCACAGAATGATGGAATACGAGGAGATACAGGACATGTATGTGTGTAAATATCAAATTAGTAGCTGACAAGCTCTATCGTATTGTGACTTTTCTTTGGCTGTTTTAAAATTTCTGTTTTAATGTCCTTTCAGGTGACTGTTGCACAGTGACAGACAGGAAGAGCATTCCCATGTTTTAGAATTTGGAATAGATGTCATCACACAGTGGTTTGAGGCTTCTCTCTAGCCTTGCCTTGCAAGGATGTTAAAAAATACTCCCCCAGGAACAGCCTAATTCCTCACTGCAGCAGCAAACAAAGTGCTGTCATTTTGGTGAGTTTTGTTTTGAAGCTTATACAACAGCTGATGGCATGCCTGGAGGAAGGCAAATATCTCTGAACTGACTATGTTTCCCCAGAACTCCTACATTTCAGCAGAAGAAAAATTGAAACTTCTTTCCCTGTCCCCTTTCCAACTGTGTTCGTGCTCCCTGGATGCCTGTGAGGCTGTCTGATGTCACCACGGGGGAAGTTACAAGAATGGATGCTTCAGAACCATTTTCCTCTGGCAACTTAATTTTAACAGCATTTGTGACTTCAGTGAGCTTAATAATGGCAATGGGAAAGCCTGATGGATACAACTCTGGGCTGTGTCCTGGACCTATGGAGGGGGATGTGCTTTCTGCAGTACTGGAGTACAAGGATGGATGGGAAAAGGATATGTAACATTTAAGTATTAACACTGAAGCTTTGATATTTTGTCATATTTATCCACCTTGTCCAGCTTGGTTGAAAAGCACTGATAGAAAAGTCAGCTTTGCTGGTTTTACACAACCAGGTCTATCCCTTCCTCTGTCTGATAAAGCTGACTCTTGTCACGGTCATGTGCTGCCATCCTGCTAAAGCACAGAAATGTACCACCAAGAAAAGTTGATGTCCAGACCCAAGAGCAGAATAAGGTATGAAAATGTGAATATTCTTTTTAGTAAGATCCTTTTTCCAACAGATGTCAGGAAGATGGAGGTTTTTCTAGCTTAATGATGAAACAATCCGAACTCAGATTCCTGAGGTTGGCTTTGCAAACCCGAACCCCCCCAGCCCTGCAGAACCCAAACTGTCCTTATGCAGCTCTAACTTCATTTACTCACCCAACCACCCAGCTCGTCCCTGGTCACAGCCTGGGTGCCTGGGGACAGCACAGGGAGAACTGAGGACAACACACAATTCCAGAGCACTGCCAGTTCTGCACAGGAAATAATTGTTCTGTAATTAAGTACTGATAACAAAGAAAGAAGCCTTAGCCTGACCAGTACCTTTCATTTTCAATTTGCCTTCCTAATTAGTTCTTTAATTTTTCTAAAATTTTAAAGAACTGAATTACCAAAGGTAAAGGGATCTAATGAAGAGGTCAGACTGATCCCATGGACATTGAAATGAAAGCAATCCTGTGAAGAAAACCATCTGAAACTGTCTCAGTTTGGAGCTGAATACGTGCCAGCACCAAAGAAGTTACAGAGCCAAGGTGAGTACCAAGAACATTGCTTTGCAAATTTTTATAGCAGGTTATATAGCCCCTGCTATATAAAGGCCTCCAAGACTCTAATTTATTTGTGCTCACAGCATATTACACTAGGGAGAGTGAAGGAATATTTCTCCATTCATTAGTCAGAGAGGCACTGAGAGACCAGCCCAACACAGAATATATGTAGCCACTTACTTCCCGTTGAAATGGTACTAAGGGAGAACTAGAACAAGTAACATATTTACATAATTTAGTTACCTATATTGCTATTACCAGTAGAACTCAAAGAAAACATACTGGGGGAAAACAGTATGAGCATCTGCAATATGAGAGCTCAGCAAAACCACATCAGAGTAGGTACCAAACACACTCCTTGCAGTGGCATGCCCTGACCCTTCATGTTTCTTAGTGACTGATTAATATTTATGCAAACCACCACTTCAATTAGAAACCTAGTGGGATTAATTGGATGGAAAAATACTTGCAAAGCAGCACATAAAGGGAAAAAAAAAAATCAAAGAGAGCTTTCCTCTCTTTGTCTATTGCCACCAAAATAACGCAGGCAGTTACAGGGCTGGTACAGGGCTGGACCCCCTAAAGTGTTTCAAACCAGTAACCTTTGAAAGGGCTCTGCAGCCTTGGAGAGGCAGCAGGGACACAGGAGGGAATAAGAGCTGATTGAAGCTGAAAGCTGGCTCACGTGCTCATTAAAGCAGCCAGCTCAACACCAAAATGTCAGTCATCAGAGCCACCTGCACACTCAGAAAAACCTCTGTCCTGATTTTACCCCCTCAGCCCCACGGGTTGTGTGAAGCCGGTGAAGGGAACGTGGGGCCTCAGTCCTGCAATTCCAGCTCGTTAGGAGTGGGAGCAAAGAGCCCCATTGCTGCCCCCCCTGTGGCTGTGTGGAAGGGCTTGTGTGCACAGGGACAGCAAGGGGCTTCACATCTCAGGCCTGCTGTTTTGCCACCAAACTTCTAAAGAATATCACACACATTTCGGTGAACATTTTGTGTGTGTGTGTGTTCAACAGGCTGCTTCGTGCTTAAAAGGGTATATGAAGAGGAAAAAAGACAGAGCTTCAAGTGACTTCAGGATAGACTAAAGCCCTTGCTGCAGACTGCATGCCATGGAATTCCTTCTGCTTCCTGACTACATTGCAGTGAGTTCATGTAACACATCTCCTACAGATCACAAACTTTCCCAGTAGCAGGAAACTCACAGACAGGAGACTTCACTTTTTCAAGAAGCAATTATTCCCTAAAGGCACCCCAATTCTACCTAACTTTCTCTGGTAGTCCTGTTCTCACCAGAAACAGGACCCTGCTGCTGGCACACTTAAGGCAGAATTTTCTACACCCACCAAGTGCTGCACAGAAATACTTACTGTTCTTTTTAATGTTACCACCATATTTAGAAAATGGCTTAACAATATTTCAAGACAGTTACAATAATTTCAAGATTGTTCAATTTCAAGATTGAACAATAATTGCAAGATAGTTCTGAAGAAACTACTTTCATAAGGCACATGCTCCCTAGCAGCTGGTCTTACCTAGAAAGGAAATTCTCCTTAAGTTCATACCCATGAAATTAAAGATGCAATAAGATATTAGACCTCTGCAATTCAAATGAATATTGTAAACATATATTTCCATTTTCTGTCTTGAGTTTTCCATTTATATCTCCAGCAACGTATCACGTAAGCTAAAGTATAATATTTCCCATTGAGCCCTGGAATGCTTGCTGTTCCTATTTAGACCCAGGAGACCTTGGGACACAACCTGATGTGAAACCAATGCCAAAAGCTGTGGGATGAATATACAGAATCATCAGTTTAAGGACAAGCAGAGCCAAGAAATAGCACACACTGGTAACCACTGTGGCTCACCCTGTCTGGGTGACCAAAGCCAAGCCCCAGCCTGTCAGCAGGGTGTGATGCCACACAGGGGACACTCCACATGCTCTGGGGTGCAGTTCAGGAAAGTATGGTCAAGTAAGTGAGCACAGCAAAGAGGATCAAATATGGAACAAAACAGGAGGGTTTGGATTGTTCTCCATTAGAATTCCCTTTTCCTGTATTAGTGTAAAACCTGATCATTTTCCCACAATACTTTAAATGATTGCCTCCATCTCTCACTTGGTGTTTGGGCACAGGACTTTACCTGCCCAGAGCGATTCTCACTGAACATGTTTTGCCTCTCACTCCCCAGATGTAACCCTCTCCACAAACAATGAACCTGCATTCTTCACCAGTACAAGTTTAATTCCCTCAAAGAAACTTTCTGACCACCTGTATCTGAGTGAGTAGAGGGCCCTGATCCTCTTCCATATCCGTGATCTTCCCAGTCAGATTCACAGATGAATACAGAAAAATCAAAAAGATTTCTTGTAAGAAATCAAGTCCCTTTCTTCCCTCATTGCTAAAACAGTGGGCCAGTTGCTTGAAAAATAAATACCACATCTCTCCTCTCTCCCTTTTCTTGCCAGTGGATAATGTTTTTACCCAAATCCTGGCTCCAAATACCACCACACTAAAACACTGAACACAACGTGAATAAATCAGGCCTTCTAAACAAAAAAAAAGTTTGAAACTCTTAAATGGAAAACTCAGCTTCATTCTGCTGTCCTTAAAAATGGTTATTGTGGATGATAGAAATAACTGTTTGTCAACAGAAAAAAATGTTATGGGCCAAAATGTTTCAGCCTAAATTATTCAGCTAATGTTTATTACCCCTGCAAAATGGAATAAAGAGCCACGCGACGCTGCTCCGGCTGAAGCAATTTTGCTGCTGCACCTACAGAAGCAGTGTGAAATGTCTCCCTCAAGACAGCACTCAGAACTTCACATTCCTGGAGAAAGAGCCACTGCAGAGGCACTTGCATAGTAGATTTGAAGAGCTTGATTACACTCTGGCGTGCGCTGCTTTTTCACTTTTGGCAGGGAGTTTGGAGCTGTCTGCACCAGCTCGGAATTTTATCTGCACGGTTCTGCTGCTGCTGCTTTTCAACAGTTTCTTGCGATGCTGGTTCACTCTTGCTGCCGTTTGGAGGTGTTTTCTGCTTTGATGGACAGGATGCTGGGTATGTGCTTCCTCCTAGCAGCATAATTCACAGATCCCTCAGCCTGCTTGGCATATCAAGCGGGAAATGGCTTATTGTGCACTCTGTGTACGTGCGCTAATTTTGGCAACCTTCGCACTCAGCAGAAGGCATGTAGGATGCCTTTGGCTATATGCCCTCCTCAACCCCTAAAAAAAGGCACCTTCTCAGTGGTTAGCAGAGCTGTCAGGATAGGAAGTTTGCCTCTCAGCTTCTGGTGAAACAGCTTCGCTCGGAGTGGGCTGAGACTGCTTTATGGAGGGGTTTTCTACCTGAGTCCCGCTCCCACGTGAGCTGGTGCAGCTCCAAGAAGGTCAGGGAAAATCCTGCTTCTTGCACAATCCAGGATCCACCCAGACGGGCTCTTTGCGTTCCTTCTCCTCCCTGGCACTTTGTGTTGCTCCTTTCCTGCTGTGTGACACACAGGTGTGCCTCCCATGTTGTCACACGAGTTTTCTCTCACTAGCTCAGAACAGCAGCTTTCCCAAGGTGCATTTTCCCACCTCCATGACTACCTTCTGCCTGAGCAGCAGATGGGACAGTACTCTGCAGGGAAGGAGGGCTCTGACATAGCTTTAAATCCCACACAGACAATACTGGTTTCTCTCTGGGCTGCCCACCACCCGGAGCTGCCTCTGTGCTCGCACAGGCGCCCTCCTCCCTCTGTCCTCATTAGCAGTGTGTGGGTGCTGCTTTCCAAGCTTCCCTGTGCCCATTCTGGCAGTTCCACATCATTAGTGATGCCAGCAGGTCTCACAGGGAGAGAACACAAAGATGCTGATCACAACACATGGATATGATGTCTGAAATGCTCAGATATCCCTATAGCTCACACAAGTACCCTCCAAAGCTCCCTCAGGCACAGGTACATGTAAATATACACATCTAAATGTATATATATATATGGCTTAGTTCTTGGATGGAACAGTCAACTAAACTGCTAACATGCATTTGACTGCCTGATAAAGATTAAGATTTAGCATCCCAACTGTGTGTTACGGTAAGAGATCCACAGGGCAGGACTCATCTGGAAAATCTTTATTTAAGCTGATCTGAACTCAGAAGTGAAAAATCTGCTGTTGGCAAAAGACCTCATTTTTTGGGGAGTGCTAAGTGTCTGCCATCCATCTGTATTTCTTTGTCTAGGCATTCTTAAAAAACTTCAGCCAAAATGTATTTAATATGCGCCTGCAGACCAGTCACGGGCCATTTGCTGTAGTTTCAGAGCATAGGAATGAGCTATAGATCATATTTTCTGATGCATTAGAAGGGATTTAGCTGTCCAGTCGTTATGAACTTTGAAGGGGATGGGTATGGTCAAGTACATTCTGCTCTTCCAAAGACCCCTGCTCAGCATTACTGAGCAAAGTACTTAAAATCAGGAAATGTTAATATCAGGAACACATTCTTTAGTGGCTGATCACATACCATGACACTGTCATGATCTATTTCAAATGTGATGCCATTTTTTATCCATGACAGGAATCAGAAGTTGTAAGAACAACAATTAAATTTTAAAAGTGAAGCCACATCTATGAAAACAGTTTTCTGCAAGCTTTCATTGCTTCCCATGAGGATGATTTAGTACTTTCCCATTGTAACCACAAAGCCTACACACACTGGCAAGGTGATAACCTGCAGGATCATAATAAAGATGTTTTAAAACTTGGATCCACTAAATGGGAGATTTTCTACAGTCTTCAGCATCACCAGGATTCACATCATTGTTAGTCTAGATCCTCTCAGGCAAAACAAGTGTTTTTGTCACATCAGAAATATGAGCCAGACTTAATATTTGCTACCTGAAATGCTGGAATTTTTTGCCTAATTTTTCCTTTTTATAAGGAAGAAAAGATCAGCATCACTGTCAAGAGATTTCTCTTTTTTTGACATTATAACTGAAGAATCTGAGAACAACTAGTACAGTTTTAAAATTTATATGTAAAAGAGATGCAAAGCTGATATTACCTATTTAGGAAAATTTTAAAATAAAAATTCCACATTCACAGCCAGAGATAGACAATTTTTTTCTCCAGCTGTGGTCAGAGGGTCTCTACATTCCTCTTGTTGATTAGTAGCTATTTAGCTGAACAGGTAAGTAAAGAAAGAAACATGAAAAAGGATGTAACCTACAAAGAACAAATGCAAATTTCTACATTTGAGGTCAACCACTTGTACAAGTGCAGACTGAAAGACACAGGCTGGTCCCTTCCTGCAGAAAGAGAAATGCTGAGATCATAGAGAGTCAAAAGCAGAATAGGAGCCAGAAGTTTGCTGAACCACACGGGAAACACAAATAGTGCTTTGGCTCCAAGCCATGTGACACACCAAGTCATCCTCCACTCTCCTCTAACTGCTCCGAGCTGTGGAAACTACACTTCAGGTAAAAAGTTGTCTCATTCCTGCAGCGAGGAAGATCAAAGTATGAAACTTAGGAGGTGAGGTTGAAAGATCTGGGGCTGTGCAGACTAGAGAAGAGACAGCTAAAAGAAGGGATAACAGTCTTCAAAGTACATAAAAGGCTGTTGCAAAGGGGAAAAGGAATAAGCAGGTTTTGTGTGCTTATTTTAGCGAGGAGTAATAGTAATGGGCTTCATCTGCAGCAGGGGGAAATGAGCTTAAACATAGGGAGCATTCTGTAAAGCTAAACCCTGAAACAGGTTGTGGGGAGACAGGAAATCTCGGTGTCTGAAGTTTTTAAGGCATGTGTCAGGCAAACCTCTGACACAGATTATACAGGTGTATTTCCTCATGCCCGGGGTGGGCAGATGAACCACAGGACTCTGTGGGTTATCTGTGCCACAGGCATTAGCTCAGAGTGAGGCTGAGCAGCCTGGAAATACTGCACAGACCACCCCAAGGTCCTGCCAGGCTTGTGGGGGTCACTGCACCATCACTGTGGGCCTGGACAACAGCACAGCATCCCAGCCTTGGGAAGGGTGGCATGTCAGGGATGGCAGCTTTCTGTGCCGAGTTTGCTGGTGTTGCTGCAGGAGAGTGGCATGTCCAGGGAACAAATTATTTCTTGGAGGGATGTTACTGTGTGAAACTGGGCTGCATAAGAGGATGGGAGAAAGCAGCTTCTTTGCTTAAGGGTGTTAATGTTCCAGGCTTGTCCCAGTGTCAGACATTCTGGTTACGTTGCTTCGGGAACAGAGATCACTGAAAACATCTGTAAAGAGTCATCCCCAAGAAAGACCAAGACCTGTGATGTTAAAGACTCCAACACCATCTCTACAGTGCTGCTTCCCTTCTCCACCATGCCCTGACTGTGAATTGGAATAAATTATACAAGCTGACTTGACAAGGGAGCATTAATGGGCCATTTACCACATGAGAAGTGCATTAACGGGTCATTACTGTGTACCCTGCAGTGTTCTGCTCTTAGGACTCTCTAGATATTTCATATTTTTAGGAAGATTATTCCTTTCTTTTAAGCAAACAAAATTTTTTACTTCTATTTTTCTCCCTTCTTCTGAATAACTCTTTCTCTTTAGGGGACTAAGAAATCATTAACAGAGAATGAAAAACAAAGGTTAAATAAGAACAGCAACTTTGTGTTATTCTGTGGACATGATTCACCCAGCTGATGCACATACACAGGAGCAACGTGCCAGATCTGTGACTTCATCTCTTCCCACAGAAATATGACACAGTTTCACATAAGCTTCAGTTGAGATATTAATGCCCTGAATTAAAGAGACTGACCAGAAGGAAAGTGAAATCAGTTGAGGGCTCTCCCAGCTCCAGGTTATCCAAGGGAGAACTGAAGATGCCTTGCATTTCATACAAGTAGGTCTGGGTGGACAAAAAATAACTCAGGACATGAATTTGTGCCAGGATTAGTCTTTGTAATGAATTGAAACTGAGCAGAAAGGTTTCCACAGTCCTATTCTCAGGGAAAAGGTTGCTTTTTGAACACACGAGGAGGCACTGTCGGGTTGTTCAGTGCTGGAAGGAACGAGAGGAATCAAGAGTTGACAAAAAGCCATTACTGCAGTATCAGAGATGACATCATTTTCCTTTTCTCTTCTCTCTTGTCTATACAAGTTTGGGAATGAAAAAAATAAGCTTTTCATACCATTGGAGAATTTGCTGTTCTATCAGAAATGTGTCTTTCACCAAAGGAATGCAGATGTTCATGCCAGGACAGGAGTACTTTGTAATTGGAAAATAGCTGGAAATAGAAAAAGGGAAGTGCATTCCTACCATGCC
Organism: Xenops minutus; assembly: GCA_035221455.1. Taxonomy (NCBI): domain Eukaryota; kingdom Metazoa; phylum Chordata; class Aves; order Passeriformes; family Furnariidae; genus Xenops; species Xenops minutus. The sequence goes on along the minus strand of JAWWEE010000034.1, from coordinate 13,170,658 downwards.
TTAAATTGCCCATAATTCTTGAAACATAATCAATTGTATGCAGCTACACTGAAGGCTTTTGCTTGATTACTTCTCAGCCTGACAACAATAGCTGGGAATTTCCACAAAGGGAGCAAGTACTTTTCTAAAGATAATTTGTCCACTTTGATGTGCACCAAGAATTTTTGGAAGAGGGCAGTACCTGTCTAGTTTTTAGGTGTTCACTGAGCCTAAGAACAAAAAGCAGTAAGAAATATCAGAAACTTTTAAAGCATTTTCTGAGCGTTCTCCAGAAAGTGCACTTGACACTGGGATCTGCTCAGAAGAAAAGGTACCCTGAGACTGGAAATCAGACCATATTATCCTCCTTGGAATTCTTTCTTTGTGATCACTTATGAGCTTTATTTCTTATAAATAAATGGAAATGTTGTAAATGCCAGGTAAAGACCGTGACAGCTGGGTTTTTCAGCTACTGAAAGCAATGCCATGGGCCATGATCCCTGCAGCAGAATGCCTGTGTGTGTGAAAGCAGGTCAGTGAAGCATCAGGCCATAGAGGAAACCAAGGACAGGTCGAGTGATGTAACTGGAATTTCATCAAGTTTCAATTTCCTCTGTTACTGGCAGCAGTTTGGGGCCCAGAAAGCAACTCCTCAAGGCCACAGTGATGAACTGAGTGCTGGGAGCACGGTGTGAGGTCAAAGATCAGGGTAAGTGCTTATGACACGTTCACACACTGCCAGGGTCCATGTAAAAATGGGTCAGGTTCTTGCCTTCTAAGAACTGTTGTGGCTCTGTGTTCAGGGGCTGCCACACAGAAGGAGCCAGACTCTCACGAAAAGCAAAGTGAGGTCTTTTAAAGATCTTATCTAAATTTAATAACCCAAATGAAACATGTTTCTCCGTGCCGCTCCACCTGTAAGGCATTATTATTGAGTTTGTAGTGAATAACTATTTATTATTTCCTTAATTTTCAGCCACAGCACAGTCTATTTTAACACAGCAACCTTCCAATGAGTCTGGGCTGCAGAATATGTGGCTGTCTTTGAAATAAAAAGCACTAGCAATACAATGAGAGGAGCAAGGCAGCTTGCAGGCTGTGGCTTTCCAAGAGGGAATGTTGATGGGACTGACCATGCTTGGAACAGCTTTTAGTCTGAGCTGAAGGAAATGGATGTGGCAATAATCCCATGTTACCTACTGAATAGTAATTTCAGAGACATTCTTTGCTGAGTGTTTGAAAGGACAAAATTTAAATTCTAATTTCCAGAGAAGGCAAAGGCATTTATAGCAATTGCCTTTGTGTAATTGCTAGAGTACAAACTGTATGCAGGGGCACAGGACAATGCATCTCGTAAGGAGTCAAAGATAAATGACTTAATCTGAGATCTACAACTCTAATTATATACATTTCTCTATCCTAAAGGGGTTTATTTTGCTATAGTTGCTTTCAGAGCCATTAACAAATGTTGCATTCTATCTCTGTTAGTGTGGGGGTATGTGCAAAGGCTGCATATATGTCTAAAGCCTATTTTTGTATTGAATGGGCCCTAAAATGGAATTCAAATTCAGCTTGTTTCCATTATACTGCTGTGTTCATTTCAAGCTACTATTTTAAAAAATATCGATAATCACATTTATGCATTGAAATGGTGTGTAAGAAAGGAATAGAATTCATAGTAAAAAGGTGCATTGGGATGTATTTACAAAGGAGCAAACAAAGAATGAATCTCGCTCCAAATGCATTATCCCCTTAGCAACACAAATCTCAGCCTAAGCTTTCTCTTCAAGCTTAAGTTCTGCTGGCTACAGAAACAAGATTTCCTCTCATTCCACACGGAAATTGGTACTCTGACTTCTCCATCCTGGTGGAAATGTGTAAAGATTTTCTTCCAAGCATGGGAAATTCCATTTCAGCTGAGAAGTACAGATCATCATTCCAGGAGAGTCCACATCACCAAACGCATCTGCTGAGCTGTGTGATGTAAGAAATTATGGGGAAATATTATTGCTACTCTCAAGTCAGAGTAGCCAAGGATGGCTCAGAGGCATTCAGAGAACTGCCAATCAGCTGTGCAAAGTTTGATATTAACGTGATTCCTCTGTTTCTGCTGACACAGGTCACAACAGGCACAGAATCAGGGTCTGCATCTATAAAGTGCTCCCCCTATCAAAGCTTCTGTGGTTGAATCCAAGTGGAATTCTGGACAAGTGAGTCTTTTGAGGACAAGTTTTTTAAGCACTATAGCAGTATAAGAGAAAGAAGATGTATTTTCTACCTGTGTTGTTTCTTACTTGCTGGGTAGATGTATTTCCTATGGAAAAAAGGCTTGTATATCTTCAAAACAAAAATTAAAAAGACAACAAACTAAATTCAGGCTAAAAGAAGAAGAAGAATGCACAAACTAGAGGTGAAGTCATTCACTCAACAAGCTTTAACTACAAATCAGAGATTGAGGGCAAGTTATAAACAAGGTTCATTCTACCAAAGATGTTCTGGCTACTTAAGAGATCAATTGTCCATACCATGTCTTTGATCAAGAACTCCAAAAGCACAGCCCGGCTGCACAGCCACAGCACAAACAACATTCACCACAAACAACCCCGGGGCTCTCAGCATGGGTTATAAGCATCAAGCCAGAAGAGAATTACCAAGAACAACAATCAACATAGATTCTTTGTTCTCTTAATCCTTCTGCTCTAACTTTGTGCTCTCCGAGCTGCTTGGCCCTTCAAAGCAGAAGAGGCAATTGAATTTCAATCGTATCATGGTCTCATTCAAAATAACCCGTAATGGCACTCCTTTCAATATTGCACAGTGCTGATTTTTATTCTGGGTGTAGTGTCTGTTCTTTCCTGTAGGAATTTCCATATGCTCCTTGCCCTGAATTTCAAAGAATAAGTTTGTCTCATGAAGCTGAATATTGAGATTCCTCCCCCATGACTTATGGGTGCAATTTGAAAGGGGGGGGAAAAGTAACATGTAAATGAAAAGCACATACAACACTATGTGATGACAAACAGCCCTTGCAATTTGCTTAGCTGGAGCTTGTTCTTCATTCCCAGAGGCACCAGTCGCTTTTATTATGAGGTGACAGCTGAGTTTTATTCTCAGGATTGTGCAGATTTCTCACTTGACTAGCTCATGACTGTATATTTCAGGTCAGAGAGCAACACAAGCCGGGGTCTATTTTTCTTCTCATGGCTGTTTCTCCCCTGTCATTCTTTATGTTGATTTCCATTTCTCAGTCCCACCAATAAGTTCCATTTCCTCAAATTATTTATTTATATCTTTAAGGCACATTTTAGAACAATTCATATACCTTCTTTCACAGGGCACCCTGTGCATGGCTTACCCTCCATACCCTAAACACAGCCCACTTATGCTATGCCTGTGGAGCACAATGTCTGCTTTCTTCTTCCATCACTATAGTCATCTTCACATCCTCAGTAGTGGAAAGTCACATTTTCTGTGCTCCTGTGAGCAGACAATTTGCTGTAGTGCCAGAGTTAATGGACATGGGAGACCATTAGTGACATTTATCAGTAACAATTTATGTAACTTAAAGGGTAGAGCACTGACTGCAGTTCAGAAGTTCAATTATCAGCTCTGCTGCTGGTCTGCACAGTTACCTTGGGCTAGTTGCTGCCATCTGGTATTTTAGTGCTCCACAGTAAATGGGCAAACCATGCTACTTTGTGGAAATCCTTAAATCACATGTATCTCGTATATAAAAGACTGGTTGCCTTGATAACAGCGTCTACTGTTTTTAAAAATGCTTATAAACATCTGTCAGGGACATATTCTCTATGTCAGTTCAATAGAATAGTATCCATTTCTGGAATCTTTGAAGCAGATTGGTGGCATCATCTCTGCTATGCTGCTGAGCAATTTTTAATTGGTTGTTGCAGGACTGGAATGATAGGAAGAATAAACTTGATTTTTTCCTACCAAACTCCTTTTCCAGGGCTATCAAACTAGCACTGCTCACCTTCACTGCTCTTGCTTAATAAAATAAGTATGAATTAAGGACACAATCCACATCTGCACTGACAGGTCAAAAGAATCAGAAAACTTGGATAAACACCAACCAAGCCAGATGGAACACTTAGTTAGCAAGGAGACTGCACTGAAAAGCTGTATTAACTTGAATTGCCACGGTTGTTTTTCAGGGCTGGTCAGATCATCCATAACATTGCTGCTGTCTTTGGCCACGTCAGTCACTGTTAGAGATCAGCTTCGGGAAATTCAAGGTTCCAAAAGGGAAGGGTAGATTGAATTGTCTCCAGAAAATTTGTTTCACTGATTAAAATCTCTGCAAGCTTCCCCCACAGCTCCTGCTCTGCTCATCAGCTCATAGTATTGAGAATATCCTTTGAAATCATCTTCCTCTAGCAATGTACACCATTTAGGTAACCTCAGCAATAAAATCCAGACTCCGCGTTGCTCTTGCATCTTAAGACCATCTCTCCATACTACAGATTCAAGATCTAGTTTAAGAATGAAAACCCTCTCAAATCTGAACATTTCCAAGCAAATCTTTTACTTGTCAGATGAGAACAGGGATTTTACATCACCCGTGGCACTTGAATTTATTTATTTATTTATTTATTCCTCAAAGTCTTCCTTTAGTAACCTTACCAGCTTGTTAATATTTTCTCTCTCATCTTACCCTGTTCTATATTTTCCCCTGAAAAACAAACAAACAAAAAAATACCCCTGGGCTCCTCTAATCCATTTGAAATGCCTGTTGGCCAAGGAGCAGCCTTCCCCTCCTCTGTGGAGGCAGCTGCTCGCCCACCCTTCTGTGTGCAGAGGAGATAAATGCAGAGGCCCTGCAGAATCCTTCTCTTTTCCAGAGTTCTTGCCTACTTAATCAAAGCCCACCACTGCTGCCAGCTGTCAGCACACTCACGCTTTGGAAATGTTGTAGTTCAACAGGCGCTAACGCTGTGTGTTATCTTAAAATAATTACAACTTTCAGCCTGAGCAGGAATGGAGATTTTTCTGTGTGTGAGAAGGAGCACGCTTGCTAATGTTCAGTTTTAGTTTAGTTTTGTAACAGTCTGGCAGTTTCAGATGGGGGCTGAGCATTTGTGTGAAGGAGTTCGAGGACAAAGCGACTGGATTTTCTCTGATGTTATCCTTCAATTCAGAAAACTTGAGCAGCATTTCACATTCTGAAAGCCTGATTTTTTACTAAGGTGGGGAGGTATAAACAGAAAAGATATAAATGTAATATTCTCAGGGATAATCACAAAGCCTTTTACTGGAAAAGATCCACCTAATCCAAGCCCATCCTCCCTCAGATAAGAAAACTGCCCCATGCAAGCAACTTAAAATATGCATTTACTGTGAAGCATCATAAAAAGGAAAAAAGCATCAGTTTGTCACTTAACTAAGGGAGCCTGGAAATGAACTTTTCCATATTCAAACCAAAAGGACATGGGAAAAGATCTTGTTTGTTTTTTTGATGAATTCTGCCACTTATGTAAATTAGAGCAGAGTTCAAGAAACATGGCATGTCTCAGTGTGAGTAACAGCTGGGGAAACTGCACAGCAGCTGCCAATATCAATAATTTATCATTAATTGGTTCCACAGCCGTTTCTGAAACAGCCATGGCAAGGAGCTGTGCAGCAGGAGAACAGTGTTATAGGGCAGGACAAACCCATGCACTTCTGGACTGATGTCCTGCAGTTCCCCAAATATTTGTGGTTTACTGTGTATGCAGCAGGTTTTATTTGGGAGACAAACATTGTTACAGAATGCAACCAAACAACAACAAAAGCGGCAAAAATACAAACAAAGGCATGAATTTGTGTCCACCACAAGGACAGGAAGAGGGACAGGGAGGTGGAATACACACTAACAATAAGTCCTTTGCAGCAAGTGCACAAATAGATAGGGTTACTCATCAGAACGAGATGGGGCTTTGGAAACCTCTGCTTGAATTTGTGGGGGCCGAGTCCACTTCTGTTTTGGTTCTGTGTGTTATCAATTAATGTGACTGAACTTCCTGGGCAAGTTATTAAGTCCCCATGCCACTTTCTCATTATCTGTAAAATAGGGCTAACAGTATCAGCCCCAGTACTTTGCAAGGGAGATCAAGGATTATATAGAACTACGAATAATTCACAAATCCTGGTGAAAATTGCATGCCAACTTTTTCCTCTTATCTGAAAACCTCCAACCTCCCCCCAGTGTCATTAAAACAAGACGTATTTCAACATATTATTTTATAAAAACAAAATAGCAAGCATTTAAGACGATTATTTGCCTACAATCATAGCTTGACTGCCATTCTCCTTGTTTTCTAAAAGGAATCTATTTTTGAAGGTGACCTGCATTACTGCAGTGTTAATAAAAATGCACTGTGTGTAATCAGTTATTATTTTATCTCTAAGCATATTCAGTCATTCAAAATGTGTAAGCATTCTCAAGGGGAGCATCACGCCAGTAAGAGAAGATTCTTCTTCAGGAAAAAGGGGGGTCAAATCCTTCCCCAAAGTACTAAGTCCCTAATGATACTGATCTATTTAAACACTGCAAAATATCTTTCATATCTAGATTGTTATAACAGCTTGGATTTTGCCACATATTTTATGTTCTGTCACAAGAATAACTTATTTTCCTGTCACTGCAAAGGCAGGTGCTTCTGAGATCCCACTGGCCACAGTTCAGGTGAAAATCTTTCTCATGAAAAACAATTTCTTAAAAATAATGCCAAGCTGCGGAAAAACAATTTAATTTTCAAGAAAAACTGCCCAACCATGTACATCCTTCTTTTTTGCTTTCAGTCATGCTCTCTTGATTCCCAGAAAACTTGAGATTTGTAAAGAAAAGCATTTAATTTTTTCATGCTTAGTCTTAGGAGCACAATATATGTACAGGATTCCAGGGTTACAGGGAGGACAAACCCTCTGATTTCCAGTAATTCCCAGGAGCAATTTCATGATGGAATCTAAGTAGCTATGGAAACAATCTCTTTTGTTTCCTGTACAATAGCCTACATTTCTAAAAGCTTCCACTCACAGAGAAGGACATCACTTCCTCACAATGACAATACCTTTTGCCACTGAGACACAACAGGAGGAGTTCAGCTGCTTCACTCCAGAATGGGCAAAGCAGTGAGTTCCCCACCCTGGAGCAGCACCCTGGATCCAGGGGGAAAGGCAGGGAGAGAAGGTGGCCAACTAACAGAGGGGTAAGTTCTATTTAGAGGAAATATTACACTATATAATAACCCTGCATTATCTTCTGATTACCTGCAAGTCATAATTACCTGTGGTAGCTGTGGCCCTAGCAAATTGAAATCTGAAGTCCTCTAAGGTAGGAAATTGGGTATGGAATGGATCAAGAACAAAAAGAGGTAGGTCAAATTCCTCAGTTAAATTCAGATATTCTGTGCAAACTTGGGCAAATCATTTCATCGTTCCCTCTTTGCAATTTTCACAGAGAAATGGGAATCACACATGACAAGAGTTGCACAAGGACATGCCCAGCTTGGCTCATATTTTCAAGCCACCTAATGAAAGAAAGGCCTGCTACTCTTTTCTCAACAATTACCTGTTCCCCTGTGAGCAGCCGGGATGGCCCCAATCTCCTGGGTCACTTCTTGCCTGTTCTGGGGGCTGGAGAGGCCACAAGAAGCAGCCACTGTCTGACACCTCCTGCCTGCACAGCACCCTCAGTGTGGCAACTGCCCACAGGATTCAAACACAGCTCTCCAAGAAAGCTACCTTAGGTAGGATCCTCTATTGCCATTATTTAATAGATGCCACTTACTAGATCAGCAACAGGAGGGAGTTGCATCTTTTCAGCCTTTATTCCTTGGTTAGGACTAATTTTTAGTCCTAGTTATGGGTTTTGTTATTTCTGTGCAGTGAATAATTATGTCTTTAACATAACTCCTTCTGCCTCAGTTGCCTTTTCCACAAGAGCAGGGCAATGACATCCATCCCCTAGATGTTTGAAAGTCTTTTGATAGAAACTGCAAAATGAGACTGGCAAATACATTTATCTATGGAAAGAAAAATAATCCTACTGCTCTCTGTACATATATTGAAGAATGGGGCAATAGATTTTCTTCATCTGATTCATTCCCTCCCCAGCAGATTTTATTCTTATCTAAAACTTACTCTCGAAAATCCCATTTAGTTTTATAACATGCTTGGGAATCCTTTGGAACAGTATATACTTTATAAATGCAAGATAATACCCAGTGTTTCCAGGCTTCTGCATCTAACTAACATTCATCCAAAAATGTAAGCAGGCTGAAAATTCTGTCATAAACGCTCCATTTCTTTCCCCAGTGTTCCATAACATTTGAGTGGGGGAGCAAAAGAACCGATCTAACTACACTTGCCTATTGGTGGGTTACACAGAGCTCATTAAATCATGTACATGAGCCTGGTGCCAAACACATCGAGTGCAAAATTAACTCAGAAACGAGGGAATACCCTTGTGCATTCAGGGCTTTGGGCACCAGGGCCTTTGGCTGGGCTAGCTGAACACTGCCCAGTCCAGAACAGAGTCAATAATAGAAAGCCAATATTCTCAAGTAATATTTGGAATCTCAGGAGAGCCAGAAAGACTTCTAGCACTTTCTTGGTTTAAGTCACTTGATGACAGCTTCATTTCTGGCTCATCAGATGTCATACTAAATGTGATTTACCTGACTGTAATGATCTTTCAAGGATGGAGTCCATTTTTCTCATTCCTTTAGTGTATTAACATTTAGAGAATGAATTCGACTCCCTTCCTCCATGGATGCACACTACATAAGGTTATTGGATGGAAAAGACTGCTTGGGACTGAACCCAGTGACACTTTCAAAGGCCCCCGAGTCATTCCAATCCTTGCAAAAAGAATTCCTGCTGCCTTTGGAGAGGAATTCTGGTTCCTTACGAAGGCTCTGATGTCCATATGGGGCTGGAGTGTGCCTGACATCAGCAGGTACACCTGCAACAATGAAATAGCAATTTCAGATTTCAGCTGGAGAAGGGGAGGTCCCCACACAGCCTCCCTTCACTGAGCTGCCATTCACACACTTTTGAGAAGGGAACTTCAGAACACCCACTGAACTGAAACTGGGATCCAACCCTGCCCAACACTATTTTGGGGGAATGCAGGGCAGTCAGAAATTCCCAGGCTGGAATGCCAGCAGCTCCTAGCCCTACTTCCAGGGATAAAATCCTGAGGAATAGCCTACATCTTTAGCAATATTGTAATTACCATACCCTGCACCACTCCAAACTCTACTTGTGCCATATTGTACTTTAAAAACCACATGCAATCTGGATTTTCATTTCAGCCCAGGTCTGGTGTTCACCCCCAGGCAAGACAGGCGATCAAACATGCTAATTCTGTTCACATGCTTCTGTTACATGAGCCACATCATCACATTTGAACCAAAAATGGCAAAAACAAAGCCAGAGAGTGGAATGCATTGAATAATTGAAGTGAAGAAAACCCCAAATGAGAGGGCCCCTAATGGGGGTCACTCCACATTGAGCCAGGACCACTTTCCCTGACTCCAGGGAACATGAGGCTGCTTGTAAATATATTCAAATTACGAATCTTACCAGCAGCCCTGCATTCCCAGAAGTAGCTCAGTGATCTAGTCATCATGCAAATAAATAACCTGAAATTATCTCCCAGAACTTCCAAGTTCAATTATTTCAATTTGTTAAAAAGAATGAGAAAAAGCATGTGTGGCTGTTCTTTGTCTTTGCTGCTTCTTCCCCCTCTGCAGACAATGTCTCAGGAAAGCAGCAGTTTTTGCAATGTTTGCTGCTGCTTGAGAAGGGGCTTTGGAACAAACAGAGAGTTCTCTGCAAGCCTCTAAAACCTCCTGCACAAAGGAACTTGGAACTTTAGGCAATACTTTCCGAGAGATTAAGATATTATTGCTCTAATAAAAAATAAGAACTACACACAACTATTCAAAACCCCCAACCAAACAAATAGCTAAAAAAGGTAATGAAACAGCCTAAGTGATTCAACATTTAAGCAAGTAACTTTGCTTGAAAGATGAAACCAACTTCAAGCACATCCTTGTAACTAGTACCAAAAATGCAGATTTTCTTGCTAAGAACACAAAACCTGATAGAACACAAAGCAGGAGATCAGTGAATAGCTCTGATACCATTTCCCCTGTTCATAAATTGTTCAGCTGAAGATCTAAGTTGGGAGACCTTCTCCCTGATTCTGATTAAAGAAACACAAACCAGCACCAAATAAAGCCCAAGCATGTTATCCAAAGGCCTAAATGACTGAACTAGCTGTGGAACTGAGCAGTCTGGAAGGGATTACACCTTTTCTTCATAGAGCCTGGCAGACAGGCTTAAAATAGACTCAACTGAGATGTTTGTCTGTGCCAAGTTTCCCAGCACTGCAGGAATTTGAGGGCTGTCAGCTGCAAGGTTCTGGAAGGGAAAGCTTAGAAATCTGTGCACTTGCAGATAAAATGTAAAAGTCCTGATCCCTTAGACCTTCTGAAAGTCTTTGGGAGCTCCATCCTGAGCAGTTCTAGGAGGAGAAAGAGCCATCTCCTCCTGAGAGCTCACCTGGCTTGGAAGATCTAACAAAACTTTGGCCACGCTGCTTGTGCCAGAAATACCCCAAAAACGATGAAATATTTGAATCACAGACATATCCAGAGATGGACTAATGATTCCTTTCCAGTTAAACATGAAGGGGGTGGAATATTCTATATTCCTTCTGCAATAATTTCAAGGAGGAAGTGGATGAACACATCTGAGAGCTGCTACAGGATAGAGGGGCTGGATTCACAACCCATAAAAATAGAAGCTGGGCTGTAAAGGGTATCTGTGCCATGTTTTATTTAAACCTAGATATTATTGGATGGTGAAGTATGCTATGACTGAAAGCAGTGGTGTTTGTTTCCTGGACACACACCCAGCTGAGCTCCTTAGTCAAATCTGAGGAGATTTTTTAACTGTTTTTTCCCCAACTCATGCTCTTCGGGTACATAATGGCACAGAGATATTTGGAGCAAGAACCCCTTCTGGATTCCCCCTACTGAGCAAAGGTCTCACAGAGCATTTCTAGGCCACAGTACATGAAATTTTGCTATTTTAAAGGTATTAAGTCTTTGGCAACCTCTCACATCCTGACTTTTGCACGCAGTATCTGGAGCAGCTACTTGTTAGGACACATCACCAAACTGTCCTAACACACAAAGGTGTTATTTCAGACCTCAATGGAATCAGTCCTGCTTTGCTATCAGGTCAAAAATTGTTTCTTCAAATCATACCACAGGGTCAGGTCTCAGTTCAGATTCTCCACCTTATTCTTCTTACTTTGAATGTTTGATCCCACTATTTTATCACTTCGAGGATTGCTCTCTTCTCCTAGTGACATTCCCTAGATGAAAGTCATGGAGAAGAACGACCTCTCAGAAATTTTATTAGTTTTTCTGTTTTGGGGCATTTCTTTGTGGGCAGGGTTACAGGTTTATCAACAGTGACCAAGCACGTCTGGAGATGTGCAGGAGGTCAGATGTTGGCCCCTCCACATCTTCATGTCTCATCAGAATTTTACTCCAGTGCTTCTCTCGAATTCTCTAGCAGAGAATTTCATACCCTGGAAATGGTTCAGCCACATTTTGAGAGCATTTTTCAATCTGCCTCTTCCTCATAGTTTTATCTATAAGCTGACTTTGACCATTACCATTTTCTTTCAAGCTGTCCTTTCATCACTGTCTGCACTGCAGTTTGACAGCTATTTTGCTTCAGTGCCCTGAAGAATCTTACCCTGCACTGACCTCTTACTTAAATTCAGTTCCTGCTTTTACTTTCTCTCATGAATATTTAACTGCTGTAGTTTACACCTGCTGGATCTCATTTTCTGTCATTAAGATCATTCAAGTTTACTGTGGAGGAAAGAAAATAAAGTGCTTTGTGATGTCAAGTAATTCTCTGCAATGATTCTCCTCAGATCTAGTCCCATCACATTCCTTTTAACCTCTGTTTGCACCATCAGGTGTCACTCTGATGATCCCTTTAGTCAGCTGCCACCTTTCCCCATCACACAGGCCCCTGGAGAAACCTTTTCTGAGTGCTCTTATCCAAATTAAAATAAAGAGTCACCTTTATCATCTGCATGTGGGTTAAATTCAAAGACAGTCCTATGAACTTGGTTCAAAATTTATGATCATTTCCCTGATTGCAGCAGCATGAAAATGAGATTGGAGGGATCTCCAGCAATCCCCCGTGTCCACAGGTATCATTAACTTCAGGGCTGAACACCAAGTCCTTCCCTTGCAAGGCTTTGCCAGGCTTTTTTAACCACACAATCATAGTATGGTTTAGGATGGAGGAATCCAAGGGGGTTACCTGCTCCAACTCTGCTCAAAGCAGGGATATGACGCTAAAACAGCAATAGAGATTAAAAAAACCTCAACCCCCCACCTTTTTATCCGACTTCTTAAAACAGTGCCCAGAAAGAGCCTTTCCCTCAGCCCATGACAGCCCAGTTACTTTCAGAAGTTTTGATGATGAATCTGACTTTAAAGTTTTTAGGAAATCCATCTAATGCAGCACAAACCAGATCACCCTTCACATACTTATTGATTCCATCCAAAAACTCTAATGGATTTGTGAAATATGACTTCCCTCTACAAAAACAATGTTGTCTTTTCTCCAGTGTATTTATCTAGGTGTCTATCAACTCTGTTTATTACAGCCTTCCACCATTTTGTCCAGGACAAAGTCAGACTTGCTGGTCTGTAGTTTGTCAAGTTTCTCCCACAGTTTTTAAATGATAAAAATCCTTGTTGTGGTTTTATATGTCCTCCCTTCCATTCCTTACAACCACTGCAGAGTTCATTTCAGATCTCTGGAAAGCCTGAGTGCAGAATTGGTAGGGTCATGCTTCAGCTCCTCGGCACAGAAGAAGAAATAACACAGCATTTCATGTGTTGTCACACCTGTGTATGACAAGGCTGGGACAAACAGAATTGGGGGTTTTAATGTTGCTAATATGAAAGCTGGGATTTTGGCTAAAAACTCACTTTTTCTCTCATGGAGAGGAGGAGGTTTTGTTCTTGCTGGTTCCTACAAGCTAGTGCCGGAAAAAGAAGTGGAACATGGCATTGCTTTTTCACTGGCAGAGGAAATAAAGAAAAGGGCAAGTCTGAGCCCTTGCTAAGGATTGAACAGAGTATCTTGTGGGTGAACTCCACCTATGATGAGTGACATCGTTTACACAGTAAAATGATGCCAGTTTTGCATTGAAAGGTAGAAGTGTTGAGAAAAGAGGAATTTGAGTTTCCTGACTATTGTAACGGTAAAGCACATCACCCATTCTGACTCCATGTAGATCCTTTGTGCCAGGAGGTTTTTCCTTCAGCCTTCAACAAGCGGAGACTTGCTCTGTTGTTTGCTGATACTTAGACACGGGAATAAAGTAAATGAGCTGTAAAGCAGAATCTTCCACGTTACAGCTCTGCAGATTAGGAGTGTTATTTGTTCCAAAGTTGAATTACAGTCTATTAATAAAGCAATAAACAGTTTGAAACTACTTAAATTTTTAAATGGTATAAAATGTTTAAAATTAGCACTTTCTTTCCATAAAACAAATCTGGTTATTCGCTCTATATTTAGATTCAGAGATAAAAGCAGATTATGCAGGTTCTAAATTATCCACTTTGCTGTTGAATCCTGATTCTATTTCAGCCAGCGATCAACCCTGAGTGAAAACCTGCTGCTGTTTTCCCTGTCCTTGCTTGGGCAGGGGACAGTGCCCATGGACAGGAGGCAGGAAACCTGGATGGTATAGCTGAGCACTCCAGCACTGGCAGTGTGAAGGGTACAGCGTTTGAATGGAACAATCAGTTGCCAAGCACATTATATAGGTAATAAACATTGGTACAGAAAGAGAGGTCTTGGGGAAACAGGGCCATATTTCCAGATTAATTTCCTGGATGCAGAGTGATTCCCCACCAGAAGCATTCGATAGAAGCAGTAGGGTTACCTTAATAGACCATATGGTGACCACGGAATGTCCCCATAAACCTTGGGATGCAAACTGACCCACGGAGCACAAAGGCATGAAATAATGCCCACTGCTTTCCTGCTCTTATAGAAGAATTTAATTTAAATCATTTCTTCTGACTTCCATGACTGTACTATTGACTTCAGGGAAATTACTTGCATCAATAACCAGAGCGATCTCAAAGAGCCCAGGAACTCGTGTTCTTTGCTCTCTCTGCCTCCTACAGACAGATACATTATCCTGCCCAACCAAACCATTTGGATCTGCACAATCATTTTAAATATATGTCAAGGTCAATCTGAACACAGAGAGAAGAGATGGCATTTTGGCCTCAGACTGCACATCACAGCACATAAAGGACAGGTACCAGTGGAATCACCTACAGGCACCAAATGCTGATTAGGAGGAAAAGAACTGCTCTGAAATGTGCTGGGGGAAATGGGAGCAGTTCTCCTAGTCCCAGTTCTACCTTCAACTTTGCCATTATTGCAAAGTCAAAATTCCTGCATTCCAGAACTGGTTTGAGGCCTCTTCACTAATACCATTTTTATAAAGTTAGGATTTATAGCATTTTTACAGCATCTTGCACAACAGAGCCCTTTCCAAACCCAGAGTTTTTTAAAGAAAAATTAGAAATTGTTTCCTGAGCCCTTTGGTGGGACCCAAACTCCACTGTCACCAGCAGAGACAATCCTGCTCACAGATTTGTGTCTTTCTTTCTTTCTTTGTCTAAGAAAGATGCTCAAATTATCACCTGAAGGTCACAGGGAAAGTCACCTACAAGGAAAAGAGCTGGATTAAATCCTTCACATTAAAATTTTTTAAAAAAAGAATACAGTCATGACTTCTTGCCTGTTTGAGAGATCGAGGACCAGCGAATGCTGATATATTTGAGGACATAATGACAAAGTGCAAGCCGAGGCACATGAGCTCTGCTATGCTGCAAAGTGTTTGAATGCTCTAAAATATTTTCATACTCCTGAGGTTGGAATAGGCTGTGAATTTATGTTTTTTGTTGCTATGGTAATTTGTATTGTCAAAGTTTTAATAACCTCATCAAAAACATGCATTCAGGAGCAATGTGGCACCTCTACGTAATTTAACACCAATCCATTCAGAGCTTGTGGTACCATTTGAAACACTGCACAAGGAAATTAAAAACAAATAGAAATAAATCACCACAATAGTGAAACCAATAAATATGTAGGCTGAAAAGGTGAGCAGGCAGTGGAAAGAAAAAGACATTTCCAGAGAAGTGATGGAAGCCTCCGAGCCAATTACTCTCCTACCAAGAGCAGCAGCAAGTTTAGCCAACACCAGTGGTAATTAGCCAAGAACTATGGGCTTGTTTGCCTGTGTGTGTTTGAAAAGCCGTTTTAAGCAGCAGCTTTGCAAAATTCAGATTTGCTAGGCTTGAAGTACAAAGTATACATGTTGCTAATATTTAATTAAGGCAGGTTAAAAATTATAGGCTAAAATCTACAGAATATTAGGACTCTTCACATGACAAATTCTTTTTGAGTTCAACTTCAGTAATGTCAGTGGTATTTCATCCGGGGGTAATTTGGCCCTGTATCTACATTTCCTCAGTGTCCTCATACACCATCAAATTACTCGTATCATTTGTTTGGTAGCTTTACATGCTGCTTGTGCATCATTTGCAAGGAGAGATAATTATGTTTCAGCTCCTTAGTTTATTTTTCTGCTTGAACTTTATTGCATTTTAATAGTTTTTCTAGCTCTCTCCAGTGCCTAAAGAAGGGAAGGAAAAGGGGCTTTAATAAATAATTGGTTTTTTGCCACTGTAATGGCTCAATAAATGAAAATGCCAACACCTTTGACTTCCTTAAGTTTCTAAGCTGTATTGAGAGCTCATCTATAGAAGGCCAAATACTAAACACTGTATATTAATTTAATTGAAGAAAAAAACACTTCTGCCAAACATGACTCCAGTATAGTGTGAATCTGAATTAACTTCAGTGCCTGACAGATGCACAGAGTCCCCTCTGAGCGCCTGGTTTGCCTCTGGACAGCTTTATTTTGCCCTGGACCGATTCTCTGCATCTCCTCCCAGTGTGCATTCTTGCCTTTTTCCAGCCACAGTTATATCACAGCTGCTATTTTAGTAAGTCAGCAGGGGTTTAGTCTTACTGAAAACAAGACACCAAACATTTATTTACTGCCCCAGCTCCTGCTTGCAGCGAGTGTGTCTAACAATGGTGCTGATCCTCCTGGATCAGAGAGAACGACTGAAAAGCCCAGGGCTTCAAGGCATGAAGGGAATTGGAATTTTCATGGAATGGACACCACTTGCAGTGGATTTGCAGCAATCCTTGCAACCGGAGAGCTCCAAAGAGACTGGTGAGAATACTCCGTAGGAGATCACATTTCTTGTAAGGCAGTGATGACGAGGTGCATAGTGAATCCAAACCCACAAATTACAGCACACGTGAAGCTCCCACATCACCAAAGCACCTTCTTAACAAACCCAGCTCCTGCCCCGCTGCTAAAACTGCTCCGGTGGCCAGGCTGGTTCTGTCTCATGGGAAGGAAGAGCTCACAACCCAAAATGCCTCATAAAGAAAGTTCTTGATTTTGGCTCTGCCCTCCTGGGAGAGCCAGGTCTGTACCATGGCAGCAAAGTGAGCACTCCTCCTGCCTTCCAGTCCTGAAGGAGCCCAAATCCTGCCTCAGGGCAAGAGGTATATCCACCCTGAATATTTTAATAGCCTTGAATACTGCAGGCAGTAATCAGAGGTTCCCCAGGTGCACAGTTCTAAATGAATCTCATATTGGGCTTTTATTTTTAGAGAAATATAATGATCAGAATTTGGAAGAGCACAGTTATGGCTGTCACTTTGTTTCAAGGGACTTCAAAAATAATCAGACTTCGAATGTTTAAGGTTAATTAAGGAAAACAAAAAGATTTATACTGTGTAGAGAAGCCTTGTGTAGACAGGTGTGAATAACAAGGGATCTGATTTCTTTGATGGCCTTGTGATGTGAATAGAGGTGGGAAGGCAGAAATACACAGAATAAATAACACAAGAAAAGGTTTATGTAGGTGGAATTTGGCAAGAAAGTCTCATTTATGTCAACAGTGTCATCATCTATGGAAGAATAAGCAGGATTGGAATATCATGGAAGGATGCAAGAAGAATTAAAGGCCATTCCACCAGCTCTTCTGAACTGGAATGGCAGGATCTTTGAACATTTCTCCATTGGTTCTTGAACTCCATAAGCTGTTGAGACATCCTTGATGTTTCAAGTCATAAAGTATCCTTTTCCAGCTCTATGGTCAAGCTCACAAATGTTAAAATTGCACTTTTGTTGCAGCCACAAAATTACTTTCTTTTTCCTTTTTTTCATTTTTCAGGCATTTACTATCTCTAGATTCTCTATATTTAATACTATGAACAATATACATACTAATTTTCCTTGCTCTCTTTTCAGCTGTTGCAGCCTCCAGCAGAGACAAAGGCTCTTTCTGCACCTCTCCAGAGCAGAAAATCTCTTCCTGATGGCAGAGAGTGCAGTTGCTTAGGAGACTGCAAAGCCCTGCAAGAATTCTAGGAGCTGTAATGTGGGATGCTATTGTATCAAAGCAAGTCTTAGCATCAATAGAATAATCACAACTCAATTCCTCTTTAAAACACTGGGTTGTTTCTTTGCTCCACCTCATAATTAGAGCTTGTGTCAGAGCTTAAGCAAGAAAGCTTTTCAGATACCTGGCTAGAAATAATGAGAACTTGACTTTGTGCAAGCTGTTTGAGGGGCAGGCAGCTCTCTGCTTCAAGTACCCACCCTGGGACCAGGCTGCATCTTCTCTGATGAAAGGAGCTACAAACCCACTTGAAAGCAGAAACTAGTCAGAAAAATCATTTCTTTCTCTGCTTTAAATGTTTCCTACCCAGCCAGAAAAACTCTGCAGTGTTCTAAACTGCATCCCAGACACCAGTGACTAGTCCAGTCAGGATCACATTCACCCAAATCACAGTGGCAGTGACATTGCAGTAAAGAGTGCTCCTGTCACCTCTGCACTTCTTTGGCTCCTTTCACAGAGGTTCTGGCAGAAGACACAAATCAAACAAAGTACTGACAAAAGAAAGATTTAATCAAATGATCTCCATAGTTCTTATTTTCAGAGTCTCTGTGAGCCCTTTAGAATTCAGATAAGAGACTTCATGCCCATCTCTGATTGCTCCTGAGTACAATGCACCAGCATTTCTACAAATACTAGACATTCAGATGCTTTAGAGGTCTGTTGTCACTCTCTGTTTCACAAATATTTTAAGCCCAGGCTGTGTGGCAAATACTGCACAATCCAGCCTGGAAAAGAACCACTGCTGGTGTGCAGAAGCACAGCTGTCAGTCTCAGATGGCCTTGGCAGAATTGACTTGCTGCCTTTGAAACACAAAAATCTTCCTGTTTCAGCGTGGAAGAGGAACACAGCCCTGTGTTTATACAGCATTTTACAGTCCTTTACCCACAATTATCAGTTATATCCCCATTCTTCTGTCATTTCTTGGGTTTGGATCACTGGTCTCCTTGTGTTTGAAGGCAGGGGCTGGGGGGCGATGGATCACTGCTCCTGGTGCCACCCACTGCAGGGCAATGCCCTGCCTTGTTTAGGAGGTTCAGCAGCACCAGGAGCCGGTCAGGCTGGTGCAGGGAGGGAAGGCAGCGATGGCAGAGGCAAAGCTGGGACCAGCTGACTCTGGTTCTGTCCTGTGTGCTTTGAGAAATGTGCTGCTCTTTGTCACAGTGACCTGAAACAACTCCAACCCACCCTTCCCTTTTCACCCAGTGAGAGAGGCAGGACATGGAACTCAGAGACTGGTTCATTTCCACAAGCCACATTCCAGCCAGGAACAAAGCCAGAGTTTGCTGAAGAGAATTAAGTCCCATGAATAGTCCTGTCCAATTATTAAAAAAATTCTTTGAAAATTTTGCTTACGGACATGAAAGGGAAATCTGACTTTGAGAACACCTCACTTTGGGGGAACAATGAATTCCCTTTACAAAGTGAAATGTCACCAAAGTTTTCAACAGAGGCTATCACAGCAAGTACAGCAATTTATTCCACATTCTAGAAACTGCCAAGGCAGAACTGGTGATAATGTGACCAAGTTTACTATTCAATTTGGTTCTGTTCTTTTCATATTTTTAATTAAATCTTGATAGTTGTGGCATAGGACCACTTTTCTGTATTGCAAGTGAACAAACTAAATTCAGATGCTCCTTTACCCTTTTTCTTCTCCTGGTTCCTCTCAGGGGTTATTACAGAGCAATCACATATGCTACATTTGATGTGAAAAGGAAATACCCAGTACAAAACACCTCCTGTGAAACGATGGGGACTGGTGTGCCCTTTATTATCTGGCATTTAACCAATTAGCAACAAGAGAGTGCAGGAGCTGATAAATTAGGTCCCATAACCTGCTTAAAGTTAAGTGCAGTTTTAAACCAGAATGTGGAGTGCTGCTTTTCTCCACAGCAATGAAGTGATCATGCCATTAGCTGTGGTAACTGAAGAACATTTTCTCTATGGCTCGTCAAAAATAAGTTGAAGCAGTTTGACAGAAAAAAACTTCCTATCTTTCAGCAAAAGCTTGTAGTCTAAAAACTTTAATTTGGAATGTTCAACTTTCTCAAAGTTAATTTGGAAACAAAATATTTCAGCAAGCAACAGAAGTTTTGTTGCTTGTCGAGATACTTCATTGTGTTCTAGAAGCGTCTTTCCAACAGCTCGATATTTTGAGTCTGTGAAAATCTTCAAAATTGCCTGCCACAAATTTATCACTTTGTCCATTGGATTACTCACCAAAAAGAAATTCAAGAAGGCTGTTGAAAGGTGTCACGGGCTCATTAAATCGCTTTTGCAGAAGTGAAGCATGTAAGTAGAATAATTAGATCACTACAGCCTTTTAATACACATACTACATGGTGTTGCATTGAAGTGAATCTTGGCACTGACACCTTGACTTGCTGCAATGTCTGTAGAACTGAAATTATAAAAGAGTGAAGACCATAACGTGCTCCTAATTGTTGTGCTAAGCCTTAATATAAGATGGGGTCAGAGAGACAAGGAGCTTAATTGATTTTATTCCAGGAAACAAAGACAGCATGCAAACAAATCAGCTGCTCTGGTATCAGTGGGAACAGTCATTAAAAGCTTATTAGTGGGAGAGGACCAGGCAATAAGACACAAACACAGAATATTAAAGGAAATAAAGTTTGCCCAACAAGTGCAGTATGGTTTTATTTTCCTCACTGAAGTTTCCTCTGTACTATAATATGATTAAGATAATTACCACACTGTAGATGTGAAACTTCAGAGCCCATTCAGCAGGCAAAGACAGCAGTTCAATGAGTGCAAGGAAGTAGCAACATCTAAGGCTTAAGACAGGCCTGGGACACAAGTGAGCTCTTGGAAAGTTTGGTTCCACAATCTGCACAATCTTCCCTCTGTGGAACAGTCTGAGGCAGTTTCAGATTCTGTAGCTTATCTACATATTTAGTGTGAAAAAGAAAGTATGTCTATTTGTTTACCCGAAATGTGATTCTTGATATTTCATAATTTTTAATTTCAGGCAATATTTATTCTTCTCATGGTTTGTTACCATGGGCTTTAAGGAGAGGGTTTGTTCCCTGTGCTCAATGTTGGGCCACTGTCACTTGGGGAAACCCAAGTTTGTACTCCTTCAACAGTCAGAGAGGAAAGGAAAGGAGCATTTCTGAGAGAGGTAATATCTTTCAGATGACTAAGTATTAAGAGCAGATAAGTGGTATTTCAGTCAAATGATTTGAAGCTAGTGCCTAAAATTAATAATATATCAGCAGAGTCAGTGCCTGTGGTGAGGTTACTGAAGCTCTTTGTTTCAAAAGTGCTTATTGTTTAATATATCCTTCAGGGTAAAGCAATGTGCTGGGAATTCATAAGCCATGTTGCTGCTGCTCTCCCTTTTCAAGTGGCTTCCTTTCAAGATTGGCTGCAGCACCAGAGGCAGAGGGGGAAGAATAATAGAGTGCAGGATCCCTGTGGAATATGGGTTTCAGAGCACGAGCAGATGAGAAGGGGCTTGCCTGCTCCCAGCTCTGCGAGGCCTGATATCAAGAGAATTGAGGGTTTTCATTACAATAAAAAAGCAGTGAATTACTAGGACCCCATCAGATAGTGGAGTCATTCACTGAAGGAAGACTAGACAGAAGAATAAAAACACTGACTGAATGATTGGCAGAGTGGAAGGGAAAGCACAAAAGATCAAGCCAAGCCAAAACGTGAGCAAAGTGAGTGACTGGTGCCTGCACTGCCGTGTCTTTGCCACTCCCTGGCCCTGCTGAGCTCCAAGGGGGAGGGCAGTGATGGTGTGGGCAAGATCCCAGCCTGAAGATGCACTCAAATGAGTAATCATTGAAAAACCCAATACATTACAAAGCACTGCTGCAAAAACAAACAAACGTGGGGAATGGGGAGGCTACAATCTGAGTAATGCACTAAAATTCAAGACTCTGGGGTTCACTTTGGTGGTTTGCTGTGGATTTTTCCTGTGCTAGTAAGAAACTGAAGGTCCTTCAGATGCTTTAAGAGGGGAGACTTCCCTGATTTCCAGTGGCAGTAAGGAATAAATCTCCACTCAGCTGGAAGGACTTGAGACCTTTTAAAACCTGCACTGGGCATTTCCTAATGGCAGTTCAGCAAATGTCGAAGAACAGCAATAAATCACAGTGTTTGAGGAGTAAATCGAGGCACAAAGCTGGCAAGAAACTTATCCAAAGTCATACACAGAGTCATATACAAAGTCATGAGCAGATCCAAAAATATAAAATGACAGTCTGTGAAATTTTGTGGAATTTGTGGAAGAGCTGAAATTGCAAGTAAATTGATGTGAGAAAAAAATTTCCTCTTTTAGTGCAGGAGGGAAGGACAGGCAAATGGGTGGGTGGAGGAGCTCAGTTGCCCAAGATCTAAAAGCACAAACTTTGATTGTTTGATTCAGAACCCTGCAAATGTGGGGGAGAAGGTGGGCCAAAAAGAGAGGCCAAAGGGAAGACTTCTGAACAAGAGTCCCTTTGAAGAGAAGACCAGTGTCCAAACCCAGATCACGTTTGTGTCCACACTGTATTGTATCTGCTCACGTAGCAGTGCCATTTCTGACCCCAACAAATCACCAAAGTGATTATTCTCCCACTTTCTTTGGTGGGAAGAAAGAATCAGGCACAGAATAGAGGCAGGAAGGAGATGTCAGCCCTGTCCACACTGAGTCACAGCAGATCTTTCAGGGAGGCCATTAAAGAATTAAATTCAAGTGTAACCTGCTGGGAAACTTCAGTCTCTCTTCAGTGAATTCAGGTTTTATCTAGTTCTCTTGCTACCCTTCCCACACCTTGACATATTTTCCTACCTAGAATATTCTATCTCTCCTGTATGGTGAGAAGACCTTAATCTGGCAAGATCTTAACTCTTCTATTTTCAGCCTGAACTTAAATCTGGTATCAGATTGATATCTGCCTGATATAAACCAGAAACAGAAAAGGCAAATGTTCCCCACTTTGAGCTGAGATTTGATCAGATCTTGTTCAACTTGTGTTGCCACTGCTAAGTCAAGGAGGCCAAAGGATGAGACTCTTGTTCCTTTGCACACTATCTTATTGCAAGAGCAGCTCCATGGAGATAATAAACAGCTCTTCATGGGCTGAGGTGCTGAAACAGAGTCCAAATCAGTGAGAGGAGAGAGAGAGAAAAAGGTACTCCCCTAAAATAAAATCCCATTTGACCACAATGAGGTCTGCTTTGGGAGTTCAAATATTCCAGTTTCTTGTGCAAACACAGAATAACAATTCTATGTCTCTCTGCATGTATACAAACTTATGTGCCCAGACACTTTTTAGGTACAAAGATAAGCAGCAGACAGATATAGTGGATGAAATGTTTTTAGAGAGACAAAAAAAATCAAAAATAAAACTCTAGGAAAACCCTCCCATCTTTGTGAATGGTATTACAATAAAATTGCTATGACCTCTGTGGTTGAGATACTGATGGCTCCATCTATAATGTAAATAACTGAGGATTTTTAACTACTTCAAAGAAACCCATGGCCAAACAGAAATGTGTTTTTAACAACTGGTGTTGAAGAAAATTTAGCCCAATGTGCAAGCAAATGACGAGATCTGATGCTCTCTGCTCATTAAAGAAACCTACTGTGGAAAATGTTTGTATGTTTTTTATTTCAAAAGCTTCCCAAGTATTTCACCCACCAAAATGATAGGACACTTTTGAAACGTGGTTACCTTGAAAACAGCAGCTGACAGACGTAAACAGAAGAAATGCTAAGAAACTGTGATCCAAATGAAAAACTTGTTGTTTCACAAACATCCCACACAGGCCACACAGCCTTTCTTATACAAAATATTGTGAAATCTTTTATCAGTAAAAGCAGGCGTCTATTGATACAAAAAACCTAAAACCAAATAAACACATTTTAACACAAATAGCAAGAAAGGAAAGAAGGAAATGAACATGGGGCCTTAAGTGAGAAATTCCTGAACTCTCATCCCGACTTTTTACATGGCCACAAACACGTCTCACACCCCTTTCATGCTCTGCCCAAGCACTGCATGTCTATCCAGTCAGATTCGGGTGGAACAGAAGTAATATTTTACTCAACTAATTTTACTGACTTATGAAACTAAGTGAATCATTTTGTGAGAAAGAGTATCAGGATCTGACAGAAGCATTCTGAACCCAAACCTGCTGTGGAAACAGTCACACTGATTTCAAGTCATTGTGTATTGAGCTTTATGTTAAACTGAATTTTGGTAGATATAAATCTCTATGTAAACTCTAAATAGCAGTATTTTATTTAGAGGGGGTTTATTTTAGAAAAAAAATCCTATTTGCAGAAAAGTCTAGAGACAAATAGCTTCAGTTCCAAACAAATGCAAAGCAGATGTGGACACAATGGTGAGGTACAAAGCAAATCCAGCTAAGTGGATCTACAGGCCTTGCAGATGGCTGAGGGCATGACTTACACTGGCAAGTTAATTGGACAGGTAAGCCACCTTCCATGGGAGACAGATTAAGCTATAAATTCAAGCATCATCAATCTAAAATTATGCACTTCAAATTGCTTCTTCTCTTGTTTCTGCATTGCACTGCACTGGATCATTAGTTTTTATTAAAACATGACAATGCTGTTGAGTATGCTACTAACTAGCTTTTACCAGGGAGGGAAATAGAGACAAAAGACCATAAATGTATTCTGCTGAATGGGATCTGGTCATAAAAACAATTATATGGCCTGAGTTGCTGTTCTGTGCTACAGAGCTGGAGAAGGGGGAGCAAGAAATGATGTCCAAACAACCTCAGAAAAATCTGAAACAACTACCTGGATGCAGCAAAAGGGCAAGTGTAGGAAATCCCCAGATTTGGGAGAGAGGAGGGCTAAGCAGGAGAATATTTTTGACAGTGCACTGGATTTTATATATCATTAGGATAGGATCAGTTTCAGTTAGAAAGTTTGATTCAGAAAAATACTTATGTCATCAACAAATAGCCCTTTCATTTTGTCAGTGCTCAGAACTTTAACAGGTGGTTAACTAACTCATTATTTCATGCAGGCTTTTTACCTACCTTTGTTTCTGAAGGCACAAAAAATTCTTTATTGTTACATGTTTTCTGGTAATACAGCAGCTGCTGTTTATGCTAATTCCTGCTTACTTGCAAATAGACCTGTGTTTATTTTGTGCCACGCCAGCTGTCAACAAAGACATTTGAAGAATAATTTCCATACTCAAAGGAAAGGCTCCACTCCCCCTTCCTATTGCTCATTTCTTTCTTCTGCATTCCAGACCCAGCGGGTGTTCAGCTGGAGAAGTTTCTAATGGTAAATGAGGAGGTGAGCTGAACCTGAAATGCCTGCTGGTCCCCTGGGTATCCCTCCATTACCTGAATGTATGCACAGGCCACTCAGGACTCCTCTATGGGCACCCTGAGCCGGTTCTCCAAAGCCCGGGGCTGTCCCGAACATGGACATGTGTAGGGATGCTGTGACAGCCACATTCCAAACAGCAGTGTTCGGCTCTTCCAAGGAAACTGACTTTGGTTCTTACCTGTCTTCGAGGTGAGTCGCTCCATACAGCCAGGCTGTCCAAAATGCCAAGTGCAGCCTCCCCTCACAGGACGTGTCTCTGGGTTTGGGTGAGGCTCAGACCACCACGGCAGACCTGGGACCCAGCTCAGATTTCATCACCAGCAAACTGCTCCTATAAACAAATGCTTTTATCAATCACCTGTATTTTCCTAATGAATTCATCTCAGTGGATATGAAAGTCTGAATCATGACTTTTTCCAGTGTCAAAATGTTAGACCTTCCACCATCTCAGTTTTCCCTGGGCTGAGGCTGCACCACTGTTTTTCCAAAGCTTCTGGAATTGCCTGTATTTTCTTCTGAGATGTGAAGCTGACAGTCCCTCATTCCTTAAGACAGCACATTACTACCCATTAGCATTTCCTACATTTAGTATTAAGATCAGAGAACCCCTGAGGACAAAGGACTCCTAAATCAATCATTCAGGGACTCTTGGTCCCGATCAGCAGGGCTCACTTATTCCCTATAGCTTCTGTGGAGGAAGAAATCCATATACTGCTCCTACAGGAACACAGAGTGGCTGTTTGGTGAGCAAACCAATGGAGTATTGATTTATTGGTTGTACCTGACCAGCAGAGCCTTGGAGAGCAGGGTCAGTGCCAGCTCCTGCTCAGCTCACACCTGCTCTGGGTCTCCAGGGCTGGGGCTGAGGGGGCTCTCTGGGGCTGGGCCAGGGTGGCCCCAGCACAGACACGGCTGAGACCTCACCCAGCCTGGGTGTGCACTGGGAAAGGACATTTCAGGAAGGATAAAACCTGTATGAATGAGGGGAAAAGTGTGAGAAATGACCCTGTGAGCACTGGAGTCCGAAGTGGTAGAGGAGGAGGAGCTGCAGGCAAAGGGCAGAGTCTCTCTCATACCCCAATCATAAACCTGCTGTGACAAAACAAGTGTCCCCTTTATTTTCTGCAGTGACTCTGTAAGCACTCCTGGCCACAGCTTTCACCCATAAGCTGCAGTTCTTCCCACGGTGTGGGTAAATGTGCTCTTCTGACTGGGAGATCCCACCTGGTGAAATCCATGACAGTCCCAAGCTGTAACTGTTGTGCTGTTTGATCCATCATCCACAGCCAGGATACCCATGTGCCTCCTGCAGACCTCCCAGTGCATCCCCACAACACTCCTGTGTGGCACAGTGGGATTAAACAGCTCCTACTCGGTCAGAATGCAAGTCTGTGGCAAAGCAGGAACTCAGCTGAGAGCATTTAAGACCGAGTTTGTTCCAGTAATCACCAAACCATCTTAAATTGTTTAATTACGTGCCATAGCAGGCCAGAAAACTTCTTGGGGACAGCAGCTATTTCATTGTTTTGGAATAGATTCATAGCAACTCTTTGAAGCCAAATGACACAAGAGCATGTTGTCACCACCACATCTCATTCAGGAATAGCTGCCTGAAGTCAGCATTCACTTACTGCCAAGTCTTTGCTGGCCATGGGTACTTACATTTATAAATCTAAGCAGGCAGAAGAACATGCCAGTACAAGTTGGTGATTTCTTCTTTCTCTGCTGCAATTACTTCCCAGCCAGCAGACACGGCGAGCAGCACTGAATCTATTCTCACTCCGTGCACTCCATATGTTCCCCAGGACTCAACCTCAGATGATGCCAACAGGGATACAGAGTTACCCTAGTGTGATATATTTTATCCATGTTGACTGTCTAAAAGTCACTTATCCCTGTTCAATAGGAGAGGGGTTCCCTTAAAAGGCAAATAATCCTGTTACAAGCAGTTAATTAACAATGAGTTTGATTCATCTTTCAGGGGGGTTTGTTGTATTCAGAGAGGTAGCAAAGATTTTTCTGTCCTTCCTTTTAAGAGTAAGCATGTTTATAATATCATTTTATGTGTACATACAGACCTCTGCTTGAAAAGAGTGCTGTATAAATGGATAAATTGCTACAGAAACCAAAAGGGAAAGGATCTATGCACATTCCATGTGTCTCCACTGCACCCAGGGGTATGCTGGGCAAAAGGACACGGACACATCTTTCTAACCACAGCCCTCTGTGCTGGTTCCCCCTTGAACTGCTTACCCAGAAAGGAAAGCAGATTTGCAGAGGGGATGTGCCACAGTAAAAACAGCCCTGGCACGTGGGAATTTCTGCACAAGCTCCCTTCTGTCTTTCCCTCAGTCAGGGCTTGTTTCCAAAGCTGAGTCCTGGGAGGGAGAAGTGCAGGTAAATCACAACAAAGTGAACTACCAGAATAGGAAGAAGGTACAAGATACAATCCCAGCTGGACAGACCCACGTTAAATCCCCATTTCAGAGTCCTGTAGCACCTTCAACTTGACTGGTTTTCACCAGGAGGAGACTCCACAGGATGGTGCTTCTCAGATGGTGCAGCTTTGAGCCGGCCTGGCTGCTCCAGGGCCAGCAGGTGGCAGGTACTCTTTGAAGCCACCAAAAGTATGTCAAGAGTTACAAGCTACCAGCACATACATACCCAGCCCTCCAATCTGAACTCTATTTTTGGGGAAATGTTCTGAATTTCCATGTCGCAAGTGTGAGAGAGAAAAGTGGGTGGAGGAGGGAGAGTGACTGCAGTAAAGCAGAGAGGCTCCATAGAAATTGCCTCATCCTGTCTCTGGGAGCAGCTGAAACCTTGTCAAGGGGTAAATGGGAATCTAAGGAGGAAGGTACTCATTTATCAATGACACTTCCAGACACTCCCACCACCTGCAGTGCAGCAGGACACCCGTGTGTGCTGTGAGCAGGGCCTGTGTAGGAGCCCTGATTTAGGGACCCAGGCAGCATTAGGGAGGCCGAACATGTGCCTTCCATCTTTCCAAGCTGAAGTGCTCAGCATCCTAACTTGCAACTAAAGCTGCCAAAGCTGCCACTGGATTCGGAGTTTGGGCTATTAAGCTCCTCACTCTTCACCCTGAACAAAGGCAGCTGAAGGAGCCCAGACTGTGCTCAGGGTGGTTTGGATGAACTCAGATGTGCACATGCAATACCTGGCCACGTGTGCACCTGCAGTGATGGGTGGAGGAGTTAGGCCTGTGTTGCTTTTGTACTTCTGCATGTCCATTTGGCTTTGAGAGAAATGAAGTGCACCATTTTTGAAAGATACCTTATGAATTTTCAATGTTTTCCTGTGAAACAGTAAATATCTTCTCAGAAAATGATTCATCAAAGATGCACTGGTTTCTGGCCATCTTTCTTTCCCTGAGAGACTTAGCAATTCTGTGAGAATAAAGGCTCTGGTTTAAAAAATAGGGATGGTGCAGTCCTGAAGGGTACTTTCATTTAACAGGTTTGAATTCTTGCAAGGAGTTCCCATATGCTATTAACTGCATGCACTATCTGTAAATTAAGTCATGAATAAATTATCATGAATAAACACAAATATCCAAAGCCAGCCACAGCAAGAAAATAATAATAATAATGAAACTCCAAAAGAATCATTATTTTTTTTGAATGGGTGTTCCTAACACACTAGGTGTCAGGGTGGGAATCAGTCCATCAGAACAGAAATTGTTAGATATCTCTGCTAAAAAAGTTATCTATTAAAAATTGGTCTAACGGCAAATAAACTTCAAGTTCCTCAGCACAAGCTGTTTCTGTGGATTCTGCACACAGCACATTTGTCCAGATTGGCACACTATAGGCAGGCAGATAACATTCACAGGGATTCAGCATCCTGAGAAAAATCTTGACAGGACTCACAGATACCAATCGACAGTATTGGAAATACAGAAGCCAAGCTGTACATTCCTGAATTATGCAATTGGTATTTCTTTCTCCTACAGCCATCAAACTCAATAAAACTTTAAGGTCCTACAAATCCCCTTCTAAGTGCTCCATCTAGTCACTGTTTTCAGCCAGGAACAAATGCTTTGGAAAAACATAATCTGTGTATCTCAGTGATTCGATTGCACTCTTATGGAGAACCCAGACTGGACAGAGACTGCAGATCTGACACACTGTGCTGTCTCACCAGGACAGCCCTTACAGGATTTGGAGCTGGGTGACTCCAACAAAGGTGGGGCAGCACTACAAAACCAGTGTAGGAGAAGGCAGGATCTAGTCCTGAGGATCTGTCTGCTGCTTCCAATTAGTGCTATACAGTAAGACAAGAAAGAGGAAACACTGTGGAGTTGTGAACTCGTTCTCTTGTTGTTGTCTAGAGAAAGGATCAGAAAAAAACCTTTGGGCAGAACATCTGTAATGTGGACTGACAAATGTTTGCACTCGAAGTTGTGTGCTTTAGCTTTTTCCCCAGAAATTAACATATATTCATGGGATTTCTTTTCCCCTCATGGTAAGAAAAAGAGGTAATCTCCCCTTAAAGCAGTTCTATCTTGTGCTTTACTGTAAATGGGGAGGTGGGCGAGATTTATTTGTTAAACATTGCCATAAATATTTAGCAGAGCAGGGCTCAGTTGAGAAGAGGACATCTAAACAGATTGCTGGTGAGCTAACCCTTGGAGATTTTCCAGATTTCTCTCTTCCTCCCCATTTTTTTTTTCTTTACAGAGAAACTAAGTAAACATTTGAAAGGAAGTGCACGACTGGAACAAAACCCCCCATAAATAATTCAAAAGAAAATTAATAGGATTGAAGATACACTTTCTGATTATTAGCATGGCTGCTACTTTTTATTTTATTTTTTTACAGTAGCAACCAGCTGGTACAGTGCATCATGCTAATCAGTCAGTGTCTTTCACATTTTTCAAACTCCTTGGAAACACATCTCCGTCAAACTGCTTTGAAGTTCCATTTTAATTTAGATGCAAACTATCCCAAAAGTACTGATAGTCTAAAAAGCGCCCCTGGCAGTCTATAATTATAAGGCAATCGAGCTGTCAGGTTTGATTAGGAGGCTGTTTCAGTCACTCAGCCCATGCAGCCCCAGTTCAGCCTCACATGAGCATTTAAACATTCCTCCCCACCACTCAATACTTACACAGCATTTGGGGCTGTAATGGATGGGGCTTTATTTACTCGCTGATTTTCAATCATTCAGACCCTCCAGACCATTTCAATGATAAAGCTGTGCAGGAAAGCATCCTCCAATCTCCTTATCATCCAGATATTCCTCCTGCAGTGTTTCATCTGCAAGAGATTCACAGCATGAGGCTTAAAACAATCTACTAGTATTATGGCTTAATAAACGAGCAATATTGTATCACAATGCTGGAGTTTGAAGGATATCACTGTAGCTGAATAGACCAATTCTGACCCAAATAAATAATATTTGGAGGATAAGAATAATTCTTCTGAGAAGAATTTGTGTGTCTCTGAATCCATCATGTGTCCCACTATGCAAGTGCAGCACATTCAGCTGCCTTCAGTGGGGTTACCTCAGCCAGGTACCTGCACCAGGCAATATAATCAATATTTGCAGTTCCTGCTGCTTTAAATACGTGCCATGAACAGTGAAAACAAAGAATATGAATTCCATAAAGCACAGGCAGCCTAAACAGCACATCTGACTTCAGATACTCAAAATAAAAGCCCAGAGAGCCTCTCTTGGCCCAAAGCTCCAGGCAGACACCTTGACACTGGCTCCAGGAAGGGCACTGGGGAGATGCCCTGGTGTATTTGAGAATGATATTGGGAATATCAACCCCCATATCTCCCCCAAGCAGAAGGGCAACACCAAATACAAAGAACACCAGTCTCTGTGTGTCTGGGGGGTTTATTCTGTGTGCTCTTTCTCTGCTTCAGGACCAGGGACAGCACTCTGCCTCCCCACTCTCCCTCTGTGTTCATTCTTATCCCCTATTCTTGGAATTCTTTATCTGAAACAGACACTGCAAGTGATGCCTGAAAAGAAGGAAGCTTTTAAAATCTTGGGACATGCATTCCCTTCAGCTCCATTGTCTCAGCTGTTTAGAGGTGAAGAGAATCTGGCAATGCCTGGGATGTGGCACTGTTGGCTATTGTTACCTTTCATGATTCTGTCTCTTCTAGTTGCTTTTCAGAAGCAAAGACAGAAAAAAGCACAATTCTGGGGGCTCATCCTTCAGACAGCCCAAATGCTGTGAATGCCACAGACCACCAAGGTTCTCCCTACACAAGCTTTTCGTCCTGCCCACACATGACATGAGATCTGGTTCTAGTCTAAAGCTCTTATTCTGAGACAGATCTGAAGGTCACAGCAGCTGATTCTAGTACCCAGAAAAAGTGCAACTTTCCATCCCTTTTACTGTGTGCCTCAAACACATTGATAGTCTTTTGGGGCTCTTCAGGGTCACACTGAAAAATAAGCCTATTAATACAGCAGGGTTTCAAAATATTTGAAGAGCTAATTCAGCAGAGTTTCTATCTCTTGTGTCGGCTTTGCTGGAGCCAGCATTCTTCACTCTGTATTCAGTCACTCTGAATATCAGTCAGGGCACTTTACTCAGCCATAAAAGAACTGCAAGCAGAGATGACTCTCATCCTTTCTCTCTCAGATAGCTAAGGAAGCCACCAGCCTCCCATTTTAAACCTAACTACAGAAGACAGCTTAATGAGGCTCAGGGAAGATCACCTTGAACGTCAGCCAACAGCCCATTGTCACAAGAAGAGTTTCTTGCGTCAAAACCTGTATAACCCTTGAATAAATCTCTTTGATTCTGCTTACACCAGGGCTGTGCTCATTCTTGCTCCTTCAGCTGTCACAGTGGGAGGTGTGAATGTGTGTGGGATGCTTATGGTGAGAAAGACAAGGGGATCATATTAAAATCTTGGTTGTAATCATTAATTTAAGGAAAGCGATAGCAAGCAGTGAAGAGCGAAGGGTTTAGAGACAAACCCCTTCATTCATTTATAAGTCTGTAACAGAGGCAGACAGCACGAATAAAGAACCCTGCACGTGTGCCTGGACACTCAGCTCTCAGCTGCTGCTACTTGGGGAAACTTTTCCGTGTTTTCTTCCAGGCATGAGTATGAAACTTCTCATCATACCCACAGTGTGATAAACAGCCTATTACCTGAAGAAATTAAGAGCAAACACAAATCATACCATTGTAAGAAAATATATGCCCATGCAAGTAGGGCATATGTTAACATTCCTCCTTCCTCAATAACAGATGAATATACCAGAAAATGAATTCTTATGAAAAACTATTGCTAGTGCTGACCTTAAAATGGCCCAGAAATAATTTCAAAGGCTTTAGCCTGATTGTTTAAATACACCCTCAGCATTTTCTGCCTGCCATTAATCAGATATTTGTTACTAATAACTTCTTATCTCTCAAACATTCACCTATAAAGCCATCACTGTAATTAGGTGTGTGTGGGGGTGCTTTGACCACTGCTCAGTATGTGGAGCACAGAAGTCCCATCTCCACCTTGGGTCCTCTCCTCTGGTTGTGCAGTGCCTGCTGCCCTTTCACGTGGAGAAGTTATTTCAAGCAGAGGGAAATCTTTCTTGTGTTCTTGCAGAGCACCTTCCCCACTCTGGGGTTCAGCTGCCAGCAGAACAAACTCTCTGGTCTCATTATAGTAACTGGTTTTGATTTGAAAAGCACGGCGTCAAAGGAACGTGCAACTGTAAAGCAATTTGCACCAGAAAAAATGGGCTTGTTCTTTTTTCTTAACAAATCAGGCAAGTTTCCTCATTTCTCTCCTGGATTAAGAACGTACTTAGTCAAGAGAAAACATCTGTCCAAGCAGTGAGGAAGGAGAGGGAGCCATATGCCTGAATGAACTGCTGCTCAGGAATAAGTATAGAGAAACTAGAGGGCTGGTTTGGGATTTGGTTCTCTAGAGGGGAAAAAAGGCAAAATTCTCTGCAATCTGTTCATGTGCAAGAGAGGGACAGAGGCAAAGGCGGGAGGGCATATTGATGGGAACATCTGCAGAAGTAATTTTTTTGAATAACAAGCAGAACACACTGGTTTAGGACAAACATCTGTGGAACAGAAACACCCACACGGGTGTGAGCAGCTCCCCCTCCTCGCAGAACTGGCATAGGAAGGAGGTGGGAAGGACAGGACAAACAGATAAGGGACAGACACTGCGTTAAATGGCACAACATCCATTTCCTTCCATGCTCTCCGTCTATGGGCAGTGTTAATAGAGGAAGCTGCAGGCAGGCAAATTACCTGTCAGATGCCAGAGGCTGCTAATGAAGAAAGATTCAAAGAGCGTGGGTAAATGCAGCCAATAAAACACCTCTGAATGCAAAATGACTGAGAGGGCTTGGCAGAGGTGCAGCTCTTCCTTCAGTGTGGAAACACAGGGCTTGGAAGAGCAAATGGAACACACATAGCCTGATTTGGTAAATACCCTGCCTGATTTAGTTCCTCTGCTCTGAGGGTTACAGGACATGAGGCTCTCAGAGAAGTGGTCACTGTCATTAGTTGCTATGGATGTGTACTGGAATGCAAGAGGATCATGACAGAATCATGGAATCGTTTAGCTTGGAAAGCACCTTTAAGATCATTGAGTACAACCCTTAACCCAGCTCTGTTACATCAACAGTCCTGCTCTCCAGGGCTGATCGAACTATGAAAGCAGGGAAAGAAAAATGGGACCAAGTAGCCAAATTTAACCACTCCATTATAGGACTTACAGGTTTATCACTGGACCACAGCTCTGGAGACCTTGTTTTAATTGTGCAGAGCCCTTTGATTTCCACACCAGTCTCTGAACGCTGGGTGTTTGTGTGAGTCGTCTGGGCTACCTCCACAAGACAAATAATACCTCTTGAAATAAGTAGAATAAATCACTCCCCAAAAGTCCCTTTCTCTTCACTGCATGCAGAGGGAGTCTAGTTTATTTAGACCAGAAATCTATTTTTCATATGTCTAAAGTTGTGTGAGATAAGCCTCACCATTTTTCTACCTTTCTTCTGAATATCTGTCAGCAGACTGGGAATAACATTTCCAGCCTCCCTGCTGCACAAGGAAGACATCATCCATTACCGTTTCAGAGGCAGTCTCATGCAGTTGTACTAACAAACAGCTCTCTAAGAATAGAAACAGATTAAAAAGAGGCAGAGGGGGTTTCATTACTATTATTAGTATTTATTTGTGGTCTAGCTTTCAACACTAGTTTTATTTTTTCCTCTCTATCAGAAATTAAAGGTTCAAGTGAACTGCAGTTCTAAAGGGAGTTCTATAAAATATCAAAGGCAATTCTACAAAGCAACTTTGGTATTTGGATGTTTTTGAAAAAAACAAAGGGAGAGGATTTTGATTTACATTCCTATAGTCCCAATTCTGTGAAGTTTGACAGGAGTAGGACTGAAACACTCTTATCAGTCATGGTCCATTTCTATATTGGGCAGATGAAAAAGTTTGGAGCTTCACAGACTGTAGCCAAGAGCCAACTGTGCTTCTAAATGGAAGAGTTTTCTGTCTGAAAACACAGATTTGACAGAATTGAAGCTCTTCACAAACACATATTGATCTCTTGAATACTGTAGATAAAAATCAGTTGAATAAGGTTGAAACATTTGTTTGTCTTGAAGTATGAACTAAATGTTTTAGGTAGCTATGACTTTTAGATTATATGTTGAAAGATATCTGTCAAAAAAGATTGTAATAAGTCAGAAATACCAAGACTAAATATTTCAGCAAAGTTAATAAGATCTCTGAGACTTCAAAGACATTTCAGATGCTTTTTTCCTATTTTGAACAAACTCAGGGTAAGAGATGACATGTCCTCAAGGAGCTCCAATCCCATTTCAGAGCCAGGTCCCGTCAGGATATCACTGTGACCCCACACCCTGCTGTTATCTGTTAGTTGTACAAGGGTCAGGTCTTGAAGGAATATCAGAGTGAAGACATTACACATTTCACGGGGTCATTTCCTGTGTTATTCATCGAATTTGGCATCCAATTGTATTGTGAGTATGAGCAAGACACAGTAAAACAAAACTATTTAACCATGGTGTTGATTTGAAGATATCTAAGCTTTTGAATCCCTCAGGTTTCTAGAGAATTATTTGTTATTTCACCACTGAAAAATATTATAATATTATGCAAACAATTCTTAATGCTACTTTTCCACCTTTAATCCACCACTTCTCAGGAGGGCTCGGCCACCAGGTGATATTTTGATTTAAAAAGTACACAGGAGAGATTAAAATGAGTGGAGTACATTATCTCTGCATGCATTTGTTGCTGACAAACCATATTAATTGCACATGGAAATCAATGCAAAGCAGTGCAGCTTTTGACCAAGGTACAGAATTAAATACAGGGCCTACTAAAACTGATAATCCCTTATTGAATCAAACACTTTGCCAAGGTCACCAAAAATAAGCAGTCTGTGAAACAGGTAAGAGAAGAGGAAATCACATGCACAACTGTGTTGGTGGATGTTTGCATTATATTATATTATATATTCTGCATAGCACTTACCATTAAATACATCCACAACTATGATAATATCATAAATAAGACACATTTTCCATCAGAAAGGAGCAGCATTGAGGAGGGAGGGAATGCTCCTGTGGGACTCAAGGAATTAAAGGTCTATTCTTGGCTTAGTCTTAGAATTTATGCAAATTACCTCATCCTCGTCTGCTTTGGCTCTATAATTGTAACTAACCCTGAGTCACAATATTTGCCTCCCCCATGGAGCTGTTCAGCTTGCAGAGCTCCAAGCATTCACTGCCAGCAACTGAGTGACACATGTCACCAAAAGGGGCTCTGAGTACTGCACAGCTGGCACGTCAGAATGTCACCGATCAGCACTGAGCAAGGACTTGGAACATCCAACTTTGGTGAGTTCCCATGGAAGAAAACACCAGGTTGCTCAAACAGAGCCTCACCTGGACATTTCAGTGCAAGGTGCAGCAGTTTGGACAAGCACTCACAGACACTGAGGGTGTCATCTGGCTGCTCCTACAGCGGTTCTGACCTCCTGTTCTCTGCTCTTTCTGTTTGGCTTTTTGCTGCACCCTCCTCCCTCTCCCCTGGGTAGCTGTCCCCTCCCTAACCTGAACCCACTGGCAAGGCTGAAATTACACCACTGCACACATCACAGAGGGGAAAGGGTATGTGCAGACACCATATTGTGAGCTCATCAGGACCTGCTGCTGCTTTTCCTCACCCTTTATCCATCCTGTCTCCTTGCATTTGTAAGGTCTTTGGGTCTGGGATTGATTTTTGCTCTCTAACAGAAGGGGGGCTGGGAGAAATGAGAGCTCTTTGCTAGTCCTTAGTCATTCCCACGGGAATGTGATATTAGGGCTCACAGGCAGCTGATTTTTAAGCCCAGACCATACTTAAAACAATGCACAAATTTATTACTTTTAAAACAATGCACAGCTATTCCTTTGGTAATTCTGGCTGTTGCATTCTCGAGCATTGCTTTGATCTATTAGCCCAGTGTGTTATTAAAATAATGAATTATGTGTTGGTACATTGCATTTAACGCAGTATACACAAGGGCAAGTACATCTGCTACCTATTAATCAAATATTCACTAACAAAGGTTGATTAACAGCATTTTACATATTTACAGCAAGGATGAAAAGCATAATAGAGCTGCACTGAAGATAAATGATAATAAATTATTAAAATGCATTTATCTGTGCACTGATTAGCACGTGGGGTAGACAGAACTGCAGGTACAGTTTTGTTCACCACACAATGACAGTTATCTATTGAAACAGACTTTTATTGACTTGCATTATTTTCAGCTTTTTGAGGGAGGACAAAAAGCCCCCAAAAGCTGTGTACAAAATCAAATTTGAAGAGAGTTCCCTCCCTTGGAAATTCCATGTCTGCCAATCTGCTGGTTTAAGCTTTCAGATCACCTGTGGTGCTGCTGGGTGGTGGAGAGCCTGGCATTTGCACACCCCAAAGCCAAAGCTTGTTGTGGTTTTGGGTAACTCCCTTCCAGCTGTCCAGCCTTCAGGACGGATTAGAAGTGGAGATTTGCCAAGTTAAACACCAAAAAACCTGAGGTCTTTTAAATGGATATTTCAGAACTTCTTTCTGTGAGGAGCTGGAATTACAAAATCATGTTCTTACATTGCCTATCTGGAGAGAAGGCCAGGAGCATTTTGCTTTCAGTGGAGCTGAACTGATTTGCACAGAGCTAAGCCTAATTTTCTTGCCTAGGCTCAGCTCCCAGCTACGACAAAGGATTAATGGTCTGGAGTCCATGGACCCCACTAAATCCTACTGAAGTCAGAAAGGAATCCAAGGGCTTCCAGGCAACAGGGTTGGTCTCACTTGTTAATTATTGGCAGCTTCTTTAACTAGACTTCAGGGAAAATCATATTTTTTTCCTAAATTGCCTTTTTATTGATTTTCAACATAATAGTATCACAGAAAGCAAACATGGACTATAAATGAGAGCTTAAAGATGCAGTGCACATACTGTTGAACAGGGGAGAAAATACAATATGTTAATAAACCCAGCTAAAAGAATACAAACCAGAAAGTAAATAAACAGATGCAGGAATTATGGGAGTTCAGAATTTGAGTTCAGGGAGAAGAAATTAGGGTTTGCATTAGAGAAAATTACAGTACAAGGAAAAATATTATGGGAAAAACATTTGCAGCTGGTGTAAATCAATATTGACTCTGTTAACTTACTCCAGCTGAGAATCTGGTCTGTGCATCCTTATGTTAGTGTTTAGGAAACCAGCACATTTGTATTTGTACTCTGTGGAAAATAATTTCATATGAAAAAAACCCACTTTTCCTGATCACTTATCTAAGAGCTCATTTCTAAACCATTCTACCGACAGTAAATCACTTATCAATCTTTTCCATAGAACAAAGGCAGAGATAGACTCTCAGGTTTAATCTGCTCTGAGTAGCACTTTGTGGCCAAGAAAGCCATTTATAAATAAGAGTGCAATTAAAATGACCTTCAAAGTTTTGCAGTAGAGTCTAAAGAATCACAGACTTGAGAAATTTAAACAATGAAGAGCATAAAAAACTATAAACTGCGTGTGTGTTACAGATATTTCTCTTTCAGAGTCTTAACTCACTTCCAAGGACACAGCTGGGCAGGAGGCGTGGGATGTGTATAACAAGAGGTTTTGTCTTCTTTGTTTGTGTTTTCCTGGGGATGTTGGGATGACTTGGGTGTGGAACAAAATCCACAGGAAACCCAGCTCAGCCCCTCATGGAACAGCCTGGGTAAATTTTTGGTGACAAATCAGGGTGCTTTATCAGACACAGAGATTGGAGGGGTCTGCACCACTTCATGGGAGGAGATCAGAACTCAGAATTATCTGGACAGTCAGAGAAATGAACGTAGACCAAGAGGATGAAAGTCAACAGACAAGTACAAAATAGGGAATTACTGGATAGGCAAAATTACTGCAGCAGAGGAGCTGTTTTATCACAAACTGTATAAGAATCAACATGTCTCTGACACCAAAAGAGACAAATCCCATTCTGGGGTACATTAAATGGAGTTTCACTCAAGACGCAAGAAAAACGAGCAGCATCTCAGGAATTTTTTTGAACAGGTGAAAGAAAGAGGTTTGGGGAAATTCGATTGTACCTCAGTGTGGGCAGGCAAATGGCAGATCTCAAGAGATCCTTTACAGCCTTGATTACTTGATCTTATGCTCCCAGAGAAAACCTTAAAAAATGAAGGCAGAAAAAACCCCAAACCCAGAATCATAGAATGGTTTGGGTTGGAAGGGACATCAACAACTTGTTGCCTTGATTTCCTGTTTGCATGGATGGGCACCTGCCCTGCTGCCTTGCTAATAACTTCCCCAGAGAGCAGTTCAGCAGTCCAGGGAAAACTACACATTATATTCTGTGCTGAGCTCCCCAAGTTCATGAACCTTTCAAGAAAACCCAGATTTATCTGAGGTGCTACAAGCTAATTTGTAATTTTCTTTGGTTTTGATGAGTAGTAGGTTTTTCTGAAGTTAGATTTCAAAAGATAAAACTCTGTAGAGACCCAAACTAGTTTTGCAACCAAGGCCACTACAGGTTGTGCAGTTACTTTGAGAAGTGAAAATCATACGGCCTCTTCTTTTCCCCCATCCAAAAGAAACTTGGAAAACATGAGAGATGTGTCAGATGGCCAAGCAAAGAGATGCTGTAATCACACTGGGGATACTAATTGCAGCTCCTGATTGAGCTCCGCAATCAACTAATGCCAGCCTTACCAGGAGTCAGAAGTGAGATCCTGTGCTTACCTCAGCAAGCAGGAGGTTACAAATATACAATAATTGGAAGGAAAGGTTAATGGACTGACATTTCTCATGAACAACTAAATTTATCATTTCTAATAATTGTGCCACTTTTCTGCTTCCAATTTCTACAAAGTTTCTACAAAAGAGAGGTAATTGTTTTTGTTAAAGACAAACTTTAAGAATTGCTTAATTTTTTAAACTGTAAAACAGAAGCGTCTTCCATGCGTGTCTTTCCCGGTTCTAAATCATCAGAATCTGCCCAGGGTGGCCAGAGGGGGTGGCGTGGGCAGCCCTGCCCCCCTTCATCTGGATGGGTCCCCTCAGCCAGGCCATCCCACCCTGGCCCCGCACCATCCACTGGAACAACACCAGGGCTTCTGCACGGTGACCTGGATTGGGAACAGCAGCAGCTGAAGGAGAGCCTGCCAGAGATGCAGAGATTTGCTGCAGTGTGTTTTGAAATGAGCCGCAGGGAGCAGCAATTATGGAAATCGGTGCTGCCGTGGAAAAAATACCTCCAAGTATGGCCTTGGCAAAGCTCAGTGAACTGGGGAGCTCCGTGCAGATCCTGAGCTCCATTTCTAACCCATCTCCTCAGCATCAACATCCTCTCCTCCTCCCTCCACTCATCAAACCGCTGTGCACACACATGACAGTGTGTGCTGGTGTGTTCTAGAGATATCGAAGCAAGAACACCTCAGAAAGTGGGCTGTGGCAAAAACGCTTAATCCTACATTAACAAAATTAAAAAAAAACCCAGAGGCATCACAATTGCTGCTAACACTTCCTTACAGCAGAATGCCATAAATTCTGCAGCCTCCTGACTCTTTACAAAGCACACTCAAGTCAGGTAGCTCTGTCTCAGTGCCCAGATATAATCACAGGAATCAATTTTTCCTACCATACCTATCATACCTTCCATCCATCATCTCCATCATCAGTTTTCCTCCATCTGAAACTTTTTCACAAATGTAAGGTGCAGTAAAGTCGCTGAAAACCTCTGGAACAAGTGAGCAGAGCTCCTGCGAGCAGCAAAATTAATTCAGATACTAATTCAGCAAATGTTGACATCAGGTGCCAAGGGGTGAGTTAAAAACCAGACACCTCAAAGCCTGGTGGAACCCAAGAGCATGTTAGAGATCTGGTGGGTCTGGAAATCATACAGAGCTCCCACACTGGGCTGTCTTTCAAGACCTGTGGCATCCAGGTGTCTCCAGGAGAGAGAGAGACACATCCTCCACCTCAGTGCCAGGCTGAGACCTCACCAGACCCCAGGCAGAGCTCTGGCTGCTGGAGAAAGGGCTCGTGGTTTCTTCTGGGAGCAGTGGCTCTCCGCTGCTGGAGGGCCATTAATGCAGTGGGAAATGGATACAGCAGCACAAAGTGTGGATGTTCTGGTGTGGCTGCTGCACGATGGGGTTCAGCTGCAGCTCTGTGCATTTGCAGGCTGTAGACTGTTCACTCAAACCAATGTTTTAGCTAGAACCAGTGAAGCAAATAATTTATGCAGCATATTTAGCCTCTGTTTCTGAATTGATAAGAATGATTATTGAATATCATTTACTTACAGTCTTTCTTGAATTAATTTTATATCCCCTGGTTATGAGTTAGCTAAGCTCTTCATGCTTCCAAATATGCTTTTTTGTTTTGAAACAATATATTTAATCTTAGCAAATATCTGTATTCAGATTATATTGATTGCTGCTCTTTGCAAGCCATCATTGAAGATGTATGAGAGTTTACACGGGACACTAAACACATATGTATTATTCTAGAATACATTTTCTGTTTACCTTGTTATTAGAAATAAGCACCACACTGTGCTGATGATAGATTATTTTTTAAATTTAAACTAAAATTGGATTACAATATCTGCTAGAAGCTTTTCTGTAACATGAACTGCTCTTTTTCTGGACTCAACACAGAATTCTCTTTGTCAGCTTTATCTTAAAACTTACAAAAAATAAGAGCAAGTCTGATTCTGGAAATATACAGCTGCCAGGGGCTGAGAGAGCATTTTTGATCAAGCACCTGTTACCTAAGCTGAAAAACAAATACTTGCTCTGAAAGTTTTTCTTTATGTCCAACATACTAATATTCCTTTGTATGACACATCATGTGCTGGAATGACTAGAAAAATACAGGAACCAAGCCCTAAACCATTCCATTAATCACATAAACAACCATTCTGTTAGATACAGAGCTTACTCTGCCACTCATTAGTACCCAATCAGAGCTGGGAATGAAAGCTTTTCAAACCACGTCTCAAAGCTTTTATTCACTGACATCTTCTGTGTCTGTGGCTGGGAATTAGCCAAAAGCCTGGTGTTAACATGTCTCAGAGCTGTCAGCACCACAGTGTGCAGGCTGGGGCTGGAGACCACTGGGAAAGACATGCCAAGGAAGGTGAAATGGGATGTGTTTCCAGTGTAAGGTACACGGAGCTCCCTTGTGTGGTGATGGTCTGAAGGAGGTCACGAGTTCCTGATCTAATGGAAGTTATATGGCCATGTCCATTAGTTGTATAAGCTGCATACTTAACAGTAAGCCTTGGTGCTCTGGAACACAAATCACATCCCTTGGTTCTAAATGGCTCCAAGTTGCAATTTAATGAAGATCCCACTATTGAAAAGAGCTTCTATTAAGAAAGGTTTTCTTTGACAAAGGTACTATTTCACTACTTAAAAATCTCAGTAGCTGGGAGAAATTCTACTGCTAATGAAATACATATTTTTCTTCTGTGGCATCTCCCACCCAGGAGCTCAGTGCAGCTTAAGGCTACAGATGAATCTCCCTTTAGGTAGGGTCTTAGCATGTCTATTCTGCTTGCAAGGCACCTCACAGAATCATGGAACTCTTGCCCAGGCCAACACAGAGAATGCATTAGTGGGGCACCTCATGTCTTCCACCAGATCCTCTTTACAACAGCCCCATGCAGTGAGGACGTGCAGTCTCACTTTGTATGATACAGAACTGAGGATTCCTGAACTGCAGCTCAAAGCTGAGTGTCAGGTTGGAGCCCAGACACTCCTTATGGTCAGTGGAGTAGAACAGGTTCTTCCTTGGGGTGGCTGAGAGTCCTGCACTGAGTGCTTGCCCTGCAGCAGAATTGCCTTTCCCTTCCCTTTCCCTGCTTAGCGATGCACTGGCAGTTCAGGGGTCTCAGCTACAGGAGATGAATCTCGGCAGAAGCGACATGCCCAGGGCCACGCTGGAGGGCTGTAGAGAACCTCAGCTCAAGGTGCTGAAAGGCAAGATGGGTGTCTACTGAAGATCCCTATCCTCCAGCTCCCAGATGGGGTCTGTGAAAGGAGGGAAACAAGGGAAGCCATTTGTAGGGCACAGAACTGCCCACGTACTACAGGCTCGAGGTGGAAAGCTGCTGATTTTTGAGCACCATCTACTGGAATGTGACCCAGCTCCCCTCCCATGCACAGAACAGACTTTCGGGGTACGTTGGCACGGATGCCAGAGAGGGAAATGAAACATCCCCACATGCAATCATGAACCTTAATAGCACCACCCATCCTCTTTGTCAGATGGGATTTACCTTTATGGTTTGTCATGTCTCACAATAACATTTTTTAACATATTCAGTTCAGCTGAGTGACTGCAGCACAGCAGCCCTTTTGCAGAGGCTGTCAAGCTCTTAAAGCTCCTGCCTGTGATTTGCACACAGAATTACTGTGTATCATCCCTTCAAACCACAAACACAGGTAACTCAGACTTGTCAAGGACCCTGCATCAAATTCATCCTCAGTGTAACTCGGTAGGAATCCAATGAAGTTTGTATTAGAGATGGATTTTGTCCGCTGTCTCTTGATTCTTGATATATTGGGATCAAAGCCTTGCCAGGGACCCCACTGTGTATGAAATGGCTGCATTTGTCACTGTTCAGGCATCCAGTGAAATACTCCCCAGTGTTTCCTCCATTCCAGAAAGAAACAAAACATACTCAATAATAAAAACCTAAACCAAAGAGAAGCAACTGCAAATGCAGAAAATGTGACTTGATCATCACAAGAAATTAATCAAAATCTGACAGAACATTTCTGAATGGATTGCTTTGCTAATAATAGTTTTCTACTACATTTTCCTTGTATATAGCTAGACTGGGATATTCTAAAGCCATGTCATGATATTTTTTAGTTTTCTAAGTGAAATCTAAAAATAATCAGTGTTATTTTCTATGAGAAACAGTGGGTTATGCTGGCTTGGCAGTAATTAATTCTCCAAGAACAAGTTCCATCTCCTGTCAGTAACACAGCAGCCACCAGCATCGTTGTTTCCTGAATACCTGCCACCTCCCCCAGAGTTTTGTGCTGAAAAGTAAATTGCAACGCTCTGTCTGAATTTCAGTTGTGCCAGTGCCTTTTACCTTGTTTAATGTTGGCAAAGGTTACGTGGTTCTCTCTCTGTAACAGTCCTCTCAAAGCGAGCAAAGTCCCAGAGAAGGTCAACAGAACACACTTCTGTTCCTTGCCTACATCAACAAAACCTTCTAACAAGGCTGTGCGGACATCTCTGCCCCTGCTGCAGTGCCCTGCTGGCACTCGCAGCTTCATAAACGCTCACAGCAACAACAGTGGCACACACATATCCAGGTTAAAATTATACCTAAGAGTGTGCTTTGGCTTGGCTTTTTGTTTTGAAGAGCAGTGAGTTCAACACATCTGGTATAAGGTGTCTTCGTTCCTTACATACGCACCAGAAGACACGTGGGAAAAGCATAATTTCTCTTTCTAAGAAGAGAGTTTTCTTTCTGGATTTCTTAGAAGAACTTTTTTTCTTTTAACCATATGTCTTCTCTGTGTATGTATTGGAGTTGGAACTGTGTGGTAGCTCGCACAAGAAAGAGACATATGCTAAAAGCTGTTCTCTTTTCTCTGTTCAAGAAAATAAAAAGAAATAAATAGCAGTTGCTCCAACAGACACTAAAGTCAAAGTAATACCTCACAATGATTACAGCAGTAATCAAGGCAGAGCCACGCTATTCCTCAGAGTGATAATTTGCTTCCTTTTATAAATGAAGTGGAGTGGCTGACAGTGTGCTGTGCTCTGGCATTGCACAGCCCTGATACAAAGAGCGTCAGAGAGACGAGTGAAAGGGATCCAGCAGAAGCGAAGCATGACGCATTAGGAGAAACAATCAATGTCAACATCATTATAAAAGTCATATCAATGATTTAGGCAACTTAAAAACATCCATAAAAACCTACAGTGCTGTGAATTAAACAAAA
Source organism: Xenops minutus (assembly GCA_035221455.1). Taxonomy (NCBI): domain Eukaryota; kingdom Metazoa; phylum Chordata; class Aves; order Passeriformes; family Furnariidae; genus Xenops; species Xenops minutus. The sequence goes on along the minus strand of JAWWEE010000034.1, from coordinate 13,126,198 downwards.
ATTACAGATTGCAAAGGAATTTCATTAAATGCTGTTTTGAGTGAACCTGTCATCCTTGGTGACATGACTATAATTTCTCAGACACTTCCCATTTGCTCTGCTCTTCTGCAGCACGTACACTCCAGCTCAGCACTGTGCGGGAGGGAGTTGCAATAACAGCTATTTCACTGAATTATACTTGAATGCTTGTTTAAAGAACCCCACCTATCTGAACATGGGGCACAGTCAGTATAATTAAACAGAAATCCTCAATTACTTATACTTTCCTCTCAAGTTTGTCCATAATGAAGGACAGACCCGTCCCCTCCCATCTGTATTAGACCATCCCAGGTAAGGTACTGGCCACAGTATCTCTGATGTTTTCTTTCTTTCCTTTCAGAAAACGCTGCTGTTTCACAGGGATATTGTTTTTCTCTGGGTTATAGCCACTGGAAATGACCATTTTCAAAAAATTAAAGTAATGAATAATCTCTGTTTGCTTTCAGAAACAGCCTTATCCTTGCTGCACAGTAGTCTTCATGTAAAACATTCAAGTTCTTCAGGAAAACACACATTTTTCCACCTCAAAAAAATAAAAATCATTTTTCAATTTTAAAAATCAGAACAGAAAGAATTTCAATTTGGCATGTGGCTCTGAAAGTTAAAGACTATTATTTCACCTTTTTTTACTTAAACGATGGTCAGAAATACAGAATAAACATGAAAACCCCAAAAGGCAGATATACAGTTTGCAAATTCCCATACAAAAGTGATTGTCTGCATTACTGGATCCCATGGTCAGCCCCTCTGAACACATCCATCCATCTGGCTTTTCCTTGAAAATGTCCATTTGTTCAAGTCCAAGGCAGGTTTTGACCCGTGAAATTTCCCCCATCACTCCTCCTTGGCAATGCTCAACTGCCAAGTCCTGCAGGTAATTTTTTAATTTTCCAGCGACTCAAATACTTAATTTAAGGTATAACTTCTCCGTTAATGAAATCAAAGGGGCTTGGTGGAAATATTCTGGAGGCTTTTTACCATTAAGCCATTTAAAGAAAATAGAGTGAGAAAAATTAAAACTGTGATATCTGGAGGGGAAAAGCAAGTGAGGAATAATTCAGAGAGCAGAGGAAACAAAGGGAGGGGAAAATAAAGGAGGCAATGTAAATTTTATTCTGGTTTGCTTTCACAGCTCCTAAGTAATTTCTCCCACTTTTATTACATTGTCTGTGCCCTTAAAAAGCAAATTATCATTTACAGACTTCTTTTCCCTGGATGTAATAATCTGTACCCTTTCATAACTGTTTCTGTCAGTTAAACAACAAAAACCAGTAACAAACTGTATCATCTATATCTTCCTCTGTATTTTCCACTGCCCATTCTTAGTCTCCATCATCCATGTCCAAAAGAAGCTTCTGACACCAGGGTAAAGCAAAACGAATTCAAATGGCTATAAAATAGGAAGTCAGAATAGTGGGGTTTCTCTAATGTTTTCTATTAAAATTAAAAATGCTTAACAGGAAGCCCCCCAAAGCTTTTCTGGCAGGTGACTGATGGCTCTGCAGATCTGTCACCTGGGGGTGGGGACAAGAGAGAGTGTCTCACTCTCACAAATGGGGGACAGAGTCCTCCAAGCACCCAGCCAGTGCTGAATAAAGTCCCCCTGTATTGCATAAGGAATGTACATTGAAAAGGGTCCAATGCCTTGCAAATAACAAGAGAGAGCCTAACAGGTAACTCTAATTTCTCATTTGGATCCTAAGTTGCTTTTGCTGTTGTTGTTTTCCAGGACCGTAATAAACAGCCCATTTAGAGAAATGTTCCCAGGCTGCCCTGCTCAACGTCTAGCAAGATCTGAGAGTCCTCTCTAGGCTGGGAGAAACAGTTTACCAGAAAAAAAGAACTTCAGCAGTGAGAAATCAGAGAACACAGAGGATGATTCAGTTGAAGATTTTCTTAATTTATAAGTTGGTTGCTACTTTCCTTCCTACGAGGTATCTTTTCATTTATTTTAACTTGTCAGAAGTCTATTTTATTGCATTTGCTGGGTTTCTAACACTGCTCTGATTCACTGTGTTTATTAAAGCCAGCAACAAAGAGTTCTGCCACATCCTAATATAGGCTTAATAACCCTTATTTACACCAAATGGGCACCCAAAGACTCAAATCGTTCATGTTTGTATAGGGCTTCAATATCACGCAGCCAAGCAGAGTAGAGAATGCAATAATCAAAGAAATTATTGTCTGCTGCCATTCCAGTAGAGGTTGCAATAAGAATCCACAGAGGAGTCTTCACAAAGGCTAATTTTGGGCACAGAAGACGGCTCTCTGTAAGCACTTTCTGTAATCAATAGAAAGAGACAGGCACCTTCCGAGGGCAATTCAGAGCAGGAGCTAATTTAAGTGCTCTGAATTGCACTCCTGAAATCCCCATCTCTCAGTGCTTTATATATTGGAGACCAGGGAGAAATACCTCGAATACTGACAGAGAGAGAGCAGAAGAGAGTAAAGTCTTCTGTGCTTTGTAAAAGAGTCACGACACTTGTAAACTGAGGGATTGTCAACGCACCAAACAAGACAAAAGTGCAGAGCTGCCCAGTTTCCCCCTAACGCGTGCTGGGGAGTCCACAAAGGGTGACAAGCCCTTCTGGAAGGGATTCTCCTCTGCTCAGCGCAGGGCAGAGCAGCTTGGCAGTGTCCCCAGCCCTGGGCAGCCCACCCACACCTACCCCAGAGGCACTCCCAGCCTCTTCTGCCTCCAGCTCCCAGGGGAGCTGGTCCTGCTTGACTTTCTCCTCCTTGTTAGGGAGCAATGTCCCCTCAGCTTCATCCAAAACTGGAGAAGTGTGAGAGAAACAAAAGTGCTGGGGAACCTCTAAGATGAAACAAAACTGATTTTGGGACGGATAAATAAAGAAAGTAGGACACGCCAGAATCACACATTAGGTGAGATGACACCTACTCGTGTTTACTTTTAAACAGAAAGCTTACTGACAACAAACTTTTTTATTGTAGATGCACAAAACAGAATAAATATATATTCAAACCCAGTAATGAATAAATGGGTAAACTCTAACAGACATCTATTATTTTTGAGCTGTCACAGTAATGGGGCTACAGCATCTGGTCTGCAAGGGAGGTACTTTCTGAAAATCATTTCTGCAGAAACATCAGTGTATGAGTCAGCAGGTCAAATTCATCCACCATGTAAATCAGTTGGAATAATGGGATTTCCATCTTTGAACCCAGAGAAATGTCATCTTACAGCCTCTTTCATTTATTCATGTTTTTCATTTGTGAGTGAAGTGCAGCAAATATCTGCACCATCTCCAAAGCCCGCCGGGGAAGGGATGGGACTCAAAGAGCTGCCTTATTCCTGGACACACAGTTCTGAGCTATGGGAATAGTTACTTCAAAGCCATGTTACTACCACAGGAGGGGAACTGAGGGGTTAGGTCGAACTAACTATCCTAAAGGTCCTCTCCAGCCTAAAGGATTCTATGAAAAGAAAGGAACAAAAGCTTTTCCCTGTCTCTGGTTTGCAGGAAAGGGAGCTTACAAGACACTGTTAATACCTAGCCCACAATGGCTACTTGAACCATCTTCTCCCTGCAAACTCTCCTGAAGATATTTATTATTTACCTGAGGCTAGAACTAGCAGCAGGAAAGAGAAACAGAGGCTGACTGACTTACAGCACCGTCAGAAAAAACCAGGAACAGATAGGAAGGAAAGGAAATCGATATGTGTGATTGCTCTTCTCCATCCACTGTAAACGTGTTGGTGAGGGACATGATTCACCTCTGCTGGTGAAAATTGGATTATAAGTGTTGTTGAAGCAGAAAGGGAATTTTGAAAGGAAAATATGTTCCTGCACTTACGGCTAAGCATTTTGCAATGAGACTTTTAATGGGATAGATGACAAATCCTGTAACAGAGGAGTAGTCCTGGCTAGGACTGCGAGGAGCAGAAGTCAGCAGTTCTACTTCCCTGGCGTTACACCCTGAACCTCCTTTATGGATGAATTTACAGTCCTTGGGCTTTCTGTGACATCTTTCAGAGGGAAAGGCACACAGCCAGAGTACAGGTGAGACTTTCACCTGCCAGTGCTCCTCTTAAGGCTTCCATCAGAAAGGAGACAGGTGGTAAGAGAAGAGTTTCCCCTTTACCTAACTTGTTCTGTTCAACAGCATTAGCAGCTTTGGAAATACTTGGGAGCAAAGACTTACAGCGTGTCTGAGAAGTAAGATAAAGTAGTGAGGACATGACAAATGAGGAGAGTTCTTCACCGATCGCAATGATTTTTCCTTGCAATGATTTTAGATTTTTTTTCTCTCAGGGAGACCTCAATATAAATGAACCCACACTCTGCTGAAGGATGGAATTGACAGATTTAGTTACACTGCTTGACCTGTATTCTTCTTAGTTAATGGTGAGAACAGACAAGACGGGTTTTATTCAGCTAATTAAGCTCAAGTATATAGGAAAGAAATATCAGAAAATCTATTTCTTGCCACATTCAGAGAAGACAATGACTAGGTTAGACAATTAAGCAACCTCATCACGAGCAGTTCACTGTTTTGTTTGTCATCTCTGCCACTGACCCTGTATGAGCTTGAGCAAGTAGCTGCTAATGCAGGTCCCTCTCCCTGGAACTGACTCGGGCATGGCTCTCCCACAGCACCGAAAAGAACCTGCAGTGGTGGCACTTACACTTCCTCCAGTCACCAAGGAGCCCTTAAAAGCCTCCCTGTAAATGACTCTTCTTCAACACTGCCAAAGAACTGCTGCTTTTGCAATGCAATGCAAACCAAGCGAAGCTCACAGCCATTCCAAATGGTTTTGAGCTGGCAGTCAGCAGGGCACAGGCTCCAGAGGGCAGCTGGGAGCCCCTGGCACTCCAGGCCTGCAAGGAGAAATAGCCACGCTGCTCCTTCCAAAGAAGCAGCAGCAGCACTGGCACTGTTGTCATGGAGGGTTTTGCCATTCTGAACAAGTCTAGACAAAAAGAACTTTTCAGCAGCTCTACGTAGTTGTAATAATCAATATTTAAAGGTTTGGGAACATTATAACAGAGGCTTGATTTTAGTCCCTGACAACTAGAGAGGTAACCTGATTTAATAAGGGAATGCAGCAGCAACCATGTTTCTGAGCTATTATGGCTAATTCTAAAGACCCCACAGTGATAAAAGAACAATAATGACTGAGGACTAATAAAAACAAAATCAGTGAGGGTTTAATCATCAGCAGAAGGACATGAATTGAGTGTTAGAAAACATCTTCTGTTTAGAGAGTTAAGCTGTTACACACACTGAAGCATAATTTGCTGTCACTGTTTTATTGTCATGCAATATATATTGTAGAGTAATCATTTTAATCTGCATGCAGATTATTAATTAGGGAAATAATAATTTAGCCCAGAGTGAAAGCACAGGCAGGATGAGGAAGCAGCTGGTTATTTCTCCGACCTTTTCCATTTCAAAAGCTATTCCATAATGACCCAGCTGCTGTTCGGGGACAGTTTTTATGTTAAGTTTGTTATAAAAAATCTGTATTATGTGTAAGGCTGCATTATGAATATGTCCTTTGAAAGATTTAGATGCACATCTATTATTTGTGCCAGGCTAATAAACCATACTTTGCCATTAATTTCTGTGGACATCTCCTGCTGAAAAGTGTCTTTCCCTCAGCAAACTTCCTTGCAGGTTGGTCCACAGTGGAGCTGGGCATAGCAGAGCCTGATCAACCAGTAATAATGGTAAGAAACTCAGGACAAACAGGACACAGGGCTTGCAGAATCCCCTGCTGGATGGTCTTTGCTTTCCCTTAGACCAAACTCCAGAGTGAGTCCTACCATGCACACACATCCTGTAACCACCAACAGAGATGCTTAGTTATCTCTTGGGTGTCTAACTCTCCTTGGGAATCTAAATAACCCCACGGATTTGGCTCCACGGTGATTGCTTGCAGTCCTGTCAACATCTCAGTGAATTTCCATGTTCAGCTTCAAAGGTGACAATGCCCAGCCCACCCTGTCCTTTGGCACTCCCTTGTGTGTCTGAGATTGGCCCTTTGCAGCAAAGCTGCAGGCTCCTTTCACTCGAGAGAAGCAGCTGTGGGCAGCTGGAAGCAGCAAGGTAATTAAGGGATTTGCTGACTTGAGTGAAAGCAAAATGAAATGAAAACCGAGTATAAATGTATGTGGGAAAATCAATGCAAGAGATGCAGTGGGGTTTAAAAAGGCTTAAAGAAAGGATTCCCAAAGCGTGTGGTGTCTTAGAGAGCTTTCATGTTCACCTGATTCAATACCATAAATTATTTTGATAGGGAGGAGAAAAGTGAGCTCAGAGATTGTTGCTGTATCTCAATCTGGGATTTCTGAGGAATGTATTTTGACTTCCAAGCAGCCAGGTTGTTCCATTGCAGAGAATTGTACCTGGCTGGTATTTAGCAGTAAGATTTCTTTTAATCTGCATGTTCCAAAGGAGAAAAGATTTGTAGAAGGCTTAGGTAAAAAAATACCATTTCTTGAGACCTCCTATATTGTACATTTTGTTAATATGCCTTCCCTCAAAGGCTTTTTTCTTCATCCAAGTAGGCTGAGATTATGAGGGCTCTAGATATCTTTGAGAACTGCAGAGCACACCTACGCTCAGCCAGTGCTTTTCTAATTATACCAGCAGGTCTTTGAATTATTGCTGGTTAAACTCTATATAAACACCCTGAATAGAGGTGACCGGGGATTGCACTCCACCTTCATTAGGCAACCTGCACAAAGCAGCCAATTTCTGATGGTCTAAAAATAAAAGCGGTACTTGCCTTAGTAAGGGAGAGTTATTAACTGACTACAGAGCTTTGCTGCTCCAGGGCAGTGCGGCAACAACCGAGGGGGAGAAGGGCTGAGAGTTGTTAACATCTGAAGTTTGGGTTTAATCTATATGGGAAAATATGATGGTCTCACACCACTGCCTGGAGTGTTAAGTGTCCAGGAAAACAAGATGCCTTAGAAGTTGCTCTCTATTTTCAGAGTAAGTCCATGATTTTCATAATCAAGTCCCCAAAATCCTATTCACGGGATTGTCTCGTTAATTCAAAGCAGAGTCTTTTCTATAGTCAAAGAGATCATCTAAAAATAAAAGTAAACCCATGACAGAGTATGCCCTATTGTTTTCAAGTTTCTCTAACATATTAAAGTTTAATAAGTCTTTGGCTTTTCCCATACTCATATATATGGGAATTAACCCTGTATTGTCAGAGAATCCCACTGATTCAAAGCATTTGTCTTTGTACACAGTTATCAGCAGCTCACTTTTTTAAAAAAGCATGCATTACACAACTGAGTCCTGCCTAGAAAAATACTCCAGGCTAACATCAGAAACCAGTGACTCAGTGTGCCTGGCTATTTTTGTGTGCAGGCTGTCAATGAATATGGATCACACAAAGTGGCTGCTCGCTCTGATCCAATACAGGCAGGACTGTCTTTCTGCCAGGCTTTGCTTCCCTCCAACATACAAATACATTCATCACTTGGATTTATGCCTTTTCAGCTGGCTGCCCACCTTTCACAGTAAGCTTATACCATGTCTTGAGTTCAGTGATATTCCCTCTTTTATGGTTCATTTCAGCGCAGGGGATGCTGCCTGAGCCTTGCTTACCTGCCTCAGGTGAGCCCCCAGCACAGGCATTTGTTCCACACTACTCACACCCCCAGTAGCTGCAGGGGTTTGAGAGCACCCACTGAAACCCTGTTTTGTAGGGGAGCCTGTTTCCCTTCCCTGCAACCTCCCACTCCTGAGCTTCTCCTCCAGGAAAGCAGCTGTCAGCTCCCTGCCCTCCTCGATTCCTTGCTGGAAAGCCAAGCAGAGATGACCATGGCTGGGAGGGTGTTGATAAGGAAGGATATTTATGCACATCAGAACATTACACAGAGTACTGGGTCTTGTGCCATGACACCAGCACAGTGGAGCTTGTAGACTCAAGCTCTTTAGAAAAGCATAAGTTACTCTAAAGCCATATATTTAAAATTTATAGACAAAACAGTTCATGTAACTGTCATACTTAAAAATTAGCAAAACTCCATTAATGCTTCACTAACTTATCAGGAAAGTAGACAGGATATTTGAGCACATCTGAGAATCTGACAGCTAAGTGCTATAGATCAGGAATGCCCCTTGCTAAGCCATACATAAATTCCCCTAGTGTTTCAAACAAGAAGATAAATAAGCTATACCATCAGACTCTTTTTGGCAATTCCCCTTGCTTGGGATGATATGTAGACAGAGCTTCTTCATCTACAGAATTTTAAGAAGGGTTTCAGGCAAAAGAACACATCAGACAAATGCTCTTTTTGCAGAGTTTCTAGCGGCTTCTTTCTGAGTTTGAGCACATCGTTGCTGCAGCTGCACTCTGATGTTTAAAGAGAATTTGGGGGCATCATTGACCAGCACCCTCAAAGAGGTTAGAATTTAGTTTTCTGGATAGGTACAGAAGGTATAGAAATGTCATTCCACACATGAAAAGGAACATCAAAATACTCTACAGTTCAGGTGAAATGAGACCATACTTTCCAAAAGCATGATCAGACATTCAGATATGTCTTTACTTTCAGGCCATGGGGGCATTCTTTAGCACATGAGCTTATATGTGCAAATGGCAGTTGTGCTGGTGAAAGGCATCCAACAAATACACATGGAGCAACACAGAGTACCTAAAACTACCTCTCCTCTGAAACGAGATGCAGTTTCCATTCACCAAATCCATACTGAAAACAGCTGTAGAAAGTAGATGAACAATTTGAAGAGAATATATCATTAAAGAGAAGCATTAACTATGCAAAAAAACCCCCAAAAAAACAACAAAACAATTAAAAATAGAATGGTTTCAGTGGCCCACAAAAGGATGCTGGCCAGTGGTTGGACTAACACAAGTACAGCAGGCTCTCAGTTACACACACACTCCTACAGCTGAATGTCCAGCAAACCCTCCCAGCTGAGCCTGGAACACACATCCACTGCCCTTTACAGAGACACGGAGCCAAACATCTATGCTGCCCTATATTGCTGTAAAACGAGAGAAACCCCCCCCAGTTATGATTCTGTGCAGGAGCTGGGTTAAACCACAACACAAGCTGCTGAAATGGAGTCAGGGGAGAAAAGAACAACCAGGCATGGAAAGTTTCTGACTGGGTTTGAATTGTCACCCCACATCTCACTCCTCTGCTGACCCCTGCCAGGGGACAGAGCCACCTCAGTGGTGCAAACCAGCCCCACTGACTGCAAACCCAATCCTCCTGAAACACCAAGGACTGGGAATGTCCTGGAAGAGGAGAGGTTGATATTTTCTCTCTTTTTTCCCCTCTGCATTTGTTATGTTTTCAGCAAAATTATTCTTTGTCTCTTCATTTCACAAATCAGAGCATGCAAGAGCACGCTGCCAGAGCTGCCCTCCCAGGCAAGTGTGTTGTTGGAAACCACTAAGTTTCCCTCAAAATAACTGCATGGACAGCTGTTCTGAAAGCTGCAGGAAAAGAATTCTACTTGGGAAGCTGAAAAGGTTTAAGCTGCTGAGAAAATGAGGGCCCAAGCTGATACAGAGATTTAGGGGCTATTGTTTTTAATCTCTCTCTCTCTTCCTATACAGAGTTGCCATAGTTTCAGATTTCTGTGGCTCCCTGGCTGCTGGTTACTAGGACATTTCTATAAGCCCTGATGATTTTATGGTGTGGACAGTGTTGATTTGTTTTAGCACTGTATATGGCATCAGACCTTACATATTAAACCAGCTGTAATTATTCTTTACTCCTGAAATAATCTCTTTGCAGTATTCTTTTCCTACTTGAAACCTAAAAAGAAAGAAGTTCGAATTCCTTTTTTAGTTCAAAATGAAGCTTTCAAAAATCTCTTTGAAAACTGGGGCTTAAAGAAAGAAGTAATTAAGCTTATATTATCACAGCTTTCTCTAATGTTGCATACTAGAGGGAGACAGGAGTTAACACAGACAATCCTGTCTTGTCAATGGGGAAAAGGCTACTGGGAGTCCAGAGTTAAACTTCTTGGGTTTTTTCCCTTTTTACAGATAACCTGTAACCTGTGCATGAAACTAATAACAGGTATTTACAGTTTGTATGGTTTTTAGCAATTCGACTTCTACTCTTGAAGGTGGTGAAACCTGGGATTTGACAACTCTCTCTAACCTTGTTTAGTTTTCAGCCTCTTCCACAGCTGGACCAACTGGATTCTGGTACGGAATGTTTGCCTCTGTCTCTTTTCCCCAGACCTACATGTCTCTCTACAATAATCTTTGCATCTTCATTGTATCCCAAAGAAATTCTTCTTTCCAAGTCTCTATTATCCAGGCCTCCAGTCCTCCTTCCTCTGTGCCTGGTCTTGGCAAGATGTCTTTGCACTTCTTTCCCAGCAAGGCCAGGTTTTAGCTTTATCTCTGCCTCATTTATTTTGCAGCTGCTTTGTTCTCATGCCCAGGCTATTTAGCAACATATCCTGTGGAAATATAAAAAATCCCCCCCAACAACCCAACATCTCATCCCTGTAATGTGTTTGAATCAAATGCCAATGCTGCTGCTCGAATCTGATTTTCAGGCATTTCCACTAATTTATTCCATCCCCCTAAGAAAAAAAAAAAAAAAACACAAACAAAACAAACCTGAAAGCCATGGCCAGTTTGGATTGGAAGCACTTGGCTTCAGAGAGCCAGGCACCATTCCTGGGATTCAGGAATGCTGCTGGTCTGTCTGGAAGCAGCATGTGCTCCACTGCAAAATGTTTATTCCTGATCTTTTCTTTCCCTGCTTTATTTTTTCTTATTGCAGGTCCACGTTATCCACCACCCACTCTCTCTGGCTGCAGAGCTATGCTACACCTTGATGAAAGATCTCCAGAGAGCTCTCTGACAAAGAGTCCTGCTCTTTTAATGGATTGTTTCTCCATCCATCAGTCCACAATTCTTCATGCCACAATCTCCAGCAGCACAGCTGAGAGATAGGGACCTGTATCATATCAGACTGCAGGAGAATGTTCCTTTCTCTTGGCTTTGCTGCTTGTGATTGCAGCGTGAGAGTGGAATACTCAAACACCCCGGGGGACATTGAAATCTCCAGAGCAGAAGCCTTTTTGCCTCACTGATCAAGGAAAAGTGAGCAGCTGTTGAATTATATCAATATTGGTGTTATTTATCTATCAATTTGTGGGTTTGGGTTTATTTTTTAAACTGGCTGCCTATAGGAATGCTGATCCTTTCCCATGATACCACAGTCAGTAGCTGCTGTTCTCCGTGCAAAGAGATAACTGGTTGGCCATTACTCTATGCACAATTTCATCTTTTTATACATGGGATTTGTCACTAATAGAAAATTCTTTAAGGGCCACTAACCAGTTGTATGAAGATAAATTACCTCTGCTTAGCAGCAATGTGAATGCCACTCTTTCTACCGCCTGATGTCACAAATTTACCCCTGAATTGTGTGATTGAGGTCCGTGGAGTGAAGGATACCACAGGATGGTAAAGGCAGGCATTGTATGCTTATAAAGACTGATTTTACTCCAGAGATAAATCTGCAGTGCATCACTGTCTTATTATATCCTTTCCTTACATATGGAAATTATTGAATTTCTTTTGCCTCATTTAATTCTTTTTAATCTCTTTTCTCTCCTTGCCTTCTGGTGATCACTTTTGCTTGCTAATTGTCCAAGGCTGACACCCAATGGGTAGCATTATGCTCTGATGCTCACAAAGCTCCATCCACTTCCCAATGGCTGCTAGTGAAGGAAACCTCAATTATGGCAAAAGAGTTTCCTTTTCTCCTTCTGTGCTGCTGACAGGCCTAAGGCATTAACTTGTCTTATTTTATGGGAAGTGAAAAGGGATTAGGATTTGCTTGCTTTCGACTGTTTTGTACAATTTTGAGATGGGCAGGCTTACACTCCAGTCGCACACAAAGTAACTTGTAACTGTTTAACACTTTGATTCAAGGTAAATCTGGAATTCTGTGCCCTGATCCTACATGGAATACTCTATTCCTGTGGACTTATGTTCACCCAATTACAAGCAGCTATGTTTAAGACTATTTGTATGAAGAGACACCTGGTGGAATTAGTGTTTTCACCACAGCCCCAGGTAATCTTGGTCCATCTGGGATCTCAGCTCAGGATTTTGTCCCTCATGACTTAACCTGCTATTCAATAAGCACAAAGCACGGCCACAGTGAGCACAGTGCTGCTGCTGCACCCCCTGTGTCAGCCCAGCCGAGCAGCCCATTCAGGTGAATCGTGCTGAGAACTCAGTTTTATTGTGAGTTTGATCATGGACTGCAAAATCTAAATGTGCATTACAGGCACAGGCAGAATAGGGAAGCCCACTTCCAAAATACATGGATTATTATCACCTTAAAATCCCAGCAGCACATTATGCAGCAGACTTGATGGCAAAGGCTGTGTGAGATAAAGTACAGGAACCTAAAAAATATTATTAATGCAATTAATTAGTTTTTGTTGCTTTGTGCAGTCTTGGAAAAAAGAAAAACCAGACAGTACTTTAATGGAAAAGAGATCCTCCAGGAGACAAATTAATCAGCATTATGATACCCTAAGTGATTAAGATAAAACACAGGGAGGCATAATGAGAATGTCAGCATTAGTGAAGTCAAAACTTCTCACCCCGACACAAAATGTTATTAAAAATGTTAGAATACATAAGTGTATTTTATTGCAAGGACTCAGAATTCAGATCTAAATACATTAAAAATTTTGGGGTTTATTTTCCAATTGTGTTTAAAATATTTTCCTGTGTTCAGGAATTAAGAGTTTTCTCCCAATAAACAGCAGAAAATGAAGGTCTGATAGACACCCTTTGAAGTCAAGGGGCAGCTTAGCTTTGGCTCATGAGAGCTGCTCTATCAGGTGTTAAAAGCTGAATTCAGAAACATCACAGTTTGATAAAAAACCCAAAAGAGGTTCAGATATATCACTACCTCATGGACCAGACACTGTGTGTTAAGTCAGGGACCAAACTTTAAGCAGACAAAAGCTTAGCCAGATTCTTCCCTATCCCTGAACAGAGGGTACAGCTGCAGGCAGGGTTTGGCATCTCTGGCCAGGCTGAGCATCATCATATAAACCACCGAGGGACAGAGAGAACTGGTGTAGAACGTCCTAGAGAGGCTCTTTCATCCCTCAAGCAAGGCCAGAGGGACAGATCTAATCCTGTCTCTGCACCAGAACAAACAATGCACTCAAACATCTTTCTTCATTAGGGTCAAGTACACACACAGGAAGATTCTGGAACCCAAGAGAGAAGCTAAACACAATAAGATAGCTAAGTATCAAAACAGATATATTATTTTAATAGAGAGCAAGAGGGGGAGGAAAAAAAAGTGATCTGCACACTTAGGCTGAGCCTTGCAGATGTTGATTTTCATTAAACCACTTTGATGTTATTGATGTTCTCCTCCAAACAACACCAAACATTTGGCTTCTGCATAAATGCCAAAAACCGCAGTAAATTAAGCACCAGGCTATCCCCTGCCTTTGGAAAACTGCCATGGAATAGCAAAGGAGCAAAGCACTCTGCAGCAGCAGCCGCCTCTAAGAGCCTGATAACAGAGGAGGACTTCTCATAAAACATCTTTTTAACCTGAACACCCAGGTGGGAGAACTGCCATGTGATCCCATTCTGACCTTTGCTGCCAGATGTGAATGATCTCCACAGAGTACTGATCTGTTCACTACAGTTATTGTCTTTTTTTTTTTTAAAAAAAACCCAACACATTTAATGGCTTTTTAAAAATTATTAGTGCTCTATTCCATCATCTGTTGCCTCTGAAAAGCTGTCTTTGTTTTTCAGGGGGTTTCCTCTAAAATGGCCAAGGAAAGATGTCTCACATGTATTAACAAGTGTGAGTCAAACTCCCGAAGATATAAGGCTGGATTCTACCCTGTATAAATCAATTTCTTCCTGGGTATCATGGAGTTACAGAGATTTATGGCAGTAGAGCATCTTGCCCTACAAATAAAGAACTATCCAAAGCTTTTCTGTCACCCACCCTGAGCCAGCACTGACTACCCAAATGGTTCTCCCATAATTTAATGGCAGGCTCTAATAAAGCTGCTGAACCAGAAAAGCTGAAGGCTACCTAAGATTTAACCCAAGACCAAATCCTGGTAGCGAGGCAGAGCAGAAAGGGGGGCTGTGTTTTCAGGGCACCTGCAGAAAACCAGCAGGTTTGCTTTCTGAACGTGACCTGCTTTATTTGGGGGGCAGATCTTGGGATGGTCCAGGGATCTGTATCATTTCTTCCTGATGTTCAGCCCTTTTTGAGTTTCTACAGGTCTTGTCTGCAGCAGGTGGACAGATTTAGTGCAGTCACACAACCAGCCACCTCCTTCCACTTATTTTTTTATTCTTTTTCATATCTGAGGACCTGTCCACACAACAAATGAAAGCACAGACTGACTGGCCGAGGGGACAGAGATGGAGGTGAAAAGACAGAGTGGGAGGAAGGACTGACATCAGCATTTCCAGTCTTCCCCACACCTGAGTTTCCAGCATGAGCACTGCTGTGGTGGAGTTTTACTTGCATGTAATAGACAGGTAATGGCAAGAAGAAATTCTGTAGCTCCGACACAGCTTCACTGTGTACAGTATATTGTAACTGCACCTATCAATTAGTGAGGATATGCTGCAATTACTGCTGCCTTTTGTTAATGCTGCTCTGTGATTTTGTCAAGCACAAGATTTATATATAGGACCAAATTTTACTTGGAGTTTCACAAGTTTAAAAGGAGAGAAAGAAAACAAGCAACAGCATGGTGCTAAGGAACAGCATTTAACATCCTGCTAGGCATTATCTGCTTTTGCATGCAGAGCAAAACCCTCAGTGCTGTTTGCCTTCCAACCAGTCAGGTAACATTTCTAGAGGCCAAGAAAAATTGCCCTACAAGCCAAATCCAGCCCCAAATCCAGCCCTTCCATTACTGGGACATCCTTGACTAAAGCCATGACCTTGCAATATTCCTTGCTTCACTGCAGGGCTTGACTGGACTCATTCCTTTCAGCAGGATTATTTCCATGTTTGAACTAACACGTGTGTGCAGAATTGGTGACTCACACCCCCATAGCAATGTGCATTTACAAAAAGATATGAAACTGCTTCATGAACTCTAACAAGCAGAACAAAGTGATTCCCAAGCTAAAGAGGAATCAATAGCTATTGTGAGGATCTCGTGCATCTCTCATCCCTCACCACTGACAGTAAGTCTCTGGCAGAGTCAAAATACTGGGCTAAATTAAGCCATTTCTCACTTCTAGGTGAATCATATTTACTACTAAACTGATTCTATGCATATTGACGGTACTCATAAAGGAATCCACACATAGACAGCCACACTATATCAGGTCTTCTACAGAAAGTGATGTATCTTGAAGAAACAAATCCAACCAAAACACACAGTAGCAGTTTTTTTGTCTCTTGGTGGCTGTGGCTGTATTTCCACGGGCAGGACTGGTTTGCCTCCTACACAAATCTGCACCTCATTCTGCATGGATAGTTCAGAGGATGTCTCATTTACCTGGACTGTCCAGTACCTGACTCTCTCATCCACGACGGAGGAGAGAGCTTTTCTGGGGACTCAGCTCACAGCACCTCTCCATGGGAGGGCACAACAATGCTGTCTCCCTCACACTGAGGCTCCAGTTTCTGGTAAAAATCCTAATCTTGCCACTTCTCACTGTTTCTGACTAAATTCCTGGCTGAGGGAGGGAGACTAACCCAAGCCAGCCCCAGTTCCATGCCTTTCCAATTGTCTGAGTCCTTTCCTCACTGCAAAGCTGGAGGTTTTGCTGCTGGGTAGAACAGATATGGCCATATCCATACATATTTGTAGTATGCATTCCAGAAGAGTCTCTGGTGTTATGCAAACAGCTCCCCTTTGGTGCTGGGTGCTCTGGGGTGCAGCAAACTGCTCTCAGCCTTCTCTGTTAAGTTATGGACCCTTAGTAGCAAAACTGCTTGTCTGGCCACTGAACCAGTTCTACAAGAGTTAAACTAAGTATTAGTTCCAATACAGCATCACCTTGAAGTTGTGGTGATGGATGTGAATAGGCACTGAACAAACAAAGCTGTAATTTTTGTGCCCCAGAAGACCACACAGATCATCTCTTACTGGAACACTTTCATTAAAAAAAGAACGTGTATAAGATGCAGAAGCACTAAACATGCATCATAGTTGCTATTTCAAAGGTTCAGAGCTAAGTTGAACCTTGTCTTGAGCACTGCTAACTGTTGGAGGCTGCACTTTACCAACTTGCCTGATTAATTGGTTTCCTGCTATGTTTATTGTTTGCAGCAAAATTATATTAATATAGGAGTGGAAACAGCAAGAACAGTACTATAAGAGTGCCTGGCTGCTAGAACAGAAAAAAATAACTCAAGCACTTGTGATCACTGATTATTACATTTTCAGTGCTGCTGAAGAGAATTTTTTTGAAGGATGTTTACAATCATCTCCAAGTTCTATAAATATTGCTTTATTATTGACTTTGTGCCATGAATCCGGTACCGATGAAAACACTCGCCCTTCCCACTGCCAATGGCAAATCAGCACTCCTGCTTTGCTTGGCCTCTGTGCAGTTTTAGAATTTGTAGGAATGAGAGTTCAATGGCTTAAATATAATGAAAAGAGTGTGAAGAAAACAACTTCTGCCAGAATGAAAGAAGAGTACAAGTTTTAAGCACTAGGTTGTGTTTACATAAAAGCACAGTAATAACACAGCTGGCAGCATTGCAGCTGTTTGAAAAGTGCCACTTGTAAGGAGAAAGCCTTCTTAAATATGGCTATGCAGGAAAAAGAAGATTTTTACCTGTTCATCATATTCACACAAAAAAATACTAGTTAAAACGTGTTCAAATGCTGAGCTGATATTACTTCTAAATTAAATACAAAATCTAAAATACAATGTTGTTATAAACACAGGGCAGGAGTTTGTTTGCCATATCTGCATTTCCCCTAAACCCACAGAATGCCATAAATCCCCTTGGACAGGCACTGATAACATTCCAAACAGCTCCCCAGGGTAAGCACTGTCAGCAGGGCTGAACAACAGCATTACAGGGGCTCAGGGATTTCAGCAGGGCAGTCCTGACTTGGGGCTGTCCCATGGATCCCTTCACAGGAAGATGAAGTCTGACTGCACTTACATTTCCTTCCTTTGCCCAAAATTCTGGTCCCTGACAGATCAGATTTGCATTCAGATACGTTACAGGTTAAATACATTGAAAAAGCTACAAATTAGAGAACTCATGAATAGCCAAAGTCTTTTAAACCATTTAAGTCAGCTCAATTCCTTATAGAATTGAGTAGGGATGAAACTATTGAAAAGTTCCAATTTCTTCTCTGGTTTTTAAATTGGTCTGAAAAGTAACATTTCTTCTTCAATGACAGGACTTCACTGTGGATGCAAAGAACAGTTATTAGAAATCCTGAGCTCTGATGACAAAAATTGATGTATCTTTTGCTCATAGGTGGTTCACCAGACTGCAAAGCACAAAGCCCACGGAGTTAGAGAATTCCACCTTTTTTCAATAACTACCAATGTTTCTCTGAAAGAGCTTAGGCTGATGGTTGTGTCCAAGGTGATGGGAAGGCAGGGCATGGTGCCAATGGGCTCTTATCCCATCTCATGGAAGCTGATGTAGAGGTGGGAGCAGCTGGAAGAACCATAAGGTGAATTTGAGGAGAAAATTGGAGCTGAATGTTCTTTTATAACCTTGTTCATTACTTCATTAACAAAACCAAACCCAGCAAATAGGATGTGTTTATAATGCTACACTGAGTGTGGACTTCACGAGCTGCCTGAGAAAACCATTTTTTAGTGCTGCTGAGATTTGAGTTTTATTGACTGGCTTCTAAAGGCCACATTTCCCTTGCCAGAGTGACTGTACTGTTATGACAGAATCCCACTCCTGAGATTTTCAGTCTCAGTACAATATCAAACACAGCAAACAGGACAGAAGAGGCACAAGGAAGGAGCTCACTGTGCTATTACTGCCTTCAATCCAGGTGACTGTGCTTCTCCAGGGATACCAATGGGGGTAAGGAGAGTCTAAAGTAGAAAGAGTCCAATGTGCTTTACACTGCCAGCATCTTCCTCCCTTCCACTCCCTGGGTTTCAGGCATGCAATCAATTTTACATGCTACTTAGATATTAGGAACCAATGCTTCCAACTAGCTTGGTGCCAGCAAAAGGCACACAGAGATGAGTGCCGAGCCAGGAAACTTTGGGCATGGCTCATAGGCTATTTAATGCATGAAGCTCAGACTCAGCTGAGCTTGGAATAAATGTGAGAGGCAGTTCAAGGACAAAAGGCTGTGTGCAATGGCCTGTCTCCAGTTAACCCTTCCCCTCTGCAGAAAGGAGTTCTGGCTGTTTGACTATCTGCAGTGGACAGCAGTTTTCTCACTGTGGACTTAATGAGAATACAGCCAGCTGGTATTTGAAGACTTTCAGGTAGGGAGGCTTTTCATTTTTTAAAGAATTATTTTTCCCTTGGGAAGGTTTATGGAGGTCACTCTGAATTTCTCCTTTCTTCCCCAGCAGCAGAGCAAAGTACAGGTAGTTTAAAGCAGAGTTTTGGTGAAGTTGGGAGGTTAATGTTCATCTGCTTATTACTCTTTACCTTAATTATCCCTCTAAATAGTAAGCTTAACAACCTATTTTTTAGCCACATCACCATATCCATCACATTATGAAGGAGAAAGAACACAAAGATTATCCTCATCCACTCGTCTCTCCTTGCACCCGCCTACATTGGAGCCATCAAGCAACACTTTACAGCAGCAAACCAAGCAGAGGCATAAGGAAATGGCACAAGTGCCCTTTGAGACAGAATGGGATTCTAGGAATGTTCTTTTCTAGTTGCAGTGTTTGTGTTGACCAACACTGCTGCCTCTTACCCTGCTGGATAAGGGTCTACCACTCTCACAGGAAACCTCTTTTCCCACACACTCCTCTCCCACCTCCCGAGCCCATGGATCCCCCTTGTTTATCTCTAACACACATCTTGTCTACTTTTTGTACATTTATTGGCATTTGGTTCAAGCTTGCATGTTTCCCCAAAGATTTCCTATTTCTGTGGCAATACATCTTAATCACTGGTGGGTCTGCCTTTGACCTCGCTCCTGTCTCTCACAAAGCTTGTTATGCACCAGCAGTGCCCTGGGTCTTTTATCACACCACGGCTTACAGTCACCTTCCATCGTGTTTTTGTAGGTGATTCACTTCTGTCATCTTGAAATGTTATTTTAACCTTCATTCAGTAACTAGCAAAAGAAATCACTTAAAAGAAGAGAAATGTAAGCTGCCCTAGCTTTGCAATTTAGCTTTATACAATTATATTAAAACTAAGGTTCTCAGTCATTGCTTTTAGAGAAGAATGTTACCAAATATTATTAAGAGCTAATAAATATACTAAATTTCAACAACCACCAGCAAAAATCAAATTGAGTTAAGCAATCAGCATACTCTGAAATGAGGGAATAACACTAGAAACCAAGCCAGTAGATAGGAAAACCATGGTTGTGTAAGTGGTTTGTCACAGTCCCCTGTGGGTCATGTCACGGGGCTACGGCTCGTCCTAAAGACAGATGGACCTCTGAACTCTGGGGAACCTGAGCCAGCTCTTCAAAGCTGAGTCCTCACTAATTGCAGCACAGCCACAGCAAGGGGAAAGAGTCACAGCAGGCAGGTAGGAGATTTCATAGAAGAATACAGGAAAAAGATCCTTCTTTAAGAAGAAAAAAATAGCAGTCTGTGATTGGACTGAGTGACTGAGGGAAACAGAGGGAAGCTGCTGACAGATCAGACTGATATTTCCCGGATCCACAGCCCAGTTTGATGGCAGATGGGAAAGTGGAAAGTTAATGACAGACAAGATGGATGTAGCTCTTGGTTGGCTTGCTGCTGTTTACATCATGTGAGAGACTGAAGCTGCCAGCCAAGGATAAGCAGGGAAAAATACTTGATAAGGGAAAAAAAAAATGCTCAATATGTGAGAAAATTACTTTCATAGATTTCTGTGATTGCTCTCTGCTCATTCAAAGTGGATAATCTGAGTTTTTTCCCCTGAAGAATGTTTAGCCAGAGGTCTAACACAACTCGCCATTCCTCCCCCTGTAAAACATTGCTCCTGGTGATCATTGTAATCAACTAAGCAACAGGAAAACGAATGGCATAAGCCTTCTAAGGAGTCCAGGATGGGCAAGTGTGACTGATACAAACCTATCTTGTGACCCCAGGAGTCCCACTGAAGAATATGCAAACTATCCGTGATGTTAAGGATTAAAACTCACCCCTCCCCCTTTTTTTTTTTTTCAGACTGCTCAATTCCATTGATTTCAGACAAAATTGCAGTTCCCTGGCATTTTTAACACTTGCTTTATGAAATGACCCAGTGGGGCAAGTTTAATGTGCATCATGCTGATAGACACAGCACTGGCTGACATGCTTTGACTTGATAATGTGAGGCCTGTGGAAAAGCAGTAGGAAGGTGATGCAGAACGTAGTTCTGAGTTATTTGCATAAAGCATGTTGGTCACTGCATTGTAAGAGCATCCTTTTAGAGAAAGTGCAACATTACAGCGCAGGGCAAGCCCTTTGGGACGTTTTGTCAGGGAAAAGCACTACCTGGCTGTTGCCTAAAATAGCTCAGAGACTAGTGGAAGGGAAAGGCATCCTGGTGAGCAGCAGCATTGCTCTAGGGCATAGGGAAGATGGGAAGGCCTGAATATTGCAGGGACACTTCCAAATACTTCTTCATAAAACCTTATTGCTGAGCTTTGGAGAGGAACAAAGCAGGTCAAGGTTTGCAGTAGTTCCCTGGAGTTAGTACAAAGCTCAGAAATGAGTTCAAACACCAACATTAACTAGAAAATATTGGTGCAGAAAATATAAAAACTATTTGTTATAAATACCAAATAATGAAAAAATGTGACCTACACAGAGAATTCAGGACAGCAGGTTCTGTTTCCCTTCCTCCCCTGATTGTTCAAATTAGTATGTGGCTGTGCATTTAGTTACTAGAGAAAATAAGGAATCTGCCCTGAATACACTTTTTCAAATATTCTTAATTGTATTTTCCTCTAATTTCTGAAATATTCAAATACAAAGTGGTTTGCAGAGACTGTGCAAGTTGTCCCTTGTGTTCCTGCATCCATTCAATGCCCTGAAATGGGAAGTTTGCAGAGCAGTAGTTTTACGTATAACAAATACTAAATTCTCTAGCACAGGCTGTCTACACAACGCTGACAGATCATGAATGTGAAATAGCACTCAAGAGATCACTCAGAAATCAATAAACTCAATCAGCTAGGATCTTAGCACTGTCTACAACGATAATACAGGGAAAGTGATGAACACTGCAAGGTTATTTGGTGATTTTCAAGTGAAAACAGAAAAGATCCCCAAAATGCTTCCCTTAGTCTGGGGAATGGAGCAGAAGGCAAAAACCCCAAACAAAACCAAAATCAAACCCCTAAAACAACTCAATCCCAAACTATGTGCCCCTCAGAAGTCTGGAGAGACAGAAGATGGGAATTCTCATCACAGACTGCCTGAAATGGTCTCTGGCTGTCCGTGACCAGTCCCATGTGGTTCAGGAAAAGAGAAACTCCCATAGGAAGATTATTTTTTTTCTGGTTCAAATGATTTATAACCTTCTAAGGAAGGACGGAACAGTGAAAATGAGATTCAGCTTCAGTCAATTGGATTTGTCTTATAGGAAACCAAATGGACTCAGACATTTTACCCAAGGTACTCTGAGAAAACAGATGAAAGCTGTGGGTTGATGGTATTTGTTAATTTGAGCAAACTACAATGACTCAAAATGTAGAGGTAGGAATTGTTAATAAAACTACTGAGCTTCCCTTGAATCACTAATCACCATCACACCAATTTGAATAGGAGCAGCATCTGACCCAAAGTATCCTCAGGAGCTCCCCAAACCATTAGCTCTTCTGTATAAAGTGACTGAGTAATATCAACAAAAGTTAAAATGCCCCAAAAGAACCTCCCTCAGCCCATGGTTCTGCCCGATGTTCAGAGGGACTGTGCCACAACCCAGGGAGGCACTTGGGATCTTTTTACTTCCAAAGGATTAACAGGAGTGGCACTTGTGTGGGCAGGCAGGAATGGCTGGGGTGAGTCAATGGCACTTCACGTGCCCCAAGAACAGTGTTAGATCCAGTACAACAGGAGAGGGAACGAGGCAGCTCCTAGGAGAGGTGACAGGAAGGACACAAATCTGTCCCCTTGGACCTTCAGGAACACCAGCCTGTCTCTTTGCAGTGAGGGATTTGAAGGACTGCTACAAAGCACCTCCTCCTGCCACACACGTCAGCCCCGCTGCCTACAATTCCACTTCATTCAGTCCTTTCAAATACATCTCACACCAGCTTTGGGTCCTCCACCAGGACATTATCCAAGCATCACATGACACCTATCAGTGTCTCCCTCTCTATTTTACACAAAAATAAGCTGCAGCACAGGTATAAGGAATTTGCTACTACAGAACACCTGAAAGAACAGAGGTTTGAAAGCCACCAGTGCTGCCCAGTCTCCCACGCCCTGCTCACTGCCATCATCACACACTGCTGCACAGAAACTTTCCCCAGTGCTGGGTGCTTAAAGGCAGCCCCACCATTTACCAAATGAATAATTTTACAGAGCAAGGAGCTTCTTAAACTGATCAAGTTACCAAGTGGCTCAGTTTCAATTCCGAATGTTCCCAATTCCATATGTTCTTAATAACTGCATTTCCACACCAGCTGATATTTGGTTGCTGCAACTCATTTGCAAACATGATTAAAAATTCAGTCAAGATTAATCTTTATTTTTCACTCAACTACCTTCAAAAAAAATCACCTGCAGCAATGTGTATGGTAATCAACCCACACTAAAAAGCTTAGAAAAGGGAAAAAAACACAAGTGAAAAGTAAGATTATTAAAATTTGAATTATTTCTTTTCTACAAAGTTTGAAGATAGTGCTCTTTAACTTTGGATGTGGCAATTCCTCTACATGTGCTCTACCTGATGTGAATAAATAATTGGCAGTTATTTGACAGCCCTTTAGAAACAGCACATGAAACACATAAATAAGATGTTACAGGATAATAGCAAGCCTCCACACCACAGACATGAAAGAGAATTTGCTCACAGTCTGTATTGTAGAGACTCAGCTGCATTTCAAATTACTTCAGAAAAATACTGGGACAGCCAAGTTACATAGAGGAATGCAAATACCCCGAGGGGAGGAGAAGATCCAGCAGCACACACAGCCTGGGGTGGCCATTGCCTTGCTCCAGAGAGCCCCTGCTGACCAGGTCTGACAGGAATGCACCGAGCCAGCAACAACACCAGGGCTCTCCTGATGATTATCAAAGTTCTCAGAGCAGTTCTAAAGGCTGGGGCTTGCATTATAAACTAGTTTTGTGTTGTTAGTTGCCTTATCATACCAAAGTCAGGGCTGAACTCCTCTCAATATTCACCTTACCAATTACAGATCACTTCTTGGGCAAAGCACAGGCCAAGGGAAAGCCATGGGGAGAGTGGGGATGTTCTCCTTTGCTCCACACAGGTGGTTGGTAGGAGGCACCCAGGAGCAGTGCTAGTGGATTGCAGTGGATCAGGCATGTAAATGCTGCACTGCAGTATTTGGGTGGTCTGAGCACTGAAGAAACAGGCACAGAAATCACACCACGGTACTTGATGCTGGGGGCGGCTCTGGCCCAAGGAAGGCTTTGAGAATCCCAGGTGAAATAAAATACTTTGGAAGGATACTTATTGTTCTGACAATTGTATTTCTTTTTTTAGCATGGCATACCCAGATATATAGAAAAGGCAAAGGTGAAAATGCAGGGTTTCCATGCTCTCCCATTTAGGAGCTTCCCTGGGTTCAGAGAAGTCTCTGTACCTGGTTCTTAAGGCCACTCTTTGCCCTGACCAAGATTCTAGTTGCTTCCAATCAGTTCTGATTTACATCACCAGTCTTTGACCGTACAAGAGTTGGGAGAAGCCCTGAAAAACGTTTCCGACTGTGGGAGTGACAGAGAATCAAACCTTTCTGGAGCTTTTCTCTTCTGTTTCCAGTGGCATCCAGGCTGACTGAAGGGATAAGTGGCTCAGACAAAATGACAGTGAAAATTAGAAGGCACAAACACATTCACTGCAGGCAGAATCAGAGGTGCTCTTCCCAAACAGAATAATACAATCAAGGAGACTGCTCACTAACACACTAACAAGAGTTGACTTGAAGCTACAGAACAAAACACTTTCTTCCTAAAGCTGTCTGAAGAGGATTAGGGCTTCCAATTTAAGTACAAGAGCATGAAGAGTGCCTACAGAACCTCAGTGGAGTGTGGAAACAGAGCAATGGAGAACTTGCTGTTCAGAGCCTGAAACCCACTCTGGTAACTCAGGGGAAGATCACAGCTTGGCCCTGACTTCAGCACAGTTCACCTGGCAGAATAGGTGGGAAACCCCTGGAGCAGGAATGCCCCAAGGCTGGGGACTTGCTACCAATGCA
Organism: Xenops minutus; assembly: GCA_035221455.1. Lineage (NCBI taxonomy): Eukaryota > Metazoa > Chordata > Aves > Passeriformes > Furnariidae > Xenops > Xenops minutus. The sequence goes on along the minus strand of JAWWEE010000034.1, from coordinate 13,101,631 downwards.
GTAACATCCCAGCAAAGGAGCTGTTGTCCTGAACATTTATCATGAGACAAACCCAAACACACATTTTGTTCCACTCTGAACCAGCTGCCTGGTGAGCTCTCCTGGCCAGATCCCATCCCCTCACAGCTGCCCTGCTGTATGAAGATGTTTTCAGTCTCTCAGAATTATAATGAATTTGGATTTGACAATTCTTCTCTGCCTATCCCCTAACAGCAAACTCAAAGGCTGATGAACACATGGTGTGCAGGGGACTAACATGCAAAGAGACAGCTATTGCAGTGATGTCTGTGACCCAGTACCACTTGGAAGGCACTCAGCAGCACGGGGTGACCTCTGCTGAGAAGGTGGACTGAGAAAATATGTTTCCTTTCTTTAGGATATGAACTGAGCATAACGTTATTTCAGAAGTGATAAAGATCAGAGAGGTGCAGCCTCAGGAAGATGAAATCTGACTCACTGACTTATTCAGGCTGGAATCTCCTATTGATTCCCTCTTTCATCACAGACAGCCCATCTGTGTTCAATTGAGTTTGGGTCAAAGCATCTGCAAGTATTTCATTATTTAGACAAGTTAACCTACTTAAACAAAAACATTATCAGCTACCACAGGATGATTTGAAATGACATAAATCCTCCCAACACCAAACAAACAATAACAAAAAGCAGAAACTGATGGGAATAAGTGTGCAGCATCAAAAGACTCTCAACAGCAACCACCATTTACCTATAAATTATTTCTTCCAACACCTACTAATGTGCATAGGAGCATATCATCAGAAATTGTTGCCTTGGGAGCTTGGAAATTCCTGTGTTTTCCAACCTGCAAGCCTCAGGTACGCAGCTGAGGAACAGCCAGTGGGATAATGAATTTCAGCCTGTCAGTGAGGGCCCAGTTTTTACGAGCTGTCTCACACAGACCCTTCAGAGGAGATCATACACCCCACTGGGACCTGTAGAGCCAATGGAAACCTGCCAACAGTGGTTTTGACTAAATTTGAGATGGAAAGGGAATTTCTATTTCCAGGCGAAAAAATTAATTTCCAAGTTTGTTCTGTAGACATGTTCCAAAAGCCAGCAAAAGAATAATTTTGATTTTTTAAAAAAGTTTCCCATAATTTTTTTCAGTTAAATCAAAATATTTTATGTTCCTTATGACTTTTTTTCAATATAGAATACTTTCCCATTGAAAGGTCATTTCAAAACAAAAATTTATATTGCTATTTTCCAATATATCTAGTCAACAAATTTGAGCAATCACAACAAAATAAAATAAATAAAATATGTGTTCCATGAAAACCACAGTTCTGGAAAAAGGTAGAGTCTGACAGATGCTAGAAAGATCCTTAATAAGCTCTATCCCTGACCTACTGGGTAAAAATTACCTTTTCACAGCCAACTAAGCCAGCAACTGTAGAGAGGATGAATTTGTGGAAATATGAAAGCTTCCAAAAAGAACTGAAGCAGGACACCTCGAAAATGTACATAAATCCTACTGAAGAATCCCATTTTGGAATCACAGAGCAAAGTACATGGACAAGATACTGAGATTTGGGGTTTGTGAACAAAAGGGTATTCAGACAGAAATCAGTTAACGTTTGCAGAGTTGAGATAAAAGTTTTGTCCTTATTGAACCTCAGATATAAAATGTAGGAAGTGATAATAGCTTACTTTAATGTAATAAAGAGCACAAGGTTCCTACTAATTGAGTCAGAAGAACAATTAACCTTGCGGTGTATCAATACATCAGATCTGAAATATTTGTAAATGAGGTAATTAGGATGTTTTCAGTTTAACACACCAGTCAAGTAAGCCTGGGTTCCCCAGGAGCCTTGCAAAGCCAATGGATTCTCTTGAGGAATTTTTTAAGCTCACTGGTATTATATAAGACACATACTATGTTAGCCAGCAAAACACCACACAACTCATTAGTCCAGTTTACAAGTGCACATGGATGGTTTAGAGACAAACCCCATTCTGTGAGAGTGCTGTTTGGGTAGAGCCAAATCTGATCTGCATCTACCGAGCTACAGAGGCAGGAGATGGTCTGGATTTGCAGAGATTTTCTTGTTAAAAGTGCATCATCTTTAATGCCAGTTTTTTCTGATATACACTATAATAGAAGTTCTATCCAACAGAAGGAAAATCTGAGTACAGACAAACCTATTTAACAAGCCCAATTGCAGCTTTACCTCACTCTACCTTGGAAAAGATGGTCAGGTACAGACAAATCCAAACCTCTCTCTGGAAGAGACCGTTCTCCTGCCAGCCAGCTGTGGTTCAGCAGCCACAGAGCTACCCTGGCATCCTCTCTGCCACGCCATCCTTTGCATGGGAAATAGGAAGGATCACCAGGAAAAAACTGCACTGATATTTTCTGATAGTTTAAGAGGACTTCGCCCAGGTTATGTGCCGCAGAATAGCTCAATGGATGCAAGAAAATGATTTAAAGGCCGTAGATTTAAAGGCCACTGGGGAACGGTTTTATCTGAATACCAGTCTTGATATTTCACTTAAATATAATCACTTAGTGCTTGACTCTGATAGCTAAGGTGACTTTTTGCCTCCCTTATTCAACTCAATGAAAGGGTCCCTTGGGTATTTTTATATTCCCAGGTGCCTTCATTAATTGGGTAATTCATGTGCTATTGTTTCTCCAGTACCATTGCTGGCACTTATGGTTATGCAAAAGCATTTAAAAATTACTTGCAGCAACTAGTTCTGCAGCAAGACAAAGCCATGGGAAGGAGCAAATTTGTCCACTCAGGGTCTTGTGGAGATTAACAATACAGAAAGGTGAACAGGGAATGAGAGAATTCTTTTAAATTTGTGCAAAATAATTTGCAGTCCCTGTCCAGCTCTCTGCACAGTGACCTTGTGTTGTCCAAGTTAATGAGGTTTTGGAGTAAAAAACCCCATGAAAATTAATAAGCCAGCATATTTTTCAGGCCATGATCATTGGACAATATATGTCCTTTTCTATGATATATGCAGGGTTTGGTACATGATTGACTCTTGCTTATCATCATTGACTGGAAAACAGTCCTTCCACTTCACAGCATATTCTCCTTGAGGTTTAATGCACATGAACCCCCCCAGCAGAGTTACCTGTGGCCATCAGAGTGAGTGATGAAAGAGCTGGGGAGACTGAGGGCCCAGGGAAGAGTAAACAGGAAGGGCAGCGTGGGCAGGGATTTGAACGAGGAATATTGCCTGCAGGGGACTTCTTCAAACACTAGCACGGCTATGATGGTGGCCTGCAGCAGACAGCCCTGCCTCAGCCTTTGTTATATAAATATGAATCAGCAAGTGCTCCAGATTTGCTACCAACTGGCAGCCACTCTTGCCTGCTGTTTTGTTCAGCCTGCTCTGCCTAGTAGAAATCAAGTATTTTTATAACATTTCAAGAATGTGAATCTTCTCTGCAGGTTTCAATAACATAAGCTAGTTCAAACAGCCCATTTGTAAATATTTCAAACTCCTCTTATCCAGTGAAGAACAGAAAGTTAAATAATTTCTCCTCATGCCCTTTCACTACTTAAGTTTGATCAGCTTCTACTTGTGCTAGATGAGTGCAACTTTATTTCTGCCTTTTGCTTTCCATTTCTTTATTTAAAGCCCACTTCAACAGAATCAATTCCCCATCTGCCAAGGGAAAGGCCAAGCAAACAGCACATCCTCCCTAATAAGCAAATCCTCATGGGCAGCTTAGGGTAAGAATTCAGCCACAGACATACTCATTGAGCAAACAGAAATTCAGGGGTATTTTTCCCATTTCCATGCTTCAATTCCAGTACAGACCAAGTATTTTAACTAATGTGGAATGCTCATGGCTTCTCTTTCTTTCTGGCAATCTGTCTACCTAGGAGCCCTTCTGATAGTGCACCCCTGACCCACCTCCAGATACTCCCTTGGGTCAGGAGATCAAGCAGCCACACTGTGACTGATAAAGCACGTCCCTGTCCCCCCTGACCAGCTCTGCTTGCTGCAGCAAAGCCACACAGCTCCTCTTGCTGCTCCGCAGAGGGGCAGGAGCCCAGCTGGGCTGTTGGCTCCCACCACACCAGAGCAGAGGGAGCCCCCACGCAGCCGCCGCCTCCGCACCTGCTCCCAGCACGTCAGGAAGGATCCTTGGCACAGCCTCCTGCACCCTGAGACGCAGCACTGGGAGCCCAGGGGGAAGACACCCCACTGGGACTGCTGAAGTCAGATTAAGCTCGTGGGCTAATGGTGAGAAGGAACCGATCAACCCTGCTGGGCTGGAGCTGCTCCCTGCAGGAGCTGGGCAGTGTTCCTGTGCCATGCTCAGCAGCACATCCTTTATCATCTTATCGGTGTCCAGATTTTCTTCAGCAGCTCCCTGATAGCAGATCTGAATGTAAAAAATATCAGATCATCGCTTTCCTGACAAATGGAACAGCGGATAACTTGCTAAATATAGACGAGGCATCAGTGTAGTACAGACCATCCTGCTACATATGCCTTAAAAAAATTTCCATAGTGCAGAGAGGATGGACAGGAAAAATTCTGACCAGCATTGTGAGGGATTTGTTGGTCCAGTTATCCCTGCACAGTCAGCTGAGGGAAGTCGCCCAAAATTTAGCTCCCCATACCCAGTGGATCTTTGGCCCTTTGAATTCCAGAAACTTTCAGGAGATTAGGCAACTGGTTTCCCAGTTTTTGAACTGGCAGTGCTGTTGAAGCAGGGCAAGAGAAGAGAAAAAGAGGTTTAGACCAGAGCATTCTCTCAGAAAGAATGGACAAAAAGGAAGTGTCACTGCCATGAGCTGGCAGAATACTTTTAACACAGTTCCTAATCCCAGGTGTCAGGGAAGCGTGCTGTTCTACCAGAAAACCTATTAGCAGAAAGGAGACATCCCCTCAATCTATCCACAGAGAGGGTCAATGGGGTTCCTTAATTAGGTACAATGGAGAGGGGATTTTGGAATTTTATATTTCAGCTTTGCAGTCAAACAAGACCTTAACACCCCCAGGGCATTGTCTTTAACAAGATACAGCAATGTGAATAAATCTACAACTAGAGAATGTAACAGGGAGAAACCAGAACCAGCCGGTGTGGAAAGCACTGTCACAGAGACCATTTACAATCTGCAACCCGAGTTTTGCCAGACTTAATCTTCTTCACATCACTGTCAGCACTGAATTTTACTTATTGGGCTACACACACTGCAGCCTGGCACCAGCTCTGTGTCCAGGTGCCAGCAGCAACTGCTGGATGCAGAAAACCTTCCACTGGAGGGGGTTTGATGGCTGAGAGAGAGAAGCCTTCCCACTCTGCTGGCCACAGGACCCACACTGCAGCTGAACTGCACAAAAAGAAGTGAATATTTCGATACTTAAATGAACCAAAGCAAAGCCAAAGCGCTCTCATTCTGTGGGATCCGAAACCTTCTGCAGGACAAAGGTACAAGAGCTCACTGTCATAAAGCTCCTGTTTAATCTTCCAGTATTTCACCTCCCATTAGGAAGGAGAAAACTCATTCACATATTTAAGGACATTGGTTTGAAAGAGCATTTTCAACAGTACAGAGTATATTCTCTGCTATCCTAAAATCACTGGAGTTCCTAATTGTCTTTGACCTAGATCCTACATGGATGTTTCTCAACTCCCTTTCCAAAGAACAAGATCAAAGGGGGTCCAGCACCTCTGAAAATTAGGGTAAATTCTTAACTGTTGCCCTGACCAGGACTCAGGCTTCATCCTGCTTCTCAGGGAGGTAGATGGAGGCACCTTCTTTTATAATATGAACATAAACGACTTTCTTTTGACCAGACTATGCAATAAAAGAAAATAAAGGAAGGGCAGAGTACAACATAGGAAAAAAAACCTGTGACTTTACAACAGTTTTTGGAAGCTGATTCAAAGCCTTTATTCCTCAGAAGATGCTAGGAGCCTCTGAGCAAAAAAATATTGCTATGAGGTGTTGAGTAACCAGGTCTTAATCCTTCCCTGTTCTTACCAGTGTATGTCAGGAAGAATCTCAGACATGGTAAACTAAAACCAGCCAGTTACCACAAATACCCTCACAGGCAAAGCCTGTTCCTACCTGGCACATGAAGTAAATGAAGTCATAGCTGCAGCGGCTCTAAAGACCAAATACTACTTTTCCCTCCCATTCCTTAAGCAGATGGACAGCTAAAAAAAGCAAGTATTGCTAGATAATCCCCAGCAAGGGAATGCTGGATTATGAGGATGCCTATTGAAATGAGAGGTGTGGCATTTCTCAGTTACATTTCTCTGCTCCAGCTGCTAAGCCTGTACATCTGGGTGTCTGTGCAAGCTGAAGGCAGATCTGCCCCTTCTCAAGGGTGGACGTGTATGGTACTGCTGTAGGCTGTCAGGAGAGGGGCTTGTTTTGGGAACACAAAGACATCTCTGTGCAATACTTGCAGCAGTTTTATGCTGCTGCCTGGTGTTATTAGACGAGACACAGCAAAGGCAGAGACCATGATGGGAACCCTTTGGGATGCCAAGGGAAGGTGCCTCCTGTGGTGTGGTGACCAGCACTCGTGTTCTGTGCTGCTTCATGACAGAATGGCTCCTCTTCAGCTCACACAGGAGAGTAACAGTTCCAGAGACCCCCAAAGAGAACATGACACACAAGGTTTTAGACCTTGAAAATCAGGATGCAGGCTCAAATCCATGTACTGTCCAGCCTGTTCCAACTTCACCACCACCAGTCCCTGGTCAGAAGCATTCCTCTGTGGGAACTCTCATGTTTCAAATATTTCCCACACAGCCACAATGTGTCTTTTCCTTCCATGGGATTTGGGATGGAGAAGAGGACTTTTTCACTGACCCAATCTAAATTGCCATGTGGTAAAAGAGTTCTCCCTGCAACTTCTGGGTGTTAGGCAGCCCTGTCTCCTGACTGCACAGCCCTATACATGAGCTCATGTGCTGCAGCACTAAGCTTATGGAGGAGGAAAGGGGTTAAAACAACTAATAGCTGTCTCCTCTGATAGTATAAAGATGAACATCAAAACATGTGTTGTTCTGCATGTTAATCACTTCAAGAGCCTTTCTTTAAAAAGTAACTAATGAAAAGAGTCTCAGCATTTATTTATACTTAGCTCACATGAGAGAATGAAGGAAAAGGGCAAGTCAAATGAAGCTTTTCTGTCCTCTGACATCAATGCAACAGGACCAATACTAAAGAAGGCAATGCACTTCCAAGGGCAATGTTTGTTCCAGAGAGGGTGAAACACCCCAGAAAGTGATAAAAGAGTAGTTTTTTTCATATTGATCATCCTGCTAACACATTCCAGTCTAACTACAATTGTAAAATTAATTGTGAATCGACAAAACACAGATTTCCACTGTCCTGCATTTATTACAAAGAATTGAAATCTTATCTGGCCTATGAAGTCTTTCATTTGACAATTCAAATTCTAGAGAAGGGTTTGCATAGTCTGCTTTGACTGCAAGTTGAATTTGCTTCTGCTTCATTTTGCATTATCCACTGAACAAAAATTTGAAAGCTTTATAGTAATGGCACATTAAAAGCATATATTAGCTGTGGCATGAAATGCTTTTCCATTCTCCTTAATGGGGAAAAAACACCCCAGAGTTTGAGTTAAAATATAACACCTAGGCATTCTGAACAACCAGGTTCTGTCATCAGAGTTGGGAAACAAAAACTGCATGCTTATAATAAAATCCTATTACACCTATTGGAAGGGGGGAAGGCATAATGCAACGTTAGCTTTCATTGGTTAAAATGAGAGCAAAAAGGATTTGTATTAACTCATGTTCTGTTAATATCAGGAGCAACCTTGTGAAAACAAACAAACAAAAAACAAAAACCCAAGAGGAAGAGGATATAAACTTGCTTTGTAAACAAACCCCACATCCACCTAGGCCTGCCTATTCTTTGCTCCCATTTGGGCTAACATTTCAACTTCTGATTGAACTTCACATTTCTTCCTACCAATGAACAGAGGAAGGAAAGCAAAGTCAGCCTGACCACCAAACTGCCAGCATGGGAATAAAGATAAGTTTGTGTTCTCTAGTACTTTGCAGGGCTTAAATTATGATAAATGTTATGCCATAATACAGCATCTAGTTAAATGTAATTGCTTTGACTAAGTCTAGAAAGAAATTCATTTACTCCAAATCAAATTACAGTGAGGACTTTAGGGTAGAATTTTTAACTATTGTTGAATCCAAATGCTTAAATACTGTAGTGCCTCTATTAGTCTGCAGTGAGAGTACACTAACATTTAGCATACTGAGTGACTCAGCCCTCTAACTCCTTTATTAATGGCTTTCACCAAGGCACAGCGATCACCAGCCATCTGAAACAGGCAGCATCTATTTCAGAAACTGCTACAGTTACATGCACAGAAAAACAAGCCCTGCACGGCTCATCCCAGCAGATTTGCAGGATACAGGATTTTTAGTAACTGAGTAAACTGGGTTTCAGGAGATAGTCACAAAGAGTAATTCTTCTGGCTGACTGCAGATGCAGAGAGTTTCACTGCTAAGTTTCCTATCAGGCCTAATAGTTCAAACTCTGCCTCAGATCCTTGGTCCTGAGGCAAATCCATTATGTCACCTCAGTATGGGACCAGGGCTCACATCTCTGGGTACATGACAATGCCACCACATAAAAGCACTTTCTTTTGTGCAAAAACGCTGCTGCCTGACCAGCCAGTACCCTTAAAACTGTGATAAAGCAAGACTTAAGCTGTTTGTTCTCCTAATCCTGCCAGGAAGTTAGAAGTTTTACCCTCTTCTATTGCTATTTATTAATTATTTGTATTCATTGTTTGAGTGGACAACTGTTAATCTAAAGAGGTTTTCTTCAATCAACAACCAGGGTCTTGGTATTTTTAATGAAAAATGTGAAAATGAATTCCAAAGCCTTCATAAATGAGACCAAAAAACCCAATAAAAATCACAAACAAAAAACTTGCCCAAACACAAACGCACAACCTCCTTGAGAGCCAGCTAAGCAAAAATCTAAATGAAAGTCTGTAATTTATGTAGGAAATTTCAATCCCCTCTATGCCTCCTTGTTATATTATTATATATATATATGTGATTGAAGTACACATGAGTCTCCTATTAGGGACTATTGACATTTGTAGAAGAAAAGTATCCAAATGTCTGACACAAAAATAAATTCTTGGTAGTTTCCAAAAATGAGAAAAAAACCCCCACTGAACCCAACTCTGAGATGAGATGGCATCCACAAAGTTGTCTCTAAAGCATCCATAATGTGATAAAACACAAGCAGAGTATGGACAATGATTCCCTCTGCTCCCGTAAATGGATATCTGATAGCCTTGGGGGGTTTCTAGTACAGTTCATCAATTCTTATCATATTTAATTCAATTACTCTCAAAAGAGCTGCAGGGAAAGTGGCGATAGCTGAGCAGATAATTCCCCAAAGAAACCAACATCTCTCTCATGTTCATCACACGGCACATCCGTGCTCGATGCTTAGAAAGAATATCCCGAGCTTTGGGCAAGGCCATTGTTCAGATGAATACACCTAAGAGGTGCAAAGATCTTGGGCTGTGTTAAAATATAATTAAAATATATATTATTATAAATTAGATTGTAAGGATCTAATTCTGATCCATATAGCAGGAAAGATACCCTGATACAACATAGATACAGATCAGAAGAAACAAAAAATACCCTAAATCTTCAGGGTTTTTTTTTTGTAAACCAGATCAGTTTGAGCTTTTGTTCAGTTTCTGACCAGCTTGGCTTAACTTTCCCTTTGCTCCATCTCTGAGGAATCTGGCTGCTTTCTCCTTGTCTTGCAGGATGTCATGGTGGAGTCTGGTACAAGCACCAAGCACAAGTGGATTCAAACACGGAACTACAAAAAATGAAAAGCTTCTCACAGTGATGGCTGAGCAGAAAAGCTGCCAGAACTTAAACTGAAATCAAGAGGATCACAGAGTGAAATGAATTCTAGCAAGGTCAAAAAGCATTAGCAAACTTCAGAGGAGCTTCTGTGCTTCCAGCTGCTCGCATCCATTCCTTCATCCCTGCTCCTTGATGTGCCCATCACCCTTGGACAGGCTGCTCCGAGCTCTGAGCCTGTTTGAAGTTTGCCTTTCACAAATACTAACATGGCAAAGGTGAGTAATAGGGCTGTTGTATTGGCTGTTTCACTGTACAAATGGGCTTTGAAAAACATTTATAGCTACTCTCTAGCCCCTAGCACCTCCTTCTTCTTCAATAACTCTATGAAATATAACTCTGTTTTAATTAAGGTCTCAGCCTCTGCTTTTTGCTTTCATCATGTCTCAGCCTCGTATTTAAAACTAAATCCTGTTCTTGTCCTACAAAGATCCAAAGGCCCTAAAGGAAAGTCTGTAATGATGAACAAAAAGTACTTAATACTTTATTTTCAATTAGATTAAAACTCAGAAAAACTTTCCAAAAGCATCAGTTAGCCGTCTGGTCCTGTAAATTAATCTTTTAGACAGACACAAACTAAAACCATGGCTGTTCCTTGAACTGGAAGAAGAATATTCCTTACAAATTACAGTGCCACTGACTGTTTCCCTTGCAGGATTAAGCACCATAATTCAAGGGATATAAATATTTAGATTACTGGATGAGCTTTAAGGCAGCCTGAACTCTTGCATTCATTTATGATCCTACAATTCCTACTCCGAGGGAATCCCTTCTCCAGCCAAGGTGCACCTTGCAGGCCCAAGGTCAGAATGCTCCTGTTCCCACTCCCTTGGCCAATGCCCAAAGAGCGTGGTTTGGAAGCACTGCAAACACACACAGAGCCCGAGGTTGGGTCCCTGCGGGAGGTGCTGTCGCTGCCTTGAACACAAACTCACAATTCCCCACCTCTGATCTGCAGCAAGTTCATCAAACCCGAAGCGTTTCAAAGCGAACATCTGCCGCCAGGGAGGATTTGCTGACAAATCTGTTTCCTCACAAAGTTTCTGCACTAATCTTGGTGTAAGTATGTCAAAATCCCAAATTCCACCCACTTCCTATCCAAGCATTTACAAACATTCTCATTACTGTTTCAAAGAGCCGTCCCTTAATTGCTATGAGTTCCAAATATGAAGGTAAAAAAAGTGTGTTGCCACAAAGCTGTCTGATAGTTTTAACAGATGCTTCTTTCCTCCTTACCAAGTAATTGGCATAATGAGCATGAGCTGGCATTGTGTTTGCGGTCCACGTCAAGAAGATTACGCTCTATGTGGGCTTTTTTCCTCAGGATCTGCTTGTCTGCTGACTGACAGCCAAAAGAAGCATGTTAAGGCTTTTTGAATTCCAAAAATTGTGTAACAAGCTGTGGAGATTGCAGAAAGATAACAACTTTCTTACTAACCAGTTTTTACTGCAGACTGACATGTTTATTGAAAGACTTTTTTTCTGGATGCATATTTCCCTTTGCTCTCTTGAGAACTTGCCACCTCAAAAAAAATAAACCAAAGGGGAAAATGATGCACATCATCTGAAAATGGCAAAATAGGGCCATTAGAGATTGAAAGGCTATCCTTGCATATCCAAGTGTCTAATGTCCATGAGTACTTCTATCCAGTGTTGTGGGCAGGAACAGAACTCAATGTGATACCTGAACACTGGAAAACAACCCAGTCCGGTGAGACTTGATTAAAACACATCGCAGTGGAATGCCCTTCAGCTGCAGGTAAAAGGGGATCAGAAGTCAGCACAGACTGAGAAAAGTACTCAGAAAATACAAAATAATCAGCAGGTTGCTGATGAGGCAGAAAAACAACTGTGATCATGGCTCCTGCAATGAGGAGAGGCAGCAAAGACAGTGACCTTGTAAAATGGGTGAGGTTTGAAGCAACACCAACTGTCTAATAGAGTTGTCTTGGGTGATATATTACCTTCAGGCTATGTTTGGACATAATTGAGATTCATGTAGCAAGAGGGGAGGGCTCCATTCTGCTGGAGGGATTTGATTTTCAGAGAGAGAATAATGTGAGTGAATCGCTCACTTGGGCAGGTGTAACCAACCTGCCACATCCCAGCAGGCAACTGAGGGCTGCCGATTAATTGGGTCCATTAAACTTCATCTCTGAGCCCAGACTTCTCAAACCTCAAAGAAATCTTATTAATCCCTGGATTTTCTTATGGACAAACAGTGAGCTTGCACCACAAACTTTCAGTGCAACTTTGGGCCTTCGGAAGTGAGGACAGGACCAGCCAGAGAGCACTGCAGTCCAGTTTTCCACTGATGCCCAGGTCAGAGAGGAACTGTTTTAAGCCTGCTATAACAGCAGAGAAGTTATAGCAGGTGGGCAACCACTGCTCCTTTCCATCTCCCTCATATAAACCTCACCAGCTGGGAATCCAATTCATTCTCACTTTACCAAGAGAAAACTTTTTGCAGCTGGGGATGATGGCGAAGTGTTTGTGTAAGTCTGTAAACGTAATTTCTACCCCCAAAAAAGTGAAAAGCAGATGAACTTAATGAATAGACTCAATAACTATGATGATGCATTTCTTTGGTACCTGAGTAACTGACCCGGCCCTGACTGTATTTGCATTCTTAATGTGCCAGTGATATTAAAATACTAAAGAGACTGCTGTAAATCTATTTAGAAGCATAATGAAACAAAACTCAAGTTTGAATATAGAATGCATTGATTTTCTGTGTCAAATGAAGCAATTTAGTATTTCTTTTACTCAAGGTGCTACTGTTCTGTGCCAGCACTAATTAAATTCTAATGTGTTCTGAGCACAGAAATTATGTTACCTCATAATAAAGTAACTATATCAAATTGAGGGGTAGACACATTAATGGCCTGATCAGTTGCATTAATATAAACCAACATTCCTTGTCATTACGCGAGTACATTTTTCATTAGAATTTACTTTTCTGGATGCTTTTAAAAATAGGCTACTAAACAGAGGGGATAGAAGGAGGAGTTATTAAGTATTTTGCAACTCTATGTGATAGAATTAGGGACTGCAGAAAAGAAACTGAAAATTGTTTGGAGCTTTAAAACTACATTAAAAACTAATTCCCAGGACAGAAAAAGTTTATTGAGCTGTACTTGTTTTCCTTTCCATGTGCAACTGGTTGCTCATAGTCCTGCAAAACTGAAGGAGTTTCTCCTCTTCTCCAAGAATGCTGAAGTCATTCTGAAGTCTTTTGGACTGTGCTGTTAACACACACAGAGCAACACGAGCTGCCTGGGATTCTGTATTGCGAAGTACCAGAAGTGGAAATAAAAAGTGTTGTGGGTAAAGTGCCAATTTCATTGAATTCATCAATTTGCAGAACATCTGCACCTGTAAGAATCCCCCAACTGATATGCTTTAAATTAAAAAAGTCAGCATGAAAGGTTACTTGCAGAAAAGAAAGTGGTGAATTTAAACCAAATTATCTTCCAAAAGCAGTTTTTCAGCTCTTGCTTTCAGGGGGAAACTGCGGTTAGGTAATGAACTTGAACCAACACCCCCCATTTCAAAGGCTGAGTCTGCCCTAACAATTGACTTTGGACATCCCGAGCCTGTGCCTCAGTTTACCTTTCTGCAAACCTTGAGCAATATCCAACTCGCAGGGCTCTGCCAGCTGTTGAAATAATGTACCAACATGTTCCTTGGCCAGAATTAGCTGTAGGTGTGTGTGTGACAACAGCTCATGAGGAAATCTGGTTGAGATTGATGGGCACAGTCAAGCCCAAGGCTTTGGGCTGGTGTGCAGATGAGCACTCGTGTCATCTCAGCGAGGCTGATCAGGCAGATGGGCTCTGCCAGCAGCAATGTGTCTTGGCTGTCAAGCAGCCTGAACTCTCCAGCCACCTCCACAACACACAGCCACACATGCGAGCACCCAGAGAAATTAATATGGGTATTAGACTTCACCATTTGTTATCCTGTCATCATTTTAAAGCCCAATTTTGAGGTGAGAGGACACATGGCAGCTTTTTAATTACCACTTGCCCCAGTTACTGCAATCACAGACCCATAAAGGGATCCCAGCATAAATTGTTTTTGGCTAATAAATATCAGTCAGGGATAAATAATGGACCAGAGCTCTTTCACCTTTTTATTAATCTATGATGTTTGCTGTAAAAGTCTTGATGGAAGGAGCTCTGCCCTTGCAGGCAATGAGGTGCAAAGGAATGCAGCAAGTTCTTGGGATCTGCTGGGGCTGAGGCTTCAGCAGTGACTGATGGGGTGTCCTGATGTGTCAGTGGGAGATGTAAGATAGGGAAAGTGTACCACTGCCAACATGGGCAATATTCACAAACATTTATTTAATGTGATTTTTGCAAGGTTCACCTCAAATCCCAGAAGTTCTTTACCTCAGTAGGAAACAGAGACTACTTCAGGGGTTTTGGGGAGGAGAGGAGCATGACTATGAGCCCAGCACATGGTACTGGACTTTCAGAGTGGGGTAGTCATTTTGCATTGGTGCATTTGTGTGCTTGAGAGATTAAACTGCAACCATGTCATATTAAGAACATTTTACTAAAAAAGATAATCTATTTGCTCAGCTGGTGTCATTCTGAGCAAATGGATGTTTCACCTCCTGACCAAGATGATAGCTTTATATAGGTATTCCACATAATAATTTATGGAAATGATTTATGCCTCCCTTTAATCCTTAAAGCCTTCAGAAGATCCTATATTCCCACTGCTCATATTTCACTATGACATCTATATCTCACTCACATCCCACAAATAAGAGCAAGTTTCCCTTTTTAAACTCCTGAATTTTTACCTTTTCTCAACACCCATCAACTTTGCATAGAGAACACCTTTCTTAAGGTGCTAAACTAACTGAGGCTTAAACTTTTTGGAATCCTTCACATCTTTTTCCTTTCAGGTTTTCTTCACTTCTTAAAACAAAATCCTTGAAAGTTGAAGATGTAATTATGTCTCTGTCTAGAGGCAGTCACAGCTCATGGCACTTTCTGACTCGCAGTAGAGGACTTTGGTCCTCCAAGCAGCACATTCTCCTCCTGTCTCCTCTTAGGAACAACCTTGAAAATTTTAACTCCAAAATTAGAATTCTGAACTTGCTCCAGAGTGCCTCAAAAAACCAGTATGTGAAATAGTTGTTTCTTGTCAGGCTCCTAAAATCCCTAGCAGTTAAACATAATTTTTTAAAGGCTTTATTTGCTATCAAGCACCTGAATCCTGTATATTTTACAAGTTAATGAGCTAGGTTTTGAGGAGAAAATGTAGCTGTTAGGAATATTAACTGAAGTTATGCTTACTGCAGGAGCATGTGTAGGGTATGTGTGTAAAAATCTTGCTTTAATGTCTAATCTTGGAGTAACTCCCAGAAGAGATTGATTCAATTTCCATTCATTATGAGAGCAAAACTTAAAATTACTCTGATGTATAGACAGTCACTATTCCCAGCATCTTTCAGGCAGCAGAGATTAGTGATGTGTGGCAGGCCCTACGATGGTTTGTAATAAAGAACCTTAAAATTATGGTGCAGGGCATATTAATGGAAAAGCTGAAGGATTGGCCTTGTGTTACAACATGGGCTCTGTAACTGACAGCTTTCATTAACAGGTCTCCAAGCCACAAATCCAAAATCCCCAACTGCTCATCCCTTTCATATGAAAGGGTACTTAGGAGAAACTCTAAATTATAATTCCTACTTTGTGTTGCCTTGGGAACTAAAGCACAAGTTTTGATTAAAAAATACCATAACTTAAAATATATATTTTTTTATACAATACTTAAGGGAAATTAGAACATGCACACATTATGTGGTTTCATATCTGCCTTCAAGGTCCTTCTGTGTCCCTGACCCACTTGTTGTAAATACTCTTGTTCAGGCAAGCTCTATAAACCAATGACTGAAATAAGTGAATCTTCATTCCAGAGTCAGGGACTTCCTCTGATCTTCAGCCACAGAAAACAAACCTCTTGAAAGTGTTTTATGAAATTCATCTTGCTATAGTTTGAAATTATGATTGTATGTGGGAAAACTCCCTATGAATCCATAACCAACCCTGGAGATACATCCAAGGCTTGGGAAACACCTCTGTGAGCATCAGGTTCATTGATCAGAATATGTGACAAGGCAAGATATAACACAGAACACTCAGGAACAGCCGAAATACACAGCAAACTAATGACAAAGCTAAATCAAATGTCAGACTGCACAGCTCCAAGCACTTCCTTTTGAATTAGTTCACTAGTCTGGCCTGCCTTGAAAATTCAAAATGGAAGAAGTGAAGATGTACAGGCTTGAATTTGCCTCATTCCTAATGAGGTCAGCTCTAGAAGGGATGGTTCAAGTAGGTTCAGGAACCCTTCTGCTTTGTACATCAACTTCACTTCTGCAGGCTCCACTGTTCCTTCCAGCATGAGACATGGCATTTATGAAGAGTCCAGTGCCCCTTTCATGCAGAAATTAGCCCATAATTCAGATAAAAACTCTCCAAAACATTTTATAACCATTGGGTATGACCAAAATAATTTTCCTGGTTTTAATAATAGTTTTAATAACTAAATTATTCTATATGGTGACCAAACTATGGGCTACATATACCAAATAAATATGACTTAAACTATAGTCTAATCTCATAATTGAAAATTTGGTTTCAGCAAAGTTCAGGCATCAGACTAGCAGTGGGTTGGCTTCCTTGGGAAAGAACCAAAGTCAGGACTTGACTCACCAATTACGTGCACTTCTATATGCATGTGTGGAAGTTTAATGTGTTGACATTTAATGAAGAATACTTGTCCCTCAATCAAATTTAGTTCTCAACCTAATTTTGCACTTCGCCTGTTTCACAGATAATTTTGTGGCCTGGTCTTAATGAGTCTTCTTGCTAAAGATCCTGAATTTCCAACAAAGATTACTGTAAATTCTGTAGATAAGAGCTGGAACAGACCTTACATCGCTGGAAAAAACCTTAGGAGCCCCAGCTAATTCCATTCCTCTGCTTTGCTGTCAAAATGCAAAGTACTTTCAGGGGTTCAGTCGTAAGAGGAAGCATCACTGCAGTCATGTGTGATTTACAAGAGTGTCAGGACACATTACAGCTGGGATTTACTGCCATGCTGATTTGTTTTGAGTGATGAAATACTCGTCCTGTCTATTAGTGCCACAGAGACTTAATTGTCAGCATTGCTTGGCCAAAGGCAAACAAAGGCTTTGCAGAACAGCAGAAGGTAAATGTGCTGCAGGAGCCCCGGGGGTCTGAAGCTGCCCAGAACTGACTCACACGCAGTTAAGCTGCCTTTTAAAAAGGGTTAATGAGTGACCAGTGTGATATTAAAGGTTAACAAAAAGTTCCCAGGGACATGGATGTTTCAAACGTGTTACAGGCAATATTTGAGACTCAACCACAGTAAGACACAGGCACGCAAACAACCCAAACCCAACAGTTCTAATTTTCCTTTAGGAATTCACTTCTCATATTTAAAGTGTGGCAAAAGCCTCACCATTTTCTAATTTTGATTACTTCTGTCCCAAATCTAACAGCCCTTAGAATGTTGATAAAATTCTTGGATTTTATTTGAAATTAGGGAAACTGGAGCTTTGCTGACTAAGGCTCCTCTAAGAGAATACATCTGTCTTACTTGGGACTCACTGGGGCTCAAACTGACAAGAGAAACATACCTCATGAAATATCTACATTCAATCGAAAAATTTAACTACTAAATTAGGAACCCACATGCCTAAAACCACTCAGAATACTGACATTTTACATTTTGCATGGAATACAGATATTTCACACACGATGTTCCCAGATGACAAACACACACTTCGGGTTAAAATGCCCAGCCCCAGAATGTTGCCATCCTTAAGCCCATGACATACACAGTCCATCTTGAACTATTACAGCATGTTATATTTGTCTTCATCCTCTTCCTAACTCTCCTTAAACCATCACAAAGGAAATATATGTCTACTGTAAAACATTAGGAATTGACACAAATTCAAATTGCACAACAGGTCTGCAACACAACGAGCAGTAAGCACTGTACTAAGCACCTCCAAATAAGAAACTTCCTCTGTCTCATTAAATCACATAATTGAACATGAATGTTTGACTCTGAAAGGTTTATTACTCTAAACACTATTGATTAATAGTAAAACACTGCATTTCTTAATTTACAATCAAGTCAATCAGTTCCCAAGCCATTATACAGCACTACAAGAGCCTGACAGATGTTGGAACAGATCTCTGGGATATCTGCACAGGGGAGAAGGTTTGCCACTCTCAGTTAAGTCTGTCTTTTCCCTCATTCCCAGGAACTCTGATTGACAGAAATCCTTGGTTAAACACCAGCTGATATTTCCACCACTTGAACAGTTTTGTGAGTTTTCCAACCCATTTCCCAAATTAGTTTGCTCAGGTTCCACACGCCCTCCCCTAGTTTCAACTGGTCTAACTCTATCCCCACAAACTGCATGTCAAAAGTCTAGTTAACAAATCTTTCTTTTGTTTGTTTTGGGTTTTTTTTTGAGTGGGGGGCAGGGTGAAGAAAAATCTATGCTGCCTATCCACTTTTAACAATATATTTGCAATTTATGAAACCAATTAGACTTTTAGGGTTGCTTTGTCACAGGATTTTTGCTGACTGGCACCAAGTCCTACCATGCAATGCCTCAAGGGGAAATGTTATCAATCCTACTATTGACAAGATTGTAAAACAAGACTGGAGATCCAATAAAGTAAATGAGAGAGAATCTCTTAATTGCAACAGCATTAGGTCCAATCAAAGATAACAGATTCAAAGCAAAGATAAAGGCTTTAGTATTTAATGCCAGAAGGCCATTTTTCCTGAATATTACTTACTTTCTTCAGCCCCAGAGGGAGCAATTTGTGTCAGTAGGGTATTGTACATCTTCAGATCCTATCTGGGAAAGTCATTTTAAAGAGAACTACATACTGGAACTGGATTAGAAGTCCAGCCACTGTTTGTAGATTTACTAACATTATGATTCCAACAATAAAAATGTATTGCCTGTAGAGCAGGGCTAAGTGAGCAGTATGAGGGTGGTGACAGACAACTGAATTAAGTGTTCCGCTTTTAGTTGTCACATGCATTGTTCACAAGGAGATTATTCTTCCAGCACAGTCTAATGCAATTACTCCACACAATCACCATTACAGTTTGCTACCATATAAAAATTTAATGCCATGTTCTAAAAACCATTGTCTTGGAAGAGAACCTGAAATCAGCCTGAACAAGCCATTCATGAAGATGCATTTTCTCAAACTGGTGGATTTTTGAGCAACTAGAAACCTGTACTTTTTAATCAAAGGTAGCAGCTTATCTCAAGTTAAGGGAGAGTCTTGCAGAGCTCCTGACTTTGGTTGCCCATGATGTAACAGTATGACTTGAGCAAGGTTTGATGAGCTTCCTGTTTATGCTGAAATATTTAATATCCATCCATCTTTTACATTTTGGGCAGGCCAGAGACTTGGAGGTGGAAGTCAGCCCAAGGAAGAGTCAGTGACTTATCAAGCCACTTTGTGCCCAGTGTAAAACTATGACTTGCTCCACTGAGCGTGACTGAACTCAGCTCTAGTTAACAGGTTTCTTAATAACCAGGGTCATTAGCAAATCTAGAAAGCAGAGATATTTATCTGAGATCCAGAGGTGAAATGCCTCTTCACAAGTTAATGCTTTTACAAGCTATTCTTGGAAATTACTAAATGCTTTGGTGTAACACAATTGTAGCAATTTTTTAGGGCTAAGGAATCCTTCTGATTTATTATTTTAAATGAATAAATTGCAAAAGAATATTAAAAAAACCAGAATTAATTCTTAATTAAAATTCTATGGTGCCAAATCAAGCACTCAGATTCTAGGAAATTTCAAGCCTTGAGTTTCCTTCAGTTTTATTAACTCAGCTACAATGAATACTGTATTTATTGACATTCTGAACATTTAGCATTAGGCAACTGGAATGTCTCTCTCAACATAGAAATTTGAGGATGAACTGCTTTATTATCTAACCACAGTACCTGAGCTCTGAGGACCTCCTTCCCAAGACCTCTGCAATCTGTAAATCTGTACCACATGCAGGTCCTTTCTACCCTCAGTTCAGGGGGGTCTCTCCTTTGCCATGGACTGGTGCAGCAGAGATGATATAAAATATAATGTATCAGCATGTTTAGTGCAGGAAGCATTTGTTAAAGAAAACAAACAAATCCACAAACACAAGCTGACAGGCTTCCCACACAGCTTGAGCTACAGATTTACCTTGGGGTTTTTTTATTTTTTAATCTAGAATTTCTGGAGAGCCCACAGAGACATCTTGTGCCTGGATAATATATAGCAAGGGCTCAGTACAGAAGAGTGGTCACAGTTCCCCTTCCTCTGCCCCAGTCCTCTTGGAACACCAGCAGCACAGACAGGAGACATACCAGTATCACAGCTTGTGAAAGCAAAGTTATCACCTCCCTAGTGTGTAGATGGAGCAAGAGAAGGTGGTGGTGGAAGCTCCTGGGAACTGAAGTTGGCTAGGGCAGCATCTGGTCTTTTTTCATTAGGTACCATCTTTCAATATTTTTGAGTAATCATGTCTTATTCCATAAAGTATCTTAGCTAATAGCTCCTGGTAGACATCAATTCTGGAATCAAACATGTTGTTACACACTGGTACCTGCATTGCAGCAAGGAAACCTTTAGACAACATTACTGAGCTTTGAAACCAAACACTCAGATTGCTATTGGAGTGCTATTTTTTCAGTGGAATTCTCGGGTTAAGTTACAGAACAGGAGCTAAGCAGCACTGCAGAGTTTAAATATTTCAGGTAGTGACAATGAGATGAAGTACCAGTGTCGTGAACTGTCAGGAGCACCTCGAGAGTGGTTTAGCCATGGGCAGCAAGAGGGGCTGGAGGCAACCTCAGAGAGAGCAGAGCCAGACTGATAGTGATTCCTGTTAGTCTAATTCCTCAGAGCATGAAGTGGTTCCCATTTCCCCTGTTAAATACCTGTCCCTCACTCAAAACCACTAGCATTCTCTAGACTTGACACTTACATGAGTTGGGAATCCAGGGTCAGATTACACTGCAATTTCTTTTTCAAACAAACCTTTTAGAAGATGGCCTGATTCCATCTGAATAATTAAAGCACCTGCTATTTCACTCCAGGGCGCTCCACACAGGCACAGCACCGCTATGGCTGCCTCTGTGTGAGCATAGGAAGAAAGGAAGGGCTGCAGGGAGAGGTGCAGGGGGTGAAAGCTCCATACCGAGGGGCACAGTGCCTGCAATCCCACTGAGAGCAACGGGGGGAATTAGCCCCCGGCAAACTAGTGCTCCCTCTGGCATTACCCGCCTGGGAGAGCAAGCTCAGAGTGGTTCAGCAGCAGCTGGTTTCTCCGAGGACTCATTGTGTATCCGAGTGTGAGGGGTTTAGAGGACCTTCTGAAGTGTACCTGCTGTTGGGAGGGGCCTGGCTTCCCACAAATGGGTTCACAGGACACTGGGTCCTGCAGAGCTGCCGTAAAAGTCTAGAGTACCCTTGTGAGATGCCCAGTTTCCTCACAACCATCAGATCACACTGCACCCCACAGCACCCTCAGGCTGGACAGTTCACAGCAGGTGGATGGGATGATTTTAGTGCACACATATCACAGTTCACAAACACTCCCCAAGAGAGCTCTCCTGATGCCATTTGTAAAGGTGATGAACAAAATTTTGCTGGTATTTGCTCACCAGCTATGAAACTAAACTCACATGTAGGTGCATGGCTCACAGTGAGCATCACACAACAGCTGCCATCACCCAACCTCCCTTATTTCACGGGAATCCAAGGCTTAGAAAACCTATTTTTGTGCTGTTACTGCTATACAGGATGATAATTCAGAGAAGCATGCACTAGACTGGAAGAGAATGTGTAAGAAGCTCTGGAAAAGTAGCCCTGCAGCTATACTGGCAATGAAAAGGGAGTTCTGTTACTCAGCCAAGAGTGAGGTCACAGAAGGCGAGGCTGGCACAGAATTTCCTTATCCCCACTCTCATCAGAGGAGGCTCCTTAAGTTTATCACTGACTCAAAGGTACATTAATCTTTCAGAGATGAGAGGAGTGAGAGTAACTGGTTTTTAAAGGTAGACGCATGATGAAGTAATTGCAAGTTTGCCTGGACAAGAAAATGCCACACATGCTCTCCCCCTCTCTCTCCTGAAAATTAGAAGGAAAATATCAGCCTCCTGACTGAGTGTGGCATGTGTAAACTTCACATTGGCTCTTGGTCTGTCTGGTAAGGGAAGATCGCTTGCCAGAGGGGAAAAAGAAGCAGGAGAGATGCCGGATAAGTGTCAGAGCTCCAGCTTGGACAGAGGCAGAAGACAATTGGTTTAATTCCCATCTATGTAACAATTTTGCAAACTCTTAGGGAAATTAATTTAGCCCCAAGCCCCTGGAATAGACCTGCAATATTTACCCTTCTGTGATCTAACCAAACACTCTTCAGAAAGGGAACTGTGTCCCACTGCCAGTCAGGGGAGCGATAAAAACCTCTGCCACTTTGTTTAGCCTGACTGGATTTCAGAGTGCTGAGCTGACCACCCACTTCCTCCTCAGAAAGAAGACAGACACATTCTTGTAGCACTTACACCTTTATCCAGACTCTTTAGTCTGCGTGGTTTCAGTGGCCAGGCACCTATTTTGAGTAATGTTTTTTTTCTACCTTTAATGGATATTCACAAGAGAAAATTATGACTTCCTGCCAGTAGATAAACAGGTTTCTCATGTGGATTGTGGGGCAGGTCAAGCACTCTATAACACTTCCCTTTCCAGCAAAATGCATTCATTACTTGGCACAAAGAAAAAAGAATCTGAGTAATAGCCAAGGAGGCACAAAAGGAATATGATTTAGCTTTAAATTTAATTATTTCCACACTTGCATGATATTTACACAAGCCCAATTTTATTAGGCTTGATTTTCTCCGAGGATATTTCTGTCTGCTATAGCCATTTCAACAACGGGAATTTGGAGGCACATTAAAGTGCTCTTCTGGTTCATTCACACTTTACACAGAGGGAAATTGCTATCCAGAAGGCAATGCTGTGCACTTCACCCAGCATTGAAGTTACTCCTGATGTACAAAACAGAAACCCACTGAGATTATGCTGATGTTAAGTTGGCATAAGGTCAGAATCAGGCTTTTTAAAAAGTATTGATAACAACAATGCACTCATTGTTTCCAGCTGCATTTCACCTTTAAAATGTCATATTTAAACCTGAAACAACATGGGACAATTCATCTTTGGACTCACACAGAGCTCTGCTTTCTTGATACAAATTAGCTGTATGAAATCAAAGCTCCACTGAAAACAAAACACTTCTAAAATTTTTTTAAATATTTTTAAAGGACAAAGTACTTTGTGTAGGATGAAGGGCAGAAAATTGGCTTTTCTTCAGAAAACTCCCAGAGATGTTGCAGGTAACTTAAATGACAACCCTAATAAAACTATTGTTGTATCAAACAATCTGATTTCATTTGGTTTGTTATACCAATGTGACTGATCTCTCTTCACTGATCTATGTCATTCCAATCTTGCAAGCCATAATCAGGCAATCTTGTCTTGACAGGACTACTAAGGAGTTGAGAATGACAAGAATATAGTTTATAATGTAAATCTTTTCCTGGCTTTCACAGGTGCTCTAGGGCTGGCTCAAAAATTCATATTCTAATCAGTTGAAATTTGTGACAGATTAATGGTACCAATTATATGTGAGCACTGAAAAGCACAGAGTACATAATCACATCAAAGTCAGCAGGACATTCAGAAAAGGACAGGAACCAAGCATGCCTTCATTGCAGGCAATGTTAAATATTGAAATTTAACTGCTGTGTACAGTGGTGTACCATGAAAACCACCTGACATCTCATCTAATAACCCACTGGAATATAAAGAAACTAAGGAAGAAATTTCTACACTTTTAAGCAATTTACTCCTGGAGTGGATCAAGTCAGCTGTTCCCTCTGAACAGGTAAACCTCGTGCTTACAGAAAGAGATCAGTGGTATGAGCCAGCAGCACTTTGGGTATTTGAGGAACCACATTTATCTGTCAGTTTTCTTTTCAATACTGTCCTGATGGTGATGCAGAAGGCCAGGACCCAAAAACCTGACAGCTTGCCTCTGAAGATTATTCTGTTCTTGTCCTTGGGGTACTGAACACATGCCCTGCACCCAACAATAAAAAACCCCACCTCTAGGCCAGCCCCGGGTATCCTCCTTTCAGCATTTTGTATTAATCAAGTGTTCTGGCCTTAAGAGATAACATACTTGGCCAACAACATCCCTTAATAGTCCTCATACAGTCACTGTGTCTGCAGCCCCCGTTGGCTCATCAGCCTCGAGGTGCTGGGCAGCAGAGGAGCTGCAGCCACAGCTGCAGGAACTGGGAGCATTCCCATCCAGCCAGGGCTCTGTGCTCTAAGGAGACACTTATTCCTTAGATAAAAACAGTGTTTAACTTCTCCCTGGGAAACAGTTCCCACACCATTTGCTGCAAGTAGGGCAGTCTTGAAATATCTCAGAAGCTGCAACAGACAAGGTGTAACATGATCTGAAACCACTTTGAAATGAGGTACGTGAACATTTCAGGCGAGTAACTAAGGGTAGAGCCAAGAAAGAACCCAAGAGCCTGCTGTTGTCAAGAGAAACTCGACTTCCCCCTCATGCAACCATGTCTGAGGTCTCCCAGTTTCTTTCAGCCCTCCTGTATATGTACCACACTTGCTGTTTTCTGGCACATTAGAACTCATAGAATGTGCTGGCATACATAAAATGGTATTTTCCCAACAACAAAATTCCAACATTTACAAATCCAAGAGATGTAACCCTGAGAGTGGGGTGACAGAGATGGAAAACAAGTTCACATGTAAGATCCTAGCTCTCTTTAAATCCCAAAGCTTGGAGCTTTGCTCTATTCAAGTTCCAGCCCTTTGCCTTTCCAACAGCAGTGGCATTCATGTCTCTGCTGAGCTAGTGAAGAGTTTGCAACCAAAAAGCTCATCCATCTCAGAGCATTGCAAGAGACTAAAGCAGATCAAAACAGCATTTGGGTCATTTGATAATTTACTGTGGAACAAGAAGATTAAAAACAGTTCTCATCTCTTTTGCCTCCTTTCATATATTCATCTATTTTGCGACTCTCGTGCCATACAGTTTCCACTTCCAGTGGAGATCTGCCAAATGACATAAACCTTCATGAGAAAGTGTTATTGCACTCCCAGCATTAGACAGCTGGATAAAAGTAGATTCCTCAGCAGCCTCTCACAGTCCTTGCTCCAGGTGCAGGATTTCTAAAAGTCTGTGGCACTGGAAGAATTTAAAAGGCACAGAGTCCAGCACAGCCAAAGCAGACCCAGCTGACACAGAGCACCTTCTCTGCCTTGAGTACCTGACCCATCACACCAAAGCTGCTGGTTGGCAAGAGCAGCTTTTTATCAACACCATATATAATTATGATAGCAAATTGGTATCAATGAACACATCACATTGAACACCACTGCCCCTTAATTTAAATCCAGACTGTCTCACCACAGAACAGATGCTGTGTGGCTTTGCTATTGGCACTGGTGTGCAGCTCTAACACCTCACTTCCTCACCTGCCTTAACTCCTAATGGGCCTTTCTCCCTCCTGCCTTACAGAATCTCTCCCTACCTCACACTCCACCCTTAGCAGCAAACTCCAGCACCAATACTGCATTTGGAAAGAGACAAGTGAGCCAGTGTGACTGGATAGAGCTGAACTGACTCTAATTCAACTGGATAATGTGGCTTTTTTGGCAGGGCAAGAGCCTTTATTCCCTGTTATTAATAGCCATGTACTCCCATACACCATTCAATAATGATAAGAGGCTTTAACTGTAGATATTATATCATCCCTAAGAAACTGTCCCACAGAATTCAGTGGAAATTGGCAGATATTAAATTAGCTGACACTTGTTTATTCCTTGAACCATACCTTTGAAGCCATAGCTGACTGTAATATTCTGATGGTCGATGCATGATTCTCTATTACTTTCCATCTATTACACACGGAACAAAAGGCCAGAAAGTGCAGACATCAAGGGGAAAAATTCTAGTTCCACTACATTAGCTAAAGCTGTCTACTATTGAAAGCAATGATAGGTAATCTATAAAATAATTTCAAGAACCCCAGGATAAAAGAATCCCACTATCAGTACAACACAGTAGGACTAGTGCCTGGAAGAGAATTTATTCTACAGTGAAAGCCAAAAAAAAAAAAGATGTTTTTAGAATATAAACCACACATTTATGATGTATAGAGCAGCATCTTCAGAAATCACTGTGCATGAATTAAGGAAGTTTCAGTCAGGATCAAAGTTTGGGTGACATCTCAAGGTTAAACAGGAAGGACAAAACTGCCTAACAAAAGGAACACTGTAGAAACCAAGTCTAAACACAGCTTAGCAAACACACTGGACCAGGAGCCCAACTTAACCTGCTGCATTTAGCCTAAATTAACTTTCCAAACAACCCTTCAAAACAAGTCAGTATTTTTTTTTCTGCCTTATGAAGCGCAGTCAGAAATTCAGAACTCTCTTCTTTGTCCCTGGTAACTGTTATAGCAGCAAACTTTCAAACTGTGTCCATTTGGTGAAGAACCTCAACCAAGTCAGGAAACAGTCCCCGAAGTGGGTCAGGCTCTTGGCAGAGGCAGGACAGACACACACCCCCAAGAGGACCCTTATGCTTTCACATCAGAGAGGAGCAAATGCTAGCTCTGTGCTGCTGGGAGTCTCCCTTATGGTAACATATTCGTGGGTCACAGGAGCCACACACATCATTTGTGATGCAGAACCAGCACAGGAACCTTCACACACAATGCCAAGCCCTGCCCCCTCTTTCTGTTCTTTGGCAAACTGGGATTTCCTCTGAGCACTGACACAACCTATTACATTAAAGAGCCTGTACAGCCTTTTTGGTTTTTGTAAAATTTGCAACTAATATTTATGACTAAGCCTATTATTAGAGGGTTTAATGTAAATTAAGGACTTGGCAGTGTTAGTTTTACAGTCAGACTTGATCTTAAGAGTCTTTTCCACCCTAAACAATTCCAAGATTCCCCACGTACTTTCCAGAGAAGACCATGTGTAGCACTAATTTTGTAATGTGATAGGCAATCACAGAAAGAGAAAGAAGGTGAAGAGTTTGCAAGTGTCCTTTTGTAGGACTCATTCATTGGTCTACCAGTGTTACCCACTATCATTGACACTAAATGTAACTGAGTATTGCCATCAAAGCTGCCAAACACTGCTGCATCATTCCTGGGAAAACAGATGTATTCAATCACAGAAAGTGAACGAAGGAGGAAATCTAGCACATCTGTACAGCTCTAGGAGATCCACGGGAGTGGGAAGGCTGAAGCCGTGGATGGAGACACTCAGGGCTGGCTCCAAAGGAGATGCAGAGAGAGCACAGCCAGAGCTAGCAGGATGGGGCTGATGGAATCAGCTGCTTGGAAAGCTCCACAGAGGGCTGTGTTGCACTGCAGAAAGTCCCCTGACACAGAGTTAGAGACCTCTAAGAAAGAGAATCACAAAGATTACCACAAGTTATTCATTTTAACTTTGCTTATTTTAGGAAGCTTCCCCCCCACCTCCTTAAACTGCAAAGAACATTTCTCTGCTGCTCTAAATTGGGAGCTAATGCTAAGCAGGATGAGTGAAGTGAGAAAATTTGGTGTCAGATATTTTAGTTATGGCTTCCTAGAAAGTCAAACATTTTTCTGCCATTTAGTGCAATTAATTAAATAGATAGAGAATTCCATGTGGTAGGTATAAACGAGGCAGTCTTGTTAATCCAGACCCATATGAAATTGCCCTTTAAATAGTATTAGAATTCTTTTAAATCATTTTTCTTATTCACAGCTGTATTTCCATTCTTTAGTTAAACGGGCTAACAAAGTATTAAAATAGAAGGCACTTTTTTCTAATAATTATGTCTTTTTATCATTTGAATCAAGACAGTTTCTGCAGGGTTTTATAAATGATTTTGCTCCAATTCCAAATAAATGCCCAGATTTTGATATTACAATGGAGTGACTCATCACACTAAGTGAAAACCACTTTTAACTTCTCTAACCCAGGACAAAGACCTGCAAGAGAGGATCAAGTTCAAAAAGGGAACGACTCTCATAGCATGGAATGTTTTATTCCCTGTCAGAGCCCACGTAACAAAGGCAAAGACAGCAACAGCACAAAACTATCGAGGAACTTGGCTTTATTGTCTCGACTGCCACCTGTTTGTGTATTAGACACTGGTGCAATCGCTGTCCTCCTACAGCAGCTCCACCGAGCACCCAGCACTGTGTCTGTCACCAGCACAGCCTGCCCAAAACACCAGCAGGAGGGTTTGACTCACTTCTCCACCATACACACTAAATATCAGGGAAAGAACAAGTTCCAGAGGTGAAGGTGGCTGTTCCCACCTCATTCCTGGTTCTCCTAATCTTCTCCAAAGCTCTGGGCAGGCAGTCTCAAGGCAGGCAGCCTGGTAACAGCTGGTAAGGAGGTGTGGCTGAGCCTCCCAGCCTGAGCTCCTTCCACGTTCTGCCCCCTCCCATCTGCTTCCTTGTATGTCCTTTCCACTCAGCTCTGGCCAGCCCAGGTTTGGTAGGACTTGGGAGAGGGGAGTTACAGAAAAGCAGTGATAAGGACCCCAACAAACAGAAATGGGAAGCTTACAGAGACATTTTCTGGCCAAATATCTTCCATTTACAGCAGAACAGCCAATTCAACAGCCAGTTCAATTTAGCAGGATGAGGAATCCAGCCCTTTGATTCCTCATCTGAATCTCTGCAAAGTCAAACATTAAAAATGATTCAAGGCAGAGATAACACAGTTGCAGTCCTGGCCAAACCTCTTCAGCTGCTCATCATTCAGCTATATTTTTGAATTCCTGAGCAGTGTAGGAAGCAGCAGTAAAGCTTGTAGTTTATGCCTGGCCCAGTTACAAATTGAGACAAGCTATTTCCTTCTCTTTCCAAGAACTCATTCAATTGAATCCAGTTTTGAAAGCTTTGGAGAATAATTTAAAATATAAGGAATTTTAGGTTCTTTCTGAGCCTTCAGTGCCTTGACACTGGCATTATTCATCCACATCTTGTCAGTGGCTTGGAGACTACAAACTCATGCAGAACTAATAGCAAAGCAGCTTCTTTGATTACATTGTGAAGGTGTAGCTTGTGTAAGCAAATATCTGGCAAACATTCCCACTTCTGTGAAGCTCTTGCAGATACTTACTTCAAGTGGAAGTATTTTTAGTATAATTGCCATTAAATGAATTATAGGAAGCCAATATAATTTTATAACTGGTGAAAAATATTGCTACTTTACATCATTAAAATGATTTTTAGAACTGCTGCAATAGCTTTTTGCCTATATATTGTCTGTCAATATATCTGAGATTCATAAAAATAGCCAGTTTCACAGAACACTTGAAATACAGTTTATGTGCAGCCAGAGACATTTTATATTCTGCAATATGAGCTTTCCATTCTTCAATGTGTGCTCATCGTACCATATACAACACATATTGGGAATACAGAACTTTTCCCTCCGCATTTACCGGCTTGTCATTTGCCAGTGACACTGTGTCAGCTATTCAGACATCCTTAAGCGTGTCTTTCAGCCCAGCCATGGTATATGTGGACCTACAGCAGAATTTTTGGAAGATCAGCACAAAGTTATACCTCAAGACATTGTCTGCACTGGCTCTTTATCTGGCAGGGATCACTTTTCCCATCACAAACACCAATTCATGTTTTCAGGGCAGGCAGAGTAGAAATTCCATCCCTAGCCCATCCCTGCCTTCCCACTCACCACCTGTTTGCTTGCTGGGGGACAGAGCAGCCAGGAGGAACTCCCCATCTCTGCTCACAACACTCATCAGGGCAGGGTTGCTGGAGCCACTTCCCTCTTCTACCTTGTTTCCCTGCGGAAATACCAAATGCGAGTCACCCTCGCACCCAATATGATTAATTAGCAAACCAGCGAGTCTGAAAATCTCTAGATGCCGACAGATGGCCAGGGCTCTCAGGAGCAAGCAACCAGGGCTCTGCTTCCTGTTTGTTTACTGCTGCACACAACATCCCCAGCCCCGCACTCGCACCTCCCCTGCAGTCATTAACCTGCATGGCAAAGCCTGCGGGGAGCTGCAGCCATGGGCACTCGTGTGCTGGGGGTCTGTGGGGCACAGCTCTGGTCCCACCCGCACAGATGTCACCTGTCTCTTGCAAATAACAGCTCAGCAGAGAGTCGGGGGAGCAACAGAAGGCAGGCTGGGAGGGTGAG
Organism: Xenops minutus; assembly: GCA_035221455.1. Lineage (NCBI taxonomy): Eukaryota > Metazoa > Chordata > Aves > Passeriformes > Furnariidae > Xenops > Xenops minutus. Next base: position 13,071,366 of record JAWWEE010000034.1, on the reverse strand, counting down.
GAGCTTAAGCAAGAGCTGACCCCTCTGAATAATCAGGAGGAAGAGGTGGCAGTGAGAAGCCCCATAATCTAATGTCTACTGCTCTCTGTCATCTGGGATGACCCATAATTCTCTTTGTAAGCCATGCAGAACTTATTTTCTTCAGTATTTTTAGACTGGTCATGAACTGTTGGCTCAATAATTTGACAGTTTAATTCACAGGAGAAACCACCCCAGAACGCTAATGAGTGCTGGAAGACACAGGATTTTGATGAGTGGCCCATTGCTGGTCTTGCCATGCTGGCAAAGGGCAGTCTCAGCAAAGAAGCATAAACTGATTCAAGCACTAAACATGGCAAGAAAAATAAATCTGTCAGTGTTCTTTTTCAAAATAAAACTCTTAACCAACTTCAATATCTAAGATCAGCAGTGAGGGCTCAGTTTGCATTTGTATTCTGTTTCGAGGGGAGAAATCTTCATCTTGCTTGAGCAGTCAGTGGAAGACAAATGAGTGGCTACTGTCACTGCTGATGTAAATGACCAGCAAAGACTACAGAGATGAGGGACATCAGCAGGCAAAGGAAGGCATAAGCCATGTCCATAGAACCAAGAGCCAAAAAACCCCAAACAAACAGGCAACAGGAATACCCAACATCCTCCCCCACAAAAAAGCCCCTGAGAGGGAACATAATGCATGTTTTAAAATAAAATAATTCTCTGCTGATGACTTCCTCTTTGGCTCTGCAGTGATTCTGTTATCAAGCTTCCCTAATGACAAAGAAAAATAAATTCTTGTTTGCCATTCTTCTGCTTCAGATAATCTGCTCTAATTGAGTGTTTTACTGAGCAATCAATTGCACTTCACTCACTTTCCTGGATTTGAAACACAGAATTAGAAGCAAAAAAGAGCTTACTTGTTAAGACCACATTGTTTTCATCCTGCTGTTAGGATGAAGTTCACCATGGGCAAAGGATTCCTTTGCAGCATTTAAGCTCTATTCTGAGCAGAAAAAAGGAGACCTTGTACTACTTCTCTGCACAAAATTGTAGCCATCCCTTCTTAACAACCACTTCTGAGAAGTTCAGCACAATCCTCATAGGAATGACAGTTCACACAGAAGCATTATGGGCTGCCCCATTTCAAAAGGGATGTGGTGCTTCTACTTATTGTGGCACTGCAAAATAAACTGTTGCAGAACACCTCAGGAAGCACAGTGCAAACAAGCAAGTGAAGAAATAGCTGAAGTCAGAGTGTTGCCTGGTAATTTATATACAATAGGCATCACACAAAAGATGCCATATTTATGATTTAATAGAATTTACTACTTTAAAATCAGAATTAGCTTTCAATGCACCCTATTAGTGAAGCTGTAATGTGCTAACTTATGCATAAAGGCATTTTTAATATTAGTTCTGGCTCCAATTTCCCATCTAATTGAATGGGGAGGGAAGAACACGAGTTTGTAAATACGCTACCACAATGGCCAGTTACAAGGGTTTTGTATGGCTCTCTTGTAATGAAATCATCAAGTCTGTGGGTAAAAGACAGCAGTATTTTATAGCATGTAAAGGACCAGAACAAGCTTCTTGATCTCAGATTGATCCCAGCTCCTTACTGTCCTGGAGCTGCTGAAAGGGATGACTTCGGCATTTATGGAATATGTTCTGATAAGTGATATTTGTTTCTCACTGCTGCTGGCAGCCAACTAACTTTGGCAAATGCCAATTTAAACATTTGCCTGAAACAGCCATGTAAATCACAATGTTTGGTTGTGTTTGCAGCTATCAGACCAAGTGGCCCCCTGTGACTGGATGATCAAAAGTAAGTTAACAATATATTCATATCATAAGGAGGGGGAGGTTGCCTTGGTTGCAGAAAAAGCTACTGAAAGAGAGACTCAGAAAAGTAAATACTGTATAAAATTGACCAGCATGAGGTTCAGCTTGGGATGCCTGTCATTCTAACGATAAAGCTGTGTACTCATGTGTACTCATCTTCACCTGAAAGATTCAGTGTGCTGTTTATTATTTGACTGCCAGCTCTGCAATGTACTGGAACACAACCATCTCTGTGCTTACAAGCAGACTTGAAACTGCTGCCTCTCATTATGTATTTTCCTTCACAGGGAAAGCATATTTAATTTCTTTCATTTAGCCCATTTGCTTCAGGATCTTTGAAAACACAAGTGAATGTGAAAGTCCAACAAGGACAGTATTTGCTTTCCAAACAGCAGATTTGAATGGTTAAATGATGTGGAAATAATTTACAGTATAATTATTTATCTTTATGCCTGTATGTCCTGCCTGTTATTGGAAGTTCTTTCAGACATGGACTGTTTCTTATCAAGGGGTCTAAAGTAAAACAGAAGAGACAGAAAAGGCATGACTTTTGCTCTAACAGGCTCTCCAACAGACTGTCCACTTTGCTTGGTTTTTAAGTCGCCAGGGCAGTTCAGTGTGTCTAATAAATAGTAATTAAAGGTAAAGATTAACAAAATCAGGAGACATTTTGCTCAAGAGAAAGGACAGGACAATACCCTCCATTTTAAAGCAGGTATATTAAAATGATATCTGCTCTGGCTTTGTACCAAGCTGCTTGCAGACTTATTTAAAAGGAACAAGCCATTTTAATTAGCTCTCCCTGGACTCATGAACATGTGTGTCCCAGGTGGTGGGGGAGCAGAGAGAAATAAATATATATATACTTAAATGAAGAGCAGGCTGGCCTTGTTGCAAGCTCTCAGCCCTGTGTAATCACTTTGAACAATACAAGTCCACAGTGACCTCTGTTGTTCCTTTCATAGTGGAGATTAAAAGATGAAACCCTCGTTCTGCAGCTGGTGAACATGCTGTGAGCAGGGAAATCAATGACTCTTTCAGACAGGTCTCTGTGCAAAAATGGTTATCAGACATGAAATAATTAATTTTAATTCAACTGTTTAAAAATAGACACTACAAAGAAAAATAGCCTTTTCTTACAAAAACAAGGAAAAAGGGTTTGGTTTTTTTTAAAGCCAGAAAAATCAGATGCCTCACATCTTAGAATAGACCTTCAATTATATATTTTTTCCACTTCTTTTGTGCACTGAATCTACTTGTAGAAGAATGTCAAGTAATCCTCTCCCTACTCTGATGTTCTCCCATTTCTCAAGGGTAGCTATCACCACCACCACATCACACAAAGCCCATGAGCTTTCAGGGACAAGGATCTAGCCAAAGGCAGCTTCACAGAATGGTGGAGTGTTAGAACAGAACCATCCCTGGGTTACTTCTGATATGCTAAACAGCTCCATATTTCCTCGGTACCTGCAACTTCTCTTGCTCTTTCACCTGAAGACTGTTAGAAAATCATGCAGCACTTTCCCATACCACAGATACAGACCACTAAGACACAGCAAAGCCCATATAAGGCCTGAGGGTCCTGGTTCCTCTAGGAGGCAACATATGGCAATATATTTCAGTAAGTTGCAATCTGTCTTGACTGCACATCAACCTTACTAGTTGTGCTAAGAATGCAGCACGCCGGGGTTGGACACTCCCCTGCACAGATGTGAGACTGGACTCAGCCATGCCCAGCTTTCCTCAGCATTTGGGTTGAGTGCTGCTTTTCCCACAGCAGAGCACGTTCTGTGTTGCTGAGGTTTAAAAGTCAACATCATCTGAACTTGGAACTGAATCAATGTCATTTGAATGCTCCAGCCACACTCCCTGCAAGGGGAACCTTTGAAGGCTTGTTTGCCTTTTCTGCTATCCCAAGCTGCTCAGGAGTGATAAGGAATTCCTCATGAAAAGAAGCTCAAGACACTATTTATTTTTCCTTCATGTGTAACAATAACAAACTGTATATTGATCCCTTTTTTGGAAAATAGCCTCCATTTGTGGCTCAGGAACAGCAGCCAGGTTAATTGCAAAGTGCAGTTTGTTGTTTGACCTTCTACTTTTATCTTTCCTGGCCATTTCTACAATTCCTTAGGGGAGCACCAAATGTTTGAGTAGGTGATACCACACAACTGGATAGAGAGGAGCAAACAGCAGTGAACTTGTGTAAACACTGAGCATAACTAAGCAATACAAGAATTCAGCAGCAGTCCTCAGGCTGGAGCTCACATGTCCCACATGCATAGAGCACAGTTTATTTATTTGTTTAAACGCAGAAACATTTACAAAGACCATCAACTAAGCAAAGTGCCAATAATAAGCCATTGCACAAATGAAAGTCAACCACAGACCAGGACTGAGTTTCTTAGTGTTTATGCCTGTAATGGAAAAGCAATCTTCCTATTCCTAACACAAGGCCTGGAATTTTACCAGCACAGCTTAAATCAAGCCTCCCAGATTAAGGTATCAACAGATCCAGGAGATGCTTGTTAAGAAACATTCATTCCTGAACCTTACAACTTCAACCTGAGCATATTTACCAGTGCAGTTCTTCCCATTTGGAAATCATCCAAAAGTTTTGATTTTCTTATGTATGCTCTCACTATTCAGGAGTCTTCAACCCCTTGCTTTTTCCCCTGCAGTTTTTGCAGCTCTAGATGTGATGCTTGTTGCCTAACTCACCTCTCTGGGGCACAAACTGTTCTGTGAATATAAGGAGAGAGCTGATGGAGCACTGCAACCGATTACGTGAGATTGTCTGGCATCAACTATTGCTCAAATCCAGTTATATAAGGCTCTGAAGTATTTAGAATAACTAAAAATAACCCCTCCTCCAGCTGGCTCCTCTCTGAACCATTCCCATCTAAATAACAGTAACAATGGTGGAGCAGAGGTTGTTGCCAGATACAGCCTGGGTGGAGGGGGACAGAGAGGCTGTAAACTCACCTTCTGTTCACTGCAGTGAGCAGACCTGCTCAGAAAACCCAATATATCATTTCATTATTGATGGCAAAGGCAATGAATGGCCATGTCTTGAATGCTCCTTCTCTGGGGCACAACACTCAAAACCACCACCTGTCTTCCAATGTGGCAACCCCTTTAGTCATTAATGTTACTACACACAAGGCCCAAAGGAACAGCAGTCAAGACACATGGATCTCCAAGAAAGGTAAAGTAACTAAAAAAATCCCGGTGGAGTATCCTTATTTTCCTTTCCCACCAACACTGCTGGCATGCCCTTGGCATGCTGGAGTCCTATCCTCCTTTTGTGGAAGTTAGAAGGACTTCTCCTGACCTGGACTTAGATGTTGATGAACAACACCTAGGCAGGTTCAGGTCACAATTCTAACAAGGATTTATGCAATTCTTGGTGAAGTTTGAAGTTTCACCAGTCCCTTTCCACACTTTCACATCTAACACCACAACTTGCTTAGCAGGAGGGGTTGCTTCCCCCTCTGCACTTTGCACAGCACCAAATACAACTGGCTCATCAAGCCCCAGAGAAACCCCAGGAACCACCACCACACAAATGGCAAAGGTGGCAGATGGATAACACCAGTGATTTCACAGCAAAGGAAGAATTCCACAGTGTCCCAAGCTGATCCATCAGTGACTCACCACAGTGATTCTGCCTCCATTGCCATAATAGCTCTGCAGCATAACTACAGTTCTAAGCCATCAGGAGCAATAGTAAATGAATATTTTTCAGAATACGTGTCTGGGGCAAAAGCTGCAGCTGTAATGTGAACAATTTAAATATCCCCCTTCGTGCAGGGATCTAGGACAAAGCCTCATGCACCAGCCATCTCCTACTATTTTGAATATCTGAGCTGAAGCAGGTCTATTCAACCACAATGAATTGCACCCTTGGTGACCCCTGGGAAGTGAGAAACTGTTTGATTATTTAAATTATAGGAACTGAACAGGTATATTCAAAGTTCGGGAAAAATGCTTGTTCCCTTTGATAATAGTTTTATTTATTAATGAAAGCCATCATGCTTTAATGTCATCTAAATTAGCCTCAGTTAATTTGTGAATTAATCAGGTGTGTTCCTGGTAATTTCTTTCTCCTATTACACTTTTCAAGAATCTTCAAATGATGAAAGCCATTTTAGTACAAAGAAATGAAGAGGTCTCTTTATAATAGACATTCAAGGTAAGAATAGAATAGATACAGAAGTCACGAGGGTGAATCTCATCAAACTGCTTTGAAACCATGTATTAGAAGTCAATTATTATATCAAAGTCACCACACATCATCAAATATCTTCATTACCCAGCATTTTAGTTTGTTTTTTAGTTTTCAAAGGTGATAAAGGCTTATGCAACTTAAAATTTTTCACCAAAATCCAAACCACCCCCAGCAGCAAATTAGACTACCCGGACACTAAAAAGGATACATGACTGGGGAAATATTTCTAAAAATATTGTGTGTATGCCTGGACCTCAGTGAAACCTTTGAAGACCAAATTAATTATCTTCTACTTCTTATTAGAACTTTATTTGCACCTGAAGAAGGCCAGACCCAGAGGGATTAAGGGGTTTGTGTTGGCATTTTGCATGAGGGTGGATTTTCAGCCACCACAAAAAGGAACAAAACAATGAGCAACCAATCCTATGAATGAAGATCCTCAGGGTGCTGCACTTTGCAGCACCAGGCCCTAAATCCACAGTAGAATGTCCTTACAGCCACAACGTGACGCTTGTGCCCAGAATGATTTTTGGGGTGTGCTGGGAGAATCCATGCATTTGCTGATCAAAATAAGAATGGAAAGCAGCCAGCAGGTTTTCTAGGTGGGATACCAAGGGGGAAAATTACAAAAAAGTGCCAGAAATGAAGAGCACAAAACTGCATTTCTTTCTCCACTTCCCAAGAACTGCCAGGAGGAGTCTTTGCAGCTAATGGATACAGTGAGACTGTTTTATCTAAATCAACTTGGTATAGTGTAGTACACATTCTTTACTATTACTTTGATGTTTCCAAAAAGACTGTATAATCTAATATGAAACTACATCTTATTTTACCACAGAAGGAGAAAAAAAAAAAAGAAAAAAGATACTGATGCCACTGACATATTTGAGAACACATGATCTGTTTTGATAGCACATTGTATTTACAAATCCTGTCCCCAGGCAGGCTGTGCTAAAATGAATTTGCAATCAAAAGGCATGTGGTCAGGATAACTGGGAATAATCGTGGTACCTTTCTTTCTAACTGTACAGAAATGACAGAAGATCCAGAACATGCATCCAAATATATATCCTCAGAATTTAATTACAGAGAATTATTCTTGCCTACCTAGGATAATTGCAACATTATGTTTTGATGGCTGTTAGCATCACATATGCTTACAGATTAATAGTGTTTCTTCCATGTCTGCTTTTGATTTAATCAGGCCATCACTCATTACAATCATGCATGGCTGGTTCCACAAGATGAGAATGCATAAAAAACAACTCGCCTTGTAACAAACAGACCTGGAGCTCCACGGCTCTGGCAGTGTGCTGAGTCTGTTCTCAGCTGCAATAGTGAATTCACCAGTGCTGTGGACAAAACCCACACCCAGTCTGACAACAGGCACCAGGAGATGCTTCAGCCAGGGGTGCTGAACCCAGTGGTCCTTTCTGGGCAGAATTCCCCCATGCATCCTTTACTGCCAGTCTGCTGCAGGCAGTGCATGTCTCATTCATGCAAAGCTCTTTGGCCCATAGCTTATGGAAGGACCCTTAAACACACACCTGGATGGCCCAGGAGTGACAGCACAAGTGACTTGGGATTTGCTGGCACACAGCTAAGCCACAGGTATGTTTGCGGCCAGCCCTTCCCAAGGCTGTTGGTCAGCTGTGTGGTCTGGCACTTGAGTGTTTTTGTGCTGTTGCAACAGCTTCAAAACACATAGGAACACTTGGGGATTTTTGTGGTCCTTATATAAATATACATTAAAAAAGTGTAAAAGCATGTGGCTACTTTTAAGCACTTGAGTGGTAACGGTGGGACAAGAGTTACACATAAAGTTAAACATAGGTTTAGCTACTGTGCCAAAACAGAGACTGTATCTGCATTTGATATCAATACTCAAGTCCTGACCACCACAGAGCAATTCACAATGGTACTTTTAAAAACAATAATAAAAGATATAACACTAAGGTAAAGATACCTGAACAATTCTCCAAACTCTACAACATCACCAAACACTTGAGCTAACAATCAACCTCAACTCAGTTTTGTAAATTTTGGCTGATCAAACTTATCTAAGGCTCCCCACTCTGCATTGTTCGGAGCTGGTATTTAATCGTAGAACCTTTTTCCTCTCTCCTCTCCCTCCTTCCTTCATTCTGCAAGAATACAGTCCCTCTGAAATTAAGCTTCAATACCTAGGACACGCATCTTTTAATCCAACACAGAAGCCACAATCCTACCCATAGAAACAAGTAATTCATAAAGCAAAATACACTCAGTGCCTGAATACTAATGCAGCAATTAATCATTTTAATATCCTTGTTCTCGCCTCTGCTCACTTTCCCTTGATTTTCTGATGTCAGAACCAACTCAGAATAACACCACATTTTTTAAAAAATCATCTTTCAAGCAGCAACATGAAACATTTCACAGAGGAAAGCAAGCAAATCAATACATATTATAGCATTCATGGTATAGCAAGCACCATAGTTAAGGTTGCAAAGATACACATGCCAAACTCCTTTCTCCACTCCCTCAGAGAGGAACAAAACCAACCTGTTAAAAACAGCAGTTTTTGCCACAAAACCTGCTGGGGGAAAATGGTGTTACTCCTTCGTGACACCCAGAACATCCACCACTGCAACTGGGCAACCCACCACAGGTATTTGAAGGGAAACAACTCCTGATTATCCCTCACAAACCGTGCGCCAGCGTGAGGGGAAGCTCTCCCACCAACACAGCGTGGCATAAAAAGTACCACCGAGAAGACCAAAAGTGACTACAAAGCAAAAAGAGAACAAGGACCAGAAAAATTTCCACCAACAAAACACATTTTGAGGATTTTATACAAGTTCTTTTGTTTAAATTGTCCCTTACCTTTGGAAGCACAAAGGGAGGCTCCCGCAGCAGCAGGGCGTGAGGGAAGGTTCTGGTGCCAGTTTGCCCCAATATCCCCTCAGCACAGGTGAGGCCAATAAAGGGACTCTGATTAGCCTGATTAGCTCCACCTGGGTAACAGCTTGCACCTGGAGCTCGTGTGGGGCACGTCTGGACATGGGCTGCCCTCACCGGGAGGGTGTTGTGGTTGGTGCAGCTGTGTGGTTTGTCCATGGGGCATGTGGGGTGCAGTGATCACACCTGAGGGGCATTGCCCATGTGGGGTGCAGTGATCACACCTGAGGGGCATTGCCCATGTGGGGTGCAGTGATCACACCCGAGGGGCATTGCTCATGTGGGGTGCACTGATCACACGTGGGGTACAAAATCATACATGGGATGCACTGCTCACACATGGGGTACATGCTCATAAATGGGGTGCACTGCTTATCCATGGGGCTCACTGCTGATAGGGATTTACGTGGTTATACATTGGGTGCACTGATCACATGTGGGGCACACTGATCATGTATAGGGTACACTGATCACATGTGGGGCACACTGATCATGTATAGGGTACACTGATCATGTATAGGGTGCACTGATCACATGTGGGGCACACTGATCATGTATAGGGTGCACTGCTCACAGAGGGGCATGGTCATACATGGGGTGCACTGCTGATAGGCATTTACACGGTCACACATGGGATGCAATGCTCACACATGGGGTACATGGTCACACATGGGTACACTGCTCACACCCAGGGCACACTCACATACCCCATGCAATGCTGGCACCAGGGTCACACTGCTGGCAGATGTGCCACCCTGGGAGTGGGTGACAGCTCTCCGAGTTGCTTAGCGACAGCGTCCTGCCCTCGGGGTACCTTCAGCCAGCAAAAATGAAAATTCCCACCTCATATTTTAATGCATTCGGCATGGAGAGGCACACGTGGCAATTAACACTCATTTATAAGAACAATGAAATGATTAATCAGCTAGGATTGTAAATGACGTACTTGCACCTGAGGTTCATTTTGGTTTGCATTGTGCATGTTATTTAGCCAAATCTGTGATTAAAGGCCAAGTTCTGAGGCCTTGAAGAATAAACTTCAGCTTTCATGTGGCTGACAAAGGCAGGATTTTTCACAGGGTTAGATTTTGTGGGGGAGTAAAAAGAAATTAGGTGTTTTGCTTTTTGTCAGTGATTATGAAATCCAAGAGCATTTTAAATTCAATGAAGGTTTGTCTCCTCCATCACAGTGCTGCATGTGGGACACAGGATTTTATTAGCAGAGGAGGGATGGGAGAACATAGGGCAAGATTGAAACTAAAATGCAGAAATCATAGTGACAGGAAAACAGTGTTTGCTATTTCAAGTTAAAGGAGCTTATGCACTGTAGTCTTGATCCCAAGGTATACAGAGGACAGCATGCATATTCAGCTATAGAAGCAATGAGTAAAATCATCTTGCATTACTCAGTGCTTGTTTGTAATGATATTTATCACTTTTTTATCATCGTGGCTCTCTGATTTTTCAACAAGCAGTTCATCTTGATTTATGGACAAGAAGTAGGCCAGAAACAGAGAGGCTCCAGGGGACCCTGCTGGGCTCTGGAGGCAGCCCACCTGCAGTAGGGGTGCACACCCGTATTCAAGCACAATTTATTTTCCCTCCCTAGTGTCTCTCCCTGTACAATTTGCCGCCTCACCTCTTTGGCTAAGCCTGACACTTCCTGCCATGCTTTTGGTTATTTCCCTGTCTTACTCCTGAGTAATTCTGTTGTGCTTTGCCAGACTTTTGCATGCAAGGCTATCAAATGCCATTCCCCTCCCAGTGCAGAGGACAAAACCAGATCTATGATCACATCTATTCCTGCTTCACACATGGTTGGCAGCACCTCACTGCATGCAGGTATTACCATACTGAGCTTTTCCTTGCAGTGCTGCGAAGCCACTTCACATGAGTTTTCACTCTGCCATTCAGACTATGTCAAACTGGCAAGATTTATTCTCAAAAAGAATTTTAATAGAAAAATGATAAAGTTCACAACAGGTATTATTTGCATGAGATCACTGAACTAACGCGCGTGACATTTGCTCTGTCAACCATCGGTTTGTAGATGAGCAGCAACAGTCAAGGACTTCATACTTCAGTCTGAGCCTTGCTAAGAATAGTTCTCCTGATAATTAAACACTAATGTTCTTTCATGAGTACATTATAATGAAATAAATTGCTTCAAGGGAACAATAAACTACAGGCAGCATCTGACGCATTTTAACAGCACAGAGCATTTGGCTGCTGCAAGATTCACTCAAAGAGGAGAAAGGTAATAACATCTCAGAAACAATTTAGAAAACAATCTTCTGAACTTTCAGTGCTTGTAACAGCAAAGTGGGACACTCTGATGTGTGATTTTACTCAGTGTCAATGACTCAGTGTCACCTGGGAGGGAAACACACGGATGATGCCCATCTACGAAGCAGAGTATCACTGCAGGGACAGCACAGTGTCTCTGGGGTCAGGGGGAGCTTAGGGCGGGTCTGGGACATGTGCTCTGTCCTGGGGACATCCCCAAACATTTATTTTCACTGTTTCTTGCATAACTCTTATTGTAGCATTTCTCTGATGTATTTTGGACATGAAGACTGTCTATAACTGAGCTGGGTTAACATTACCCCCTACAGTGTGGGTAGCTCAGATGATGTTTTGGTGGTGGACTTGGCAGTGCTGGGATTATTTTGTATTTTATGATCTCAAAGGTCTTTTCCAACCCAATTGATTCTATAATACGGCTGTGAGAACCCTAACCCAAACCAACTGTGCTTTGGGTTAATGTGCTTCTTCCCTGCATCGAAACACTTGACTCCTTAGCCCCTATAGTTTAATTGAATTCTTGTGGTGCTGGATATTTGGAACTGTAAGGAGCTTTCACAAGACTCCAGGTATTTTTATACAAGTGTGAGGCTCAGGCTCCCTCTGAAGAAGGAGGTGTTGAGACCCCCGTGCTGTCAGGGAGTCTGTGTGGCCAGGGCAGCTCCCTACAGCTGTGGAGCACTTTCCAGCATCTCTTAGGACACAGCTCCCAGCAAATTCAGTACAACTGCCAGACAAAATCCAGGCTCCTCACACAGCAACACTTATTTGTTTTCTAAAGCAGGTTAAATGAATTTATCTTCGTAGCTTCCTAATACTTAAGGTGTGCTATAGAAATATTTATAAAGAATTGAGGTGTATTGCACATATGTTTTCAATGAAATGAAATTGTGCGTGTAGCTCTCTAATTTAAGATATTATCCTGCCATTATCAAGCACTTTAGATGTAAGCAGTGAGCACAGCAGTCAAAAAATAAAAAAGTATCTGTCTATTCTCTTGCTGCAGGGCAGCAGTAAGGGGTTTGTCTGTCTTGACTGCTTTAACATTTGAAAATACATATTTCTGTCATAATGCTTCTAAAAGTAACTGGGTTGAGCTTCCTCTGCTTGCAAATTGTTAGCTGCTACAAAGAGTTGCTCCTATGCATATTTTAAAAGAATAAAGCATATTCATTTTTATAGTGCCATTTCCAAACAGTGATAAACATGCTTACCATAAGCACGGTATGGCACGGGGAATGTAAGCTGCTCATGTTATACACTATCTGGCATCCTGCTCAGAAAAGCTATTGTGACTGTTGCTAGGAATATAAAAGTATACAGAGATCATGTTGACTCATGTGGAACAAGAAGGAGAAATCTTTCTTCTACTGCTCTTTGAAAGTGGCACAATTGCTTGTACATTGGCCTTTATCCAAGACAGATGGATTATCACTAGAACAAATTTCAGTAAACCCTCCTTGCATTTACATAATGTAAGTTTCTAACATTTAACCAATTAAAAGAATTGGTGCTTATAGCTTTAAGGAACTTGTAGGTTAATTATGACTCTCTCTGTGGAGATGATGGAAGTGATAAAATAAAGCACTTTGGTACTTAAGGAACCTGCTCACTGGTTTGCACTACATGGAGCAGACTACTTTGTGAAGGACTTTTTTGCTTGAGGAAGAACAGTCAGGGTTGAATGTCTATTTGTTTTCAATACACAAATCACCTTCCCTGGTATCTGTTCTGTCAGTGGAAGTCTTTTAGGACCCAACTGATTTCTTTAAAGTTATGAAGATATAGTTGTGTTTTATATGAAGAAGCTAAAGACAGTGTATCTTGGCTGTATTCAGAATGTTACCCCTTTATTTGAACTCTACATGTCCTCACAGTTCAGACAAATAGGTCTTTTGCAAGAGTGTTCCAAACCTTGCAGAACAGAAATTCTAATTTAACCAGCATCACATTTGCTAAATGTGCCATTTCTAGAAAGGCAATGCCCCATGGAAATGCCAGGAAGCAACTTTTAATGTGCTTGACATTTCTGAAAAGGGTTGGTTGCACCATGTGTGGAAGGGTGGCATTCCCTGAAGTCGTGGTAGAGTAGGAGACGTGGTGCCACTGAATGGAATGGTCAAGTAACACACACAAATACACCAGCAGGAACAAAGCTGTTTTGGTTGAAATGCTGTGACTCAGTATAGAATAAGTTCAGAAAGTATTAAATTTTTTTTCAATTATCTCTGTTTCCTTTCTTGTTGTGACTCATTTAGTTTTGAAGATGCTTTTTCTGTTCAGGATAAGAAAATACACATTAAAACTATCTTGGAGAAGTGAGAGGGTTCTGGCACACAGAGTTCAAAAATAATGAAAAAATACAGCAGGCAACTGAATTGTAACACTGAAAAGCTTCAGTGGGTTCTCCTGTTTACACTGAATGCAGGCTATGCCAAATGTTTGCAAAATTTAATAAGCATTTTTTATTACTGTAACAGGGCATAAAGGCTTCAATCATTACCCACTAAAATTCAAAACAACTCTTGCTGTGTTGGGGGCTGCACAAAGATCAAATCAGTAGTCAGTGCTGATAAAATCAAACAAAAAAGGAAATCAGATCAGGGACAAAAGACAGAGAGAGGGGGAAAAAAAGGTGAGGTCTTTATGATTTATCAGCTGATTTATCCAAGGACATTCAGAAAGTCTTCAACTGGACCAAGCATTCAAATCCAGAGCTCTGTAGCCCTGTTATTTCGGTCCTTAAAGAATTTCCTGTTTCAAAATGCAAAGAAGGTGTTCCTGACCTGTTACTTCTTTTGTTCTGCCCAATTTTATTACTTTAAACTACAAAAATGTTTTCTAACCATGGAACTTATCCAAAAACATTTAGAGGACATTGAGTTTTCCTTTGTGAAAACTATTAATGAACATTAAAGCTCCATCTTTTAATTTCTCTACGCAAGATCAAATTTAAGATTTGATCTTAAAGCAAACAAAAAAAATTCCTTTTTCTGTGAAATGCAGCTCTGTGTTTACTCACTTTTTTTTATCCTCCTTTTCTTTTCCATTTTGTTCTCTTATATAAAACTAGGTCTCCTGGTAAGCAATATCAGTTAATAGCAATTACTTAAAGTATATTTTGCTTAGTAGAGAAGCAAAAATTGTCCTTGATTTCTTGACATGTTCTGTAATCCATGTCATATGGATGGCTCCATAACTCTTTCTAATGCCTAATAAAATATACTATTGAATAGCACACTCATTGCATGTTAAACTGAGAATTCTCTTGCCTAAGCACTAGTGTGTGATTTGAAAACAATGAAACCAGCATGGAGTTATGAATTACAACGAGTTTTCTGCATTTCTGATTCATAAAAATACGTTTTTGTGCTGTCTCCTTAGCCAGCATTTGAACTTTTCATCCAGCCCGTGCCAATTGAGTGCAATCAAAACACATTGTCTTTATTTACTGGTACATAAGAAGATGTCTCATTGTTTCTAAATTTGGCCCCACATACATGTTCAGAAGGTTGTTTTTGATTCTTCTTGTCATTCTTTGTTTTATTTTGTTCTCTAGGTCAGGGCTCATAAATTTGAATTTCCTCCTCTAAATGTTTTTGAGTTTTCTGCTACTTTCCTGTGTACTGTTTTGGTATTCCAAATAAATAAATTTGGATTTTATATATATTTGTGTTTCATTTGGTATTCCTATTCCTCTCCCTCTCCTGCCAGTTTCTTACAAGAGATGATTACATATGGCACAGCCGATTTCAGAACAAACCCAGCAACCTGAGTCTTTATTCCTTTCTAGGATTCCAACATTCCTTAAGTCTCTGGTAGCACAAACTACCTATACACAAATAATTTTCTTTTTGCTCTAGAGAATGTAATTTATAAAAGCACCAGAGCAGCAGTAACTTCAGTAGTGCATTGTGATGGGGAGAGGGAACAGAGAATTGTCATCCTCTAATGGAGCAAAAATTATCAGCATTTCTTGTCAGCACTCAGCATTGTTAATCCAGATTAACAGTCCAGAGGCTCAGCACACAGAGGAGGGACAGTAAAGAGGCAGTTTCTGCTGAATGGCTTGTGATATGACAAGGAATTAGCCCACAATGCTGTTCTCACCCCACAGCCACTTGCTGGGCCTGGAAATGAGAGCAGAGATTGCCTGGACTTGGTAGGAACCCATGGCTTTATGGGCACGAGCCTGAAAAATACACAGAACCCATCAGACCAGTGCCACAACTGACCCTCAGGTAGAACACATTAGAAAATCCAGGTACTGATCACCACTATCATAATGAAAACACTTTATTAATGATGGGATTAATTTAGCTGATGCCATCAAGTTTATTTGACACAGAATACTCCTGGATATCACAGTGCTGGAAGGAAACAATTCAGCACAATGTGAGAAACGTCTCTGCTGTGCTAGATTTCCACAGAATCAAAGTTCAACAGCTATTTTCAGTTTGAGTGACTTTGACATGAAGAATAAGAGGAAAAAAGATGGAACAAACCAGGTTTTCCTGAAAGTGTTGCCTGCAGGTGGGTGTCTGTGGCTGCCTACCCTGAGCTCAGACACCCAGGCAGCAGAACCTGTCAGAGCTGAAAGGTGCAGGACACAAAAATACAGGCAAACAGCCATAAAAACGAGTGCAGGAGAGTTTGATGGAATAATACACTCTAGTACAATAGTTTAATATTCTCTGAGGAAGGATAAAAGAGGCAAACTTTATGAATTCCCACTGGAAAACAAGAAATCGTGGATTTCTTATTTAACAGCTTGTCTGATGGGTTCTGCCTTTTTAACAATTTTTAGAATACAATCTTTCATCATCAGGTTTCAATAACGCATTTTTAAAATGGGATTATGTGGCAGAGGATGTGGGGATTACAGAAAGAGGCTAAGAAAAGGCTAATATAAAGCAAGAATCAAGAATGCTAATTGTATAAGATATTGGCTCAAAATTAAATCTGTGGGATTTATATTTCACAGATTAAAAAATATTTTCTATTTTGGATTAGTAGAAGCTGAGACATTCTAATCCAATTTTTTTAAGTGAAAAGGTATAATTTTGCTGCTCAGATAATGGAAAATATATGAACAGCAAGAACAGAGACTGAAATAGAAGATACTTATCCTGGGATTTGTTTACTTCATGAAGGTTCCAATTTGCTTCACAACTATACTGATGTAGATCAGGAAAAGTTTAAGTGAACTTAATAACATTTGCCACTTCAACGCTCAAATAAGCCAGAAAGAAACAGACTGGATCTTGCAATCATGTAAATAGAAAGTGCATAAGGGATTTACACAATCTGAAATTTATCTAGCAGCTACGGGTCGGAAAAAGGAGATAGAAAGGTTACTGTTACACCACGTTGGCTCCAAATTGTGTGATATTTTAGCAAATGCATCTGTGAGTACTTGGAAGACCTAAGAAACAGGCAAAGTGGGATGTCCCAGAGCCTTCCAGTCGGGAGCTGAATGCTAAGCAGGGCTGATTTAGAGGCAGGGCATGGACGTGGCGCCAGCCCCACGGCACCCGTGTGCTAACAGGGCTGGAGCTCCCTGGTGACAAATGGAAGCACTCTGCAGTGCCATGTTTGTCACAAGGGCCCAAGGGCTCACATTTCACCACTCCTATTTGTCTCCCAGAGCTTGATTTGTCAACCTTGTAGTGGCCTGTCTTTTCTTCAGTGTTGTACACGAAGTAATGACAGGTTTTACGCCACAGTGGGTTGCCAGGGTACCTTCTGAGCTGGGAGCAATGATGCACACACGGCGTTGCAGACACATGCCTGCAGTTGGGATGGCTCCATTCATTTGCTTCTTTCACAGGTCACAACTTTGGGTGCTCATTTGTAAATTAATCGTGCACTTGTTGTTTTAGAGACCCCACTGAGCTCTAGATGGAAGACCAGGATCTCCTGATCCCCACAGGAGATATGGGATGTGTGCTGGGCCACTAGAGGGTCTACTAAAAGAGACTTTATTCTGTGTAGAACTTCACAGATCTGGGCTGCTGGCACAATGAATGACATGTCTGAGCAGTTATTCAATCAGATACACCTTGGGGTGGATTTTCTGATCACACTGCCAAACAAAAGCTACTCCAATTATGTTAACAGCCTCCTCCTACTGTGTAGCAAGCAGAGAGTCATGATCAAGACTTCTAAATGCAAGAATTTTAGATCATTTGCAATATTAGGTCCTTTCAATGACTGCAAAATCTGAATTAAGAGTCACTGAAAAAGCTTCTGCGCTGAGTAAAGTGCAGGTAGAATCACAGTAAGAGACAGGAGAGGAATGGAGAATTTTCACTTACAATGTTCAACGCTTTCTGACTAAATCTGGAAATACCATGATAAATAAGCCCTCTGATTTTATTTTCCACCTAATAGCCAGGCTTCGCTTGCAATCCTGGCTTAGAGTTCTGCTGAAGCCTTTAAATATTGCCCACATTTCAGGCTCTGATTGTTCTTTCCCCCTTATCCACCTGCCACAGGTTTCTCCTCCCTCATAAGCTTTTTAAGGATTTGTTTATATAAATGAGGTTTTGGTCAGCTCACATACAGCTGTTTCGGGATGTTTGAGACATCAGATGGTGCTTTGTAGGCATCAGAAGAACTGACACATTGAGGGTCTCTGTTTTCCATTATCACCTTTTAATTCAAATGCAGGGATTTATTAACACCTTTGTGCAACAAAGGAGAGGTATTTCCTGGTTTATGTAAATGTAGAAGTGCCCTGGGACTGGCAGAATTCTAGTGGGGACAGCACTGCAGCAGGTGACAGTGTGAGCTCCAAAGGGAAGGTTGAAAACTATAGAAATATGAGAATTCTGGTCTGTTTGGCTTACACAGGATATCTGCAGGTGTAGATAAAGAGGTGGCTCTTCTTCCTACACCCAGCCACACACACTCCTGTATCTCATGACTGGCCTGAGCCCACTCTTATCTATCTCCTGACCCCAGCCTGGCTGGGTACAGGAGAAGAAGTAAGGAGTGAGGGGAAGGTGTTTTAAGATTTAGTGTTGTTTTTCATTATCCTAAATAAATTTAATTTTCCCCAAGTGAAGCCTGTTTTGCCCATGACAGTAATTCCTGAGGGATCTCTGCCTGTGCTTCCCTCAGTGCATGAGCCTTGTGTTGTACTCTCTTTGCCCCACCCAGCTGAGGAGGGGAGGGATGGAGTGGCTTTGGAGGACACCTGATGTCCCGCCAGGGTCAGCCCATCACAAATCCTAGCACAAACTTTTGTTCCTTCTGCTGCCTCGATGCCATAACCTGAGAGGCTTTGAGAAACATCTCCCTGCTCCTTCAGTGGCTTCTTTCTCCACTTCTGTCATGTAAACAGTTACCACTGGGTAATCCATACAGGGTATGGTCAAAAATAATGCCATTAACTCGTTTTTCTGGTAATTTGAAACATTATTTTTTCTCTGGGCACTCCTGAGTGCCGCCTCGTGTAAGCTCAGGGCTCCTGTTAATTAACATTCCAGACCACAACGCTGTCTTGTGGTTGTTCTGTTCCTTTGAAATGACTCCGTGTGGGAAGGATACCAAAACCCCTCCATTGATCTTTTAACTCTAAGATACAAAATACATTTTCTCTCCCCTGGTGGTCTGTTGTCTGCAGTTTATCTATTAACTCACAAAGGTCCAAGTATTCAGTCAGGGTGCAAGTACAAACACATGTTTCTGAGCAGGGGGGAGGCTTTTTTGGCTTTTTTGGGTTTTCTTTTTCAGAAATTCTTTATTGTGGTGCATCACTTTGGATTTTAGTGGCTACTCAAGGATCTGCGGTTTGCTCATTCAACTTTTTCAGCTAACTTTGTGGCTAAAAGGCAAGGATTTGTTGATTAATGAGGGAAATTAATCTATTACTAATAGATAGTAATAAATAGTAACATTACTATTAGTATGGTTATTTGTATTCTTTTTGCAAACTCAAAAGTTTTCTTGACAGAATTGTGTTTCTAACTTCTTTGATTTATCACACAGCCTTATGATTTTAATACAAGACAACAAGAGGAGAAGTGATAGAGTGGGACACCGAAATTTTGTGGGATGCAGGATCAAGACAATTTCAAGCATGTGGCAAGAGAATGAGGCCTGAGATTGACAAGACCCTCCACCTTGGCAGGATGGATATTAAGGCAACTTTCACTTTCTCACATCTGAACCCACCAGGACTCTGGCTTTCCCACTCAAGGACAGAAGGTAGTTTAGATGCAGCTAAAATTCTTGGCATCCTTTAGACTTTGAAATGCTTCCTGCTGTTCGTCTCTTCTTTCTACCACCACTGTCATCATCCTTTCAATTTTTCTTGTCTCTATTCTTTTTCCATCTAGAGAGCCTCTGTGTAACCTGTAGACATGAAACCCTGCAGAATTTAATAAACTTTCTGTGCTCCCCAAAGGGCCACAGCTTGAGAGGCAACGGGAAGTTTTCGGCAGATATTCCAACCCTCAATTCCAACTTTTCCTACACAGCTCTGAAGTCTCTCACCCCCCACATTATCCATGTTGACCTTTATTATTTGTGACATATTTTTCATCTTTTTATTTCTAGCACGAAGGTATGGGGCTTTTCTCTTTTGTTTGTAGCTTGGGTAGCTCCCATGGTTACCTACCCAGCTCACAGGGACTGCAGCTCTCTGCTCACCCTCCTTCTCCCACTCTGGATGAATTTACAGAGACTGTTGAAAAGTTTGATTTCAATTACCTATCATTAGTGACTACTAAAGGTAGAAAAACAATTACTTTGCTATAAAATTGAATCCATATTGTGTTGTACAGTATTATATAGACTGAGCAGATATGGGGTATAATTTATGGAAGAAAAGAGGATCTAAAAGGATGAAACATCACTCAGATCAAGTTAAGAGATACTTGACCAGAGAAGGTCAGCAAAACTTTCAAAAGTTTTGGGTAGAGAAAACTGCTGCTTTCTCAGCTGGTGATGACTGAAAACTCCTGTTTCAACCTTACACCTCACATCTAAGCATTTTACATCTGTGTAACAGCAAGAAGACCAAGGAATATGAGAAAAGAGAACTCAGGAAGATGGCAGGAGGATCTCTGTGCTGGGCTGTTGTTGGTTGTTAAAACATTCACAGCTTCTAACCAGAATGTTTCATTTCAGAAAACTTTCTTATAAGGTCAGTCATCCTTGAAGAAACTTTGGGATTGAAAATGAATATAAAAGGATAAGGTGGAAATATTAATTTTAAGTAAATATGAAAAGATGCTATTTTTTTCAGTAAAACATTTCCCTTTCTTTTGAAACTATTTGTGTAGCCTTGAGGGAACCAAAACAGTGGTGAAAGGAGATTCTTATGGTATTTCAGCATAGTATTTCATTTTTGAGTGATACCAGAAACAGTATCTCACATGCCAAGTGATCAGTACCAGGAATTCTCCCTGTTCTGATCAATTTTACCTGTGGCAACTTATTGTTTTTAAACGGAAGATGGAGGCTTTAGCAAAGGCTGTATGAGACTCTGTGGAGGTATTTGTGATGAATTTGCAATACTAACGGAGTGGCAAAGACGGATTGAAGTACCTAACTACATGAAAGTGAACTCCTACGTTCAGTTTCCCTTGGCAGATTTAATACAAACCCTCCCACCTGCCCATTGCAGATCTCCAGCTGCAACATCTCCGTGGAATCTCAGACTGCACGATCATGAGCATTGAGGATGAAGGAAGGTTGCCTGATTCTGAAGGTTCAAAAACCTATTGGATGCAATACTGTGGTACTCCAATACAGTACAAGACACTTCTTAACACATTTTTGGCCTTGAGAAAAGAACAAACATTCATCCAGTTTGAAGTTTGTCCCATTCTAAAATCCATGGAACTTCTCAGGATACATTTAGAAGAACACTTGGCCTCAAGCATTCTCATCTGTGCCTCTCCTGTGCTGTAATGCACAGATAAACATTGCAGATCACTCCACAGGTGGCAGGTATTTCCCTGGAAATTAATAGCCCTTATTCTCTCCTTTCCTCTGAAAGGGATTTCTGCTATTTCTGTGTGATTTGTTCTTATTATTCCTGATCCTGATGCTGGGTATGAACTAGGTTATCTTTAATTTAGCTGCATCAAGCTGTTCACCAGGGAAGCATCAACAGCTTTATACAGGTCAGATGGGCAACCAACATCTATAGAAAGCAGCTCTGAGGGCAGAATGCCATCGAAAGCCCTGTTCAATTAGCATTGCCTTTCTGCCTCTCAGGTCATGAAACATCTGCAAAGTGCTCTGCTCCCACACAGGCTCTTATGATTCTGTACCAAACCTGCCTTACTGCTTGCACTCAGCAAGGGGCAGTTGTTGTTTCAGGAGTTCAGACCCAAAATTTGGCAAAGGACAGAATATTTATAGAAGGTGTTATAAAGCCCTGCCCTCTGATACGTGAGCAACTGCTGTACAAGGAGAAGTATGAGACTGTGAGCCAGAACACCAGACTGAAAGCCAAACCATCTCTTTCAGTGTAACTGGTAAGCCCAGAACTAAGCCTGGGAATGAGAAATGAAGTTAGATTTGGTATGTGGATGGGCATTTCATGGAGCTTTACAGTATTAGGACATCCAAGACTGATCCTGAGCTCATGTAGCAGTTAATTTATTACTGGCTCAATTGAATTATGCATGAGACCTTCCACCTCAGACTACTGAGCTTCCTTTACAGTTGTGATCCCAATTTTGGAAGGACTGCAATAAACCTCTTCAGTACCTACACTGAAACATTCTGAATGTCATCTCACAGAAGTATTCTGAAATATACAATGGTGATTGCACATTATTGAAATGTTGCTGAGATTTGGCAAGTATTTAATGGTGCTTTCCATATTTTCCCCTGAATTTTTATCATCCCAATCAATTCAGACTGTGATGTAACATTCACATCTTAATAGGGCTGTAAGCAAGCATTCATTTCCTTTATAATTTCTATTAATTACAGAGCAGCTAATGCATTTTAAGAGTCTGCTATTAATTCATTTACATTGGCTGTCTTTTTAATTGCCTATTAAGTACCTGTACTCATTTGAGAGATTTATGTGGAATTGTTGCCAAAAATGTCTCCTGCAACTGCACCAGCTTCTTTTCCTGCCTGAGTTCCCTATTGTTTCATGCCATATTTATCATGGTTACTTTCCTTTTGCACAGCTAGCCTTTTAGCAGCTTAGATCTAAAAGCATTTAAAGCAATTATTCTGTTTAATTATCTTCCTCCGTTTCTCTTTCTTCTAATATTAAAAAAAAACCCATCAAATACCCCAGGCACAACAGCAAATCAACAGATTTGGTCAGGTGTTGGTCAGGCATTAATTATTTACAATGAATAACTGTGAAATCTATAAACTTGTCCCTGCAGCCCCATTTTTTCCTGTTTAAGCCAGGAGGGAGAGAACAGTGCCCTCCGTTTATCATGGCTGAGTGCTCCAAAGATCTGAAAAACAAAACTTTGGCTTCCCAGGCTCAACTGAGCATCACACAGGAGGTCACGAGACCAGGTGAGAATGAGGAGGAAAACTGGGAGCAGCAAATAAACATAAAGAACTGAAGACATGTAGATTTGGCCCAAATCACTGCCCTACCAGGGTTAGTGCAAACTGGGGAGGGCCATGTCCAAAACAGAAACTTCTCCTTGGTGATGTTGTCAGAAATTCTGCAAAGAATTTCTAAATGCACAGAGACAAGATAGGTTAAATAATTGTAAAATATCATTACTTACTCTCTTTTGAAGCCGAGTCCATTAGAAGATTCAGTTACACGAGCACATCCCTGCACAACCTTGCACTTTACAGAAAGGCATTTTCCAGGGGGAAGAATATTCCACTGGAAAATTTGTCTGTGTCTATCAGTAATTGGCTGATGCCCTGAAGCAGGAGTGCTTATACCTTTTCCCCCCTTCTGTAATCTTATCTAACATAGCTGTGGATGTTCTTATTATCCATACAAATGTCTAATCCCTTTTGAATCCTACTAAGTCCTTATCTGTCCCATAGGGTAAATTTTCTTTGTGTAAAAACCCTGATTCCTTTTAGCCTTTTTAAAATTTGTAAGTGATGCATCTCACTTGTCCTTGTATTGTGAGAAAGGGTAAATAGGAGATTCCTTCCACCTGCTGTGTATTGTTTTGCATCCCTCTTATAGAGTCTTATTTTATGAGGTTCTCCACTAGGATAATTTTCTTAATCCTTTTCATTTCATAGGGAGGCTGTATGTTTAAATAGGACCCTTTTCACCCTTTGGATGGAGATGGGAACAAAACTGAGAGATGTGAAATATATAATTTGATTCACCAGAACTGTAATTTTATGCAAGTATAATTCCATTGAAATCAGCATCTCCTAATGGGTGAGGCTTGTCCGTATGGTCCGTCTGGTCCGTCTGTGTCTGGAATGGCACCACAGCATTTTCTGTCCTCTTCTGCATATTAGCTAGGATTTTGATGCTTTTTTTGAAGCACAGCTGTACACTGAGCAGAAGGCTTCCTGCAACTATCCAAAGCAATTCCCAAGTCTTTCTGTGACCTGGTTCCAAATAATTTGGACACTAACACCATGCCCAAGCAGAAAGCTCTAAGAGAGGCAATCTCTGGGCTGATTTCACTGCCTGAAATGTGCTTGGCAAGGAACAGAAGCTGAATGGGGGAGGAGGGAGAGACCACATGTGGCTGTTTATTTTAAGACATGTAAATGGCTGGCAATACTTTTGTTCTATAACATTTTATATGAGCAATTTGAATCTTAGTAATAGATCAAGTCATATTTTATTTTGATGATATCCAGAGCCCCCCTCTTAACTTGCACAAGGTGCAGTTAGCAAATGCCTCAGGCACGATGGTGTAGTAGTGTGGATGAATGGAAGTTTATTATCCCCCTGTACAGATGAGGCCATGACACACAGGGAGAGTTAAGGTTATGCCCAGAGCCTCATAAGACATTCCTTGTGAAGGTGGAAAATGAATCTGAAGTTCCCAAGTCACAGGCTGGAACTTTGCACACAAACCACTCTTCCTTATTCCTTAGAGAAAGCAAAGACAAGCTGAGAGAAACCAACATCCCTTAATATCCTTGTACACCATTTAACTGTCCTATGTCCGTCCACTCCTACCAGTCAGGGGGCTTGAAACTGTTTGCTTATCTTCCTTTTTCAAACTTGGTATCCTTGGGGGGCTGGCACACTCAAGAGAGAGATGTTTAACACAGAGATAATCCACTCATAATGACACACAAGTCTTAAGGAAGGCAAAATGCTTTAATGCACGGAGTGGGTTCTGAATAGTAATTAATGAACATGCATGAGGCATTCCAGTAATGCTCAGCTCCACAAAAGAAGCAGAAACAACAGAGATAAGGCAGCTCTTTTTCAGCCAGCACTGCTGATAATTAAGTGACCTTGTCAGAAATTATAGATGTTTACTGATTCAGCAGAGAATACATGAGGAGAAAAAAAAGGAAAGACAAAATTGCCTTTATATGTCAAATCAACTACAAAACAATCCCGGCTTAAGGTAGAATAATTAAAAAAACTGTCACCTAAATCTTTATTTTCAGAAGCCAGTATATAATGGAACTAATATGAGAAAAGCTTGAAGAATACCTTTGTGCATTTTTGCATTTTTATATATGCAAGTCAAGAAAATGTAGAGTTTAGGGCTGCTTATTTAACAGCTGTACAATAGGAACATTAATGTGATTTGGCTTGAGAAATGCATATTTCAGGCAAAAAGAATTATTTGTATCAATATTACTGCACAGAGGGTAGAGAAGTGTAAAAGAAGAATGATAATATAAATAGCAGCAAGCAATTTCATACTGTTTAAATAAATGGGGGAAAACCGCCTGATGACTGCAATTAATTCATTAGTGTGTTACCAATGACAGGACTCTGTGTCTGTGCATCCTAATGATGAGCAGGGCAGTAAATGACAGAGTGCACTGGTGTGGCTGATTTTGACTCTCAGGTTTGAGCCCTCATTCCTTGTCAGGGGCCAGCACCTGCACTGGGCAGGCTGTGCCTTCTGCTGCGGATCAGGACAGCCCTGAGCTCCTCCTGGAGCCTTTGTGGGGCAACCAGGCAGGTGTGAAGGAATGGTGGGATCATGCACAAAGTAAATGGGAATTTGTTAACACCTCTGTGCAAAAAAGGACATATATCCTCTTACTTAAGTAAGTTTATGTCTGAGGAAAAAGATCTGGCAGAATCAGTCACAGAAAGGAGGTTTTCAGGGTCTGACAGTTTGCAATCTTGAAGGAAAGGCAATCTGGGTACTTCTAAGAATTGTCTTACCTTTTACAGGCACCACTTTCTTCAGAGGAATTCTGTAGTAACATCACAACAAATTCAGATTCCAAAACCAGCAAAGAGGACCACAAAGGCAGTGAGGAGAGCCTCATCTGGAAAGGATTTCCCCAACCTCTGCAGCGAGTTGGGTTCATTGCAGGACTTTCTGCTCACTGTTAGACCTGAACAAGTGGAAACTGGACCCCTTGAACTACTCTGACATTTCCAGTTCACATAAGCATGACGTTGCTCACAATATTTAAGCAATTTGATTTTCTTGATTTTTGTATCTTTCTCAAGTCACCTGCCATGATAAAATGCCTGAACAGAGACATTTAGGGACAAAAAAATTCTGTGTTTCTTATTAATTAAAATGGTGTTTTACATAATAAACTAATTATGACATTTACTTGATCCTATACTCCAGAAGCAAGTATCATGATTTCAAGTATATTTTTTATTAAATGATTACATCTATGCTTTACATAAAAAACTTCATTCAGCATTAGCTATCACACTGCATTAATCTTCTCCAGAATAGTTGTTTTACCACCTAAAATTGCCTAAATGCTGTTGCAAAGAGCCAGAGCTGAGGGAATCAGGTGCAGCTCAGAGCCCTGCCCTGTGTTCCAGCAATTCCCACCCCACTGTTGTGCCCAAGGTCTCTTCAACAGTTCTTGAAAACAACTTCAACAAAGAAACAGAACAGCAAACACACACCCACACAGAGCCTGAAAAATGTTTAAGGTGAGCGTTTCATTGGCCTTGGCAGTATTTGCATTTTCTTAAATGTGATGGCTGTAAAACATACCTGGCAAACTAATGACAGTATGAATTTTAAATGATGCACCAGATCTCTACGAGTTTAAATCAATGTGGCATAATTAATACTGTTTCCTCACAGATAAAAGTCTTCTGTGCTGTCAACATTTTTTAATATGCTTCAGTCTGAATAGAATATTCTTTTGGCAATAGATATTCGTTGGCAGGAAAAATTACTCATGACCTTTTAGCTTATACAAATAATTCAGGCTTCTTTTTTCATTTTTTAAGTCTGCACACTGCATTTTCCAGAATCAGTGGTGAAACATAATGGAAATAATTCTATTTGAGCATTCAGGGCAGGGTGGTTGTTTTCATGCAGGAGAAAAATAATGTGCCCTTTTTTTAGGGCTATAGTTTCATTATTAGACCATGCAAATTACTAGGCAGCATGTGTGCCATTGGTATCATAATATTTGGGATACTCTCAATGTATTCTGAGGGGTTTTGGCAAAGTTCTATAAGCAGCAGGTTCTAACTTGCAGC
The DNA here is from genome assembly GCA_035221455.1 of Xenops minutus. Lineage (NCBI taxonomy): Eukaryota > Metazoa > Chordata > Aves > Passeriformes > Furnariidae > Xenops > Xenops minutus. The sequence goes on along the minus strand of JAWWEE010000034.1, from coordinate 13,044,475 downwards.
AGTTTTGTATATTTTGTCCCTCACAAGGCACGGGGGGCAGCAAGGAGAAACACTGATTAATGTCACTCCCAAACACACCTTTGTGCCATCATGTTGTTCTGAGGAATTGCCTGGGTGTATTTTGTGGGATTCTGTATGGGCAAGTAGAAAGAAGGATTAAGAGCAGAGGAGCTAACCTCAGAAATTCTGGTTCACAGCTCAGTCTCTGCTTCTGATACAGCAGATCTCAAGCTGTTCAATACCAAAGAGCCAGAGATGGAGAGCAGATGTTCCCTTCAAGACCCAGATGTGCCTGTGGAAGAGGTTATTGCCCCTAAGTGCTCACTAACGACCCTCCTGATCTGCTGGGAGAGGAGTTCACACGAATCACTTCATTTGTTTAAGGCAAAAATTAACCGGACTGTCTCAGATCACCTATTTAAATTATCTAAACAAAACCTTGCAAGGCTTTGCTAAATTTTTGGAGAGAATAAACTTCTGCCAGGAAGTAGAAGACAAGTGATCTCTTCTGTCGCTGAAGCCAGAAAAAGCAACGTTTGCTCTCCTCAATTTGGTATCTGTGTTCACACACCGAGTGGGAAGCAGGTCAGAGTCTAAAACACACACCTAGTGACACACCTTGATAAACTGGCATGCAAAGTTAGCTCGGTGCTTTCCCAAACACTGACTGACCAACAGCCATAAAGACAGCACCAAATAGAAAGTTTTTACTCCACAGCTCTCTTCAGACACTCTGTTTGATCAGTGTGGATAGCAATGACACACAAGTGGAGTTTGCTCCCATTCTTGGGTATTCCTGATGAAATCTGAAGTGCATTTTCCAAAATAGATACTGTAGAGAATATTCATTGGTTATTATACTGCTTAGAGATATGGATAAAGTTGTAAATAAGGGTTAAAAGTAATTTTGTATAAACTTTAGGGGTTAGATAGTCTTGAATTTGGGCACTTTGTCCAAGTTAACATTTGGCAAAGTAAGCAAAAGCTAACCCTGAAAGGAGGAAAAAACGTCTTTTTTGCTGACATCGTGTGCTACTTAATAAGAACAGAGCAGAGTTGTTAGGAATTGTATTTTTCAGCATGTGTGCTCAAGAACAAGCCAGAATTACCATCAGTTCAGAAAGCCAGGGTTCAGCATCACAACTGTTTCCTGCTGGCTGCTTTTGCAGCTGAAACACGTCCGTCCTTAGTTCAGTTGCACCACTGGTGTCAGCACTGGGTAATTTTCACCGTGTGCACAAGGGCTGTTGGAATTGCAAAGAATACAACAACAGCAGCAATTAGGGGCTGGTAGAGATGGCTGGCAACCCTGCAGCAAAACACAGAATTACTCAGATTTCAAAGTACTTGGCATTCATTAAGAATGGAGAGTGAGGCCATTTTTCCATGTAGAAAACAGGAAAGATTTAGATATTTCTATAGACAGGGAAGTCTTGGAGACATGCAAAATCTCCATTACAGGGATCTAGTTTCTAGATTTGTTTCTTGTGTGTATAAGCACATTTTAGGCAGAAATAACCAAATCTGAGTCAATTTCTTCATATTAGGAATGCAAAAAAAAAACCCTCAAGCCAACCCACACCTTGGGCTCTCACCTGGAGTGAAACATCCTGTCAACATTTCAATAAAATCTGAACTCTGTGCAGTGAAGTAGAAACTTCAGTGACAAATAATTTCATTCCAAAACTCAACACCCACACCCCTCCCAGCCACGCACTCTTACCCAGCTTGAGTAGCTGGTTTTGTAAAACTAGGGGAGAGTCACTTATTATAAAATACACTCCCTGCTTCTGCTGAGTGGTGGAATGAACCACCTGCCACTCACTGGTGTATCTTTCAGGTTAATGAAGTTTTGCCATAGCACAGCCCTAGGTGAGCAGCCTGACACATTCCATTCATGCTGTACCATTACCACTGGATGGCATTAGTTAGTTGTGCTGCAGGAATGGCTGTGAAAGGGATCAATTAAATCTGTACAGCTTTTGCCAATGAGGATTAAAGCATTAACCTGGGAGTTATCACTGTATTATCAGGTGAGGGCCACTGGTATTGTGTTTGCCTCACAACGTGAAGGCAGTTTTCATGACCAGAGACACTGAGACAAAGCTGTGCCTCGTGTTGTTTACATACAAGAGGACAAATAACCTTGTCATGTCAGTAATAAGCCATAATACAATAATGCTTCAGTTGACTTTTCCCTCACACATTGGCATTTCAATGACTGCTATGATAAGCTTCATAACATATAAATTCCAGCTCCAGCAGTGGAAACCACCACAGGTCAAAGCCTTAATGCCAGCAACCAAGCTTCAGAGCATTTCCAAAATCCAAAGGCACTTTAAATTGAGTGTTTTAATCTAGTTGATTGCTAGAGTTCTTTCTCTGACTGCCATGTGTTGGAGAGTCATGCCAAAACCCACAATAATCCAGCTGAAAAATAAATACATGCAAGCACATCCCATTTTTAACCCATTCAGCCAGACCCACATCATGGCATATCAGACTGCTTTGTTCCCTGCTGGGATCAAAATCTGTGCCTGTGTGGTGGATTCTCTAGGAAGGACTCAGTTCCCACAGTGTTCCCTCTTTTACTTTGGAACACTGAGAGGGGAGAAAAATAAAACACCTTCCAAGGGATCTCTGGACTCTTTTCCCCCACTCTTTCCCCAAAATGTCTTCTCTTACAGGTATTTTCACAGGAAAGAGATGACATTGAGTTACAGAACTCTTCACTTTCCCCTGAGGGGGGACCTCAAATACAGCCCCATTCCACGGAGAAATTACTGCCAAGTGCACAAAGCAGCATGAAAGCGAAGGGGGTGGGAGAACAGCTTTGCAATCAGGTGTTCATCAGAGAACAGAAACCTTGGGAAGTGCTAAATCATCTCCCAGTGTAGCCTTGCCTTTTCCAGGCCAGCTTAGACAGTATCGTGGTGATCCAACACATTGACATGAAAACCCAGAGAGGAGAGGGAGAAAATGAGAAGAAAAAAATTTAGAAAAGAGAAGGTGGAACAAATCCCCTGGAAACAGGAATCTCACAGCTTCCAAATACAAAATTTAAAAAAGATATGAAAACACACTGAACTAAAGTGTGGTTATTAAGCAAATTTCATGAATTGTTGACATGGCGTTCAACTGCTTGGGGCTGGAAGTGCTGATGTAAGAGAATCACAGTAAATAATCTGACTATTCTTGATTGTTTCATGTTTTGAGGGAAACACATCCTTTGTGAAGTGGTTTTAAATGATCAGTCTAAAAATAAGGGACTCTTTGCCTTGTACCATGGTACAGATTGGGCTGACATAAAACTGTTTTCTGTTTGCTCTAACTCTAATATTTATTGTTTTCGGACTTAAAGACACCTGAAATATCAAGAACACAGAACCTGAGAGCAGTGCTTTGTTTCTTTATAACCTGTAATTTAAAAAAAAATGTGTTTGGTAGAGAAGAGGAGGTTCTTTTATTTATTGAAGAAGCTCCTTGCTATGTTCCCCTTGCATAAGACCTAAGTTATATTGATCAAATCATCATTCCACTGGATGTTCATTTTTATTAGGTAAGGGCTGGCAGAATGATTATTATGAGCAATTTCTGAACACTGGCATTCAGGATGGTACAAAAAGTGCCTTTCACGCTGCAGGTTTCCTCAAATTGCTAACACAAAGCCTAGGAATGGGTAATGCAATCTGTTACTGCCACAAAATTCAAGGGAATTGCCTGGGTTGAAGTAGGATTAAAGCCTTGCATGAACATGTGGAAAATTTTAGGACTGGAATAACATGATGGCATTTATAAGACAGAATGTGAGTGTGCACATTAAGGCACTGGCTGTGATCACTCTGTTCCTCTTTGTGGAGGAAGACACTGCCCCAGCAAAGGAGAGGATCAAGGAGTGATGGTGCAACTTGGCAACTGGAAAGATGAATGGTGTGAGTTTCCAGTGAACTGGGATCTCTCCAGATGGAAATGAGGAATATGATGATGAGAAACAGCCCTGATATTTGCAGGGGGCTGATGGAGCTTTGGCTCTGTGTGGGCACAGCTCTGGTCATTCCCAACCCAGCAGGACGCGGGCAGAGAAGAACACCTGCAGAGAAAGGCTCCTCAGGACATACAGGAAACGAATCTTACCTCAGGAGAGGGGTTTAAAGGATTTTCTTAACAGGACGAGTGATGATACGAATGTAAAAAACACATAAACCATGAAACAAAGCCATGTAAATACCCATAAATGAGCTATGTAAGGTAACAGCGATTTTGGTGCAAGCACAAGAAGTTACTTAAAGTGACTGTGCCTCTTTTTAAGCTTCATATTAAGGGAAACCTGTGAATGAGAGAAGTGAAGGTTGAAAATAGCTCTGCAAAAGAAGGCAGAGTCCACACATCCTGACTGGTGCCAATAAACCTAAGGGATCACATGGGTGCAATGGTTGTAGTGTGGCCTCAGTGCTCAGTGTGGTTTTGGTTCTTGTTAATCTACAGGTTCTTGTTAATCTGAAAATAACCTCAGAAGGGCATTTTTTAGGAAGCCAACGTGCCAGCCCTGCTTGTGTTGCTGTCTTCAATGTGCATCTAGAAACCCATGAGCCAGGATAATTAAAGGGCAAATGTATTCAGACCAGTAAATCATGAAATATAAATCACAATTTACCAAAGGGAATGTAAGAGTTGCTCAGTCACTATCGCACCCCTGCTTTGTTTCAGAGGTGTGGGTACATCCCTTATAAACTTTCTGGACACCTTCCCTTGCCTTCACACTTTCTTTTACCTCACATCCAACCAAAAGAGAAAATATAGTAGCAAATATCTCTTCTATAAGAGAATCTAAATGTAATGTATTTATGAATCACATTAATAATGGAATAAGGAACTGATGAATAAGAATGAAAACATTTACATAGCAAAAAGAAGCAGCTTTTACTATGCATTATTAATAGCCTAATAATGACAATATGAAATAATAATTAACAAAGGCATAACTATTATCACCCAAACAAGACAAAGCTTGACTTAACAAAGAATCCTAAGTAACAGATATGCTAATCTTATTTTCCTATTTCTGGAAACATTTTCTGTTACTTTTCAAAAACTCATTATCAAAGTCACAAGTAGGAAACTACTCAAGCATTGCAATATTTTGGTTGTAAAACAATTTGATAGTTATTATAAAGTTTTTCTCGTCTCTCTGTGGGAGAACAGGATGAATTCATTTATGCAAGAGTAATTTCTTCCACAGCCATTTTACGAGATGATTTATTTGTAGAGCAGGACAGACAATAATAAAGTCTCAGATTTAAATAGCGCCTTTCATCCCAAAGGATCCCAAAGTACTTTACAAGATATATCTCTACCCAGGAATAACATCACCCTGCTCTGGAGTGATAGATGGTACCTGTTTAGCAGCGTGCACAGAAATGCTCTGTAGCAGTTTAGAGCAGGCAGTGAGGAATACCAGAGCCAGCAGAAACCACAGGTGGGATTAAATACACTCCTAATAAGTATATCAAAACTCTTCCAAGGCATCACAGCAAACATCCTTTTTCAAGAACTACCACATGGGTTGGAAGTCCCTGAATGCACCTCTGCTGATGCTGGTACACAATTTAGAGATGCTCCCATCTCAGCAGGACACACCATTTCTATGTTTAACTTTCCTAAAGGCACGCCAATGTTCTTGGAAATGTCCCCTCTTGCTCAGAGTTGATTCTTCCAGCAATACAGCACACCCTACTGCTCCACCCACGCAGAGGAACCCCCCTGCACACGTTTGGGCACTATTTCCCCGTTACAGATCCCCACTTTCATATACTCTAAAGATTTTGGGGAGTAAAAAAGAATTTCAGCTGACTAGTCCAGGCAGCCAATCCCCACCATCATATTTAGCAACAAATGCCAAAATAGGCCAGGTAACCTAAGAGACATGGTTAGATAAGTGATCAAAGCCCCACCAAATCATTAAGCAGTGATTCACTGTTTGAAGCAGCAGGTGCCCAGCATGTCCTCAGCCATCCTCCTGCTCATAAAATTGGGTGCTAAACAACAGCCACGTCCACCTGTTCCCCTGCCTTGGCCTTATCCAAAATCCACTGCAGGCAGCCAAAAGACTTCCAGTGACTTTGCTGGCTGTGGGCCACATGTTTCCTTTGTGAAGAGTTTTGGAGAAGAGAAAGCTCTTTTTCCTTTTCTTTTTTTCCATTTTATCATGTAATAGTTGATTACAATTTTTGGCCAGGCATTGCTCCATTCACCCCAAAGGGCTCATTAATGAGCCCCCACAGCTGCCAACAGCAGAACGGAATGCAGACAGGATTGTTGCTTGCAGACACTGTTGATGACAGCATTTTAGAACCATCAGCAATTTAATACAGGACAATTTATGCTACACTTGGCAAACATTTTTAATGACACATGAGTAGTAGGTGGTGCAGTCCCTCCAAAAAAAAAAGAAAGGAAACAAGGATCCCACACACAGAGTTGCTACAGCACTGAGGTTTCCCATTGAACAATTATTGAGGTCACAAGAATTACAGACAGGGAATTTAAGCATGGATTAATAAAAAAGCAATTTCCACTATCAGTGTTTTTCAGTATGCTTGATAATCCTTTGCTTTTTATGAGATATAACTACCCTCAGCCTCGGGTCAATACCCAGATGGTTTGCATAAGGCGTACAGAGGATAATAAATTGGGGTTGCCATTTTCTGATCTTTGTTTAGTCCTAAAGCAATCTGTTATGTGACAGTCCCTCACTTGATAAAATATCAACTTCAGTTTATTTTACCAAATTTACAATTTCTTGTTGAGGAACAGGAACAGTGATTTGGGGCTTTCATTTTATTTTATTCCTTAAATAAGGAATTATTCTTTATGTGGCAGAGATGTGCCAAAGGTCTGTACAACTAATTACTCTTTATGTGGCACTTGGAAATGTGGTTTAGGGGTGACTATTGCAATGCTGAGTTGACAGTTGGAGTAGATAAACTTGAAGATCTCTTCCAGCCTTGATGGTTTGTGATTCTGTGAAACATGGACCCCTTTTTTAACTATGCACCCTGCAGTTCCTGTGTCCTTTCTGAGACACACTGGGCTGTGAGAGGCACATATACCTGAACTAAGAGGGAGAGTGAACCACTCAAGTGTGGAGCAAACCACAGAGCTGTCCTGGCAGAAGAACATTACACTCAAACTGGTGCCTGTGCTTGAGTTTCATTACAGGACTCTGTTCCTACACGTGGCAAAACGCAGCAGGAGCAGAGAGCCTTTATACATTTACAGCACACGGCTCAAAAGGGACAAGGTATGCATTTCTTGTTTTCCACAGCTAAGTCCAGAGAACAGCAATGCCATTTCTTAGCAACTTCTTGATGTTTCTGCATATGCTTCCATCCCATGGTATCAACAAAAGAGCTTCCAGGCATTTGGAGGAGCCACTCATGTATCTTCAGATTTCAGATCAGCTTTTTTTTTCCAAACCTTTCTCTTTCTCCCTCTGTCTCTCGAGGGATGGATAAACTTTCAGAGGCAGATGTTTAGTAAAGGTCACTACATTTTTAAGCACAATCATCCAGTAAAGGATGAACTGTAATGCTAAGTGTTTTCTGACAAAATGTAATTAGTTACCACAGTCTTCCTTGCCTAAGATCACATTAAAGTATATTTTTTAATTTTTGCAAATCTAAATAAAGCAAAGATGAGCAAAAGGTTTGTACAAGGGATTGTCAGTCTAAGGGGAGGCCTAAAACTTGCTGGCAAGAGCTGATGTAGGAGGATTTATTAAGGTCAGGTTTAAAATTTATGGTAACTGGCCAGCCCTAAAAACTTTTAATTTGACATATTTGACTGATTATGCCCAATTGGTGAATTTTTTTCCACGCAACTCATTAGCAACAGCAACAGACTTTTGCAAGTGCACAGAGATATTTCCATTCAGAGGATTTTTATGACACTTGATTGGCACTTCTGGACAATACTGCATCATAAATATGTAAATATAAAAACATTTATTTTTCCACATAAAACCAGGACTTCTCTGGATGTCTTTTCCAATATCTGCATAAAGCAAGGCAGTGGGTTTCCAGCATACAAAAATACCATGTGCTACAGCTTAGAAAACAGAAGTATATAATAGAGAGAGGGGAGAAGCTCCTTTATTAACATAGTACTACTCATCTCCAGCCCATTGGCATTCTCATCTCTTGGGAAAAGCAACATTCCTGCTGGTTTGAATTGCTGTGGGAGATTTAATCACCCTCAGACCGAAACACCTCATCCAAAAAACGAAGAACTCCAGCACTAATAAGCTTTTAAAATGTATGGAGATACTCTTTACAAATTGATTTAGAGTGTTACTCAATTAGGAGCAAAAATACATTATACAATGCCATTAAATGTTGAGAAGCAGCGTAAATGTCTTGATTCCAGTCACTTCCCACAATGATGAGAACAACAGAAGAAAATTTTTCCTTTCTATTGATGATTCCCAATGAGTTTCTCCAATGAAATTAAAGCACGAAACCCAAGCAGGCACAAAGAAACATGCTATCAATCATGTGAACCATCAGAGGTGTCTGGAATTGTCTACCAGACAAAGTTGTTGAGGCAAAAACATCGGGGTCATTAAAAATCGTGATAGCATCTTGTGGTTAATGGAGTACTACAGAGAAAGGAAATGAGCCTTGAGAAGCTGAATGCCCTTTACTCAATCCCCAAACATTATTTCTTCTTGTCCTTATGTTCTAAATTAATATCTTGTTTTCCAACCAGTGTAGCATTTCCATTACAATCACATGCCACTTTGGTTTAGCAGACTCATTAACCAAGCTATTTACATTAATTACCAGGCAGGCCATTCTCCCAGCATCTTTCCTAATCCCCTGGCCTGAAAGGGCTTGCTCAGAGAGACCGTGGCCCACCAGCAGCATCCCCAAGGAGCCATCAGTGCTGTTGCTGCCCAGCCCCACCTGCACCCCGAGAGCTCCAGCCCATCGTGAGCTGTGGCTGCACACTCGTATCAGCTGCGGGATTTTCAGCCCACCACAAACAAGTGTTGGGAGCAACACAGCTCGGTTACCCTCTGCAAAGAGCAGAAACAAGTCAGCTCTGAGGGAGAATGAGACAAGGAGTTGGCAGGGTCTGTCTCACAGAGTGCCATGGATGCATCCATCGCCCAGCAAAGCCACTCCCTAGCAGGTGGTTAGGTGCTGATGGCACAGTGGTTCATCCAGAGCCCACCCAAGGCCAGGTTTGTCCTGGTGGTCACAGGGATTTTCCCAGACAAACAAGCAAGCAGTCATTCCTGCGGTTCCTCTGGAGCTGAGCAACCAGGTCCAACACACCGAGCCAGAGGAGGGTTTTCAGAACAGCAAAGCTCACAGACTGCAACCTGATTCCTTGCAATTGCAGACGAATTTGACCTGTGATGAAAGCACCATCACAGAGAGAGGAAAGCATTCATCAGCTTCTAGCGTGGTGAAAATTGCTGGTAGCAAGCACTGATTACTGTGAAACAAGTGTCCAAGGGCTCTGTGTTTTCCAGGGAGGGCTGATGGAGCAATTGAAAGAAGAATGGTAAACAAGATGTTTCATATTTGAGCTACAAAACTAAAGGCATGGACTGCTGGAGCTGTATGAATGTGCTGGTGTGACACAGCCTGAAGTTCAGGGCTGTGTTGACTGAGGGAAGAGAAGACCACAGGGCCACTATTTTTATCCACAACTACAGAATTTTCACAGGTAAGAAAGCTAGAGGAAACTAGTCTGGCCATTTATTTTGTTAAAAATAGAATGCAGCCTGCAGGGGCTCCCTCAGGGCTTTCTGTTTGGTTTTAGTTTGTTTATGTGGCTTTTTTAATACACCAAGCCTTCTACAACAAAACAAAACCAAACCAAACAAACAAATAAAACACACAAGCAAAACAAAACAAAAACCCCACTCCAAATCTAAACCCACCTTCTTTTGACAGGCAGAAAGTGAACCAAAGTCCTGGGTAAATTCTTTTAATGACTTGCAGAGGGTAGGAGGGTAACTTTATCAGTCAGATATATAAAGCACTGTAAAAAAAAGTTATCAAATTCATTTAGGGAGATCTACTTTACAAAAACTATTATAAAACACCCCATTCTGCTGTTCCTTTAGACTTACTAAACACTGACATGCTATCAGTTTGCTTTTGTTTCCCTAAACTTTTCCTGCTCTTCAAAGGCTCAATGAAACCCAACAGTAATCACCCAGGGTTTCTTGGCCAATCCTTCAGAAGTCGAGGCTGCAGCCAAACCTGATTTGCCAATTTAAATATGACAGCTTTATTGCCTGCTGTTTAGCATCTGCCATAATTATCGCAGCTATAGGAAAATATTTTGTCATTATATGAGAATTTCTCATCTGTGGAAATGTTTCTGCACAGCATCTAGTAAAGTATTCTTACACAGTCTCCAATTATTCAAATTTCTACTGTTAATTCTTTCTCTAAATCAATGTGACTCATAATTATTTTAAGCTTTATGAAATTAGTTATTTTAGAAGCACTGCTGTACATTCCATGACAGATTTGGACTTTATTCTGTTTGCATATAACAAATATAATCTAGCTATAATCATCTACTCCTAAAATACCACAGTTTTTTAGTTCTCTAATGTATCAGTCTTTTGTTCCCAACATCCTAATTTTGTGCTAAATGTGCTTTTGCTTTTCACCCTTTTCACTTTGCTGTCACGCATTGTGGTACCCAGCTCATGTTGAGCATTCTGCAGCCAAATGTCCGGAAAGGCAGCTCTCCATGGCACGGATAAAGGCTCTGTCAAGGATACATCCCTTTTGCCTGGGACTAATTTCTTTTGATCTTCAGAGGCAAACCCTGAAACTTTCAGCTGAGGTACGTGGATCCTCACGACTCTGAGATGGAGCTCCCTCAGTGGTGTTTAAGAGGAAGCAGAATTGTCTCAGAGAATGCCTTGAATTTGGTATTTCACCTTCACCCCTGGCAAGCACAGTACGAATTACATGGCTTTTGTGCATGTGAAGGGAAGTGGAATTTGAAGCAGAAGAGTAAATGCATACCCAGGAAATCTCAGAGGTCAAATCAGAGGATGAATGTGCTCTGCCATTTCAGAAGGTTCCGTAAGCACCATGCACTAAACCAGAGAAGTGTGGATTTTAAGCTGGGCAAAGAAGATAGGAAAATTCTTAAAAAGTCTGATTTGCTTCTGCTCCAAGTGGTTGAGCACAGCAGTGATCCACTATTCCCTGAGAAGAAATACACGTCCTCTCTCGGGCCAGAAGAATTTCATCAAAAGTGTGGTATTACATCAACGTTCTCAAAACCAGGAAAATATTGTTTTCTGGCATACTTTTTAGCAGATTTTTCAAAGGACTTGGCTAGTTCACACATTTAAGTCCTATTGGTTTTAAAGTTATGCCAAAATTTAGCATATACCAACAAATAAAAAATGAAGATAATAGGCTAGAAGACTGCAAGGGAGGAAAGCAACAGGCCACAATTTAGTGCTTGTTATGAACTCACAGATTTGTCAGACAAATACAAAGATAATGGGAAAGAAAACCAACTTGATAATTTTGTGCAATACAGAATTTGCATGCAAACCTCGCTTAACTCTGCTTCTTCAATCACAAGGGCATGTAACCAACAGGGTGGACAAGTAGTGATTAAAAACACAAGTAAATAAAAATATGCATCCCTTGACATTTTGAAAAAACCCACAGATGTCACATCTATGCAATTATTGTGCCTTAAAATGGACCATGCTGCAACTGAAAATGAGAAATGGCATTTACTTACTCATAGTTTTAATAACATATGCAGATATTGTATAATGTGTGTCAAATGCCATTTGGCTCAGCAGAATCTAATTAATCTTAGTTCTTCCACCATATCTTCTGTTATGCATATTCAATAGTACGTGTATTAAGGGGGAAATGCTTTGTAGCTGTCATAGTTACCTTGAGGAATCTTTAGTTTCCACTGCTTTGAGAGTCCTAGTTATTGTAAGGCCTGATTCAAGGTGACCAAGAACAGGCCTCTCTAACCAGCCTTAAACCAACACTTCAGTTGCCAGTTTGCAAAGGGGATAGGACAGAACTAGCACTGACTTCCCAGAAGAGATGAAGTGCTCAGTCTCATACACTAGGCTCTAATGGGAGAAATTTGATTTTCTTTTCCATGACTGCTCTACAGAGAGCCCAGCTGCCTAAAACAAAGTTACAGCCGTGCCTGACATGATTTCATTTACCAGCAGACAGGCATTGTTAGCATCTTGCTGCAGTCCTGGGCTCAGAGTCAAGACAACAGGGATGTGGTTCCATTTCCCTTCCTTGACCTTCTGCAAGTCACTTCACCAGTTCCTGGGCTTCTACATAAATAAAAAGGCTGTATGTCTCAAAAATATCTGGTGGCTCAGGAATCCACATCTTACTGGAAGTTAATGCTGCTGGGGCTCTGAATTCATCTCAGCACGTTTCAAAAACATAACCCAGTTCACTCACTGCTCTGTCTAAAGATCTGTGATAGCTGTGGACCATAAGTACTGTGGAAAAGCTAAATCTCTATCAGTAAGTTGTTACAAATGCAGTAGTTTTAATGAACCAGTAAAAAGGAACTTGTGAATTTAATTTGGGAATATGTGATAGAACCCTAAAGTCCTGCTCTTCTCCTTTGGGACACAGAAGGTCTTTGGGAATTTCTCATTTGTCTTATAGCAAAGAGTGAGAACCTTGAGTAACAGCACCTAAAATAGACACCCAGCCCAAAAGACAGTGATTTGGAGAGCCAGGAGAGGTTGTTTTCCACCACTGCCTCTGGCAGCAAAAATGTCCAGCTATTTGAATCAGCTTTCATGAATTTAGGAGTAATAAATCACTCTACAGTTAATTTACTTAGGATTTTCTCCTAAGTTAATTTTTATATTAAACTTAAGGCAAACGAAAGCATTTATTTGCAAGGCTCAAGAATGTCATATAATATAATTTATGTTGCAACCCTCTTTTAAAAGCAGTGTTTCACTTGTATTAAATTATATTTAGGTAAAAAAGACAAGTTAAAGGAACTATTTTCACCACAATAACAGGCTAGTGATTAATGTGAGGAGCATGGTGCAAATCCCTGAATTACAGACCTGAGCCCTTTAATAGGCCTGGGGGCCAGGAAGGATTTTTGATAGTTTTAAGAGAATTCCACAAATGTTAACCTGTCTTTATAATTCAGCTTTTAATGATTGCAAAGGCTAAAGCCTTATTTTTATCCCATACCAAGAATTAAAATTCACACTGAAAATACACTTCTTCATCCCTCCTCTTTTAGCTCTCACAGTCACCATACCTCTCTTCTTTCTTATGAGGACAGGAGAAGAAAGAGATTTTAATACTAAAGAGAAAGGTAAAGTAATTCTAATGAAATGTGTTCTCCTGGAAACAATTGTAAGTGTTTTAAAGACAGACCCCCATGGAAAGATCCTATTTTTATCCTGAAACAGTCTCCTCTCTGTCAGTGTCTCACAGTTTGAAACTAAGAAGCCACAAAGCACTTGAAAAGAACTTTACCCAGCTTTAGGAAAAAAAGAGATTTGGAAAACAGAAAAATCATCTCTGTTTTTTAAAGAACACTTGAAAAATAACTGCTGACAAAACACAACAGCAGCCCACAAAAACCCCACTGCTTAGCAGTTGCTGCTAATCTGTGATGAGGGACAATAAAAAGAGATTTTTAAAAGGAGATTGCTGTGCCTCCTGTGCTGTTTTATTAACTGCTCTGTGGTGTGTAACTACAGGCAATGCAGACCTAAACTGTGGGGTTGGGGCCTGATCTTCAAACCAACTAATTGAGGGTTATGCTTGATAGTGATTCAGTCCTGGACAAGCTCATGGTCCCACTGTCCCTCCAACCCCACGGGACCCCAAGTGCATGTGTTGTATGGCCAGGTAGCCACAGAGATCTGGAAGGTAAAAGAAACATGGTCAGAAGTGAAATCTTCTGTTTCTCCACTCCAGTTCAGATATGTGGAACCTTCACAGCACGTGCTGACCATCCCGTGTTCTCCACGGCTTTTAATTCAGTGTAAGGAAGCACCTGAAGGACTAGGTCTTTCTAAATGTCACTTCTGCAGGAGAACACTCCCAGTGGCAGCAAAACTCTGGGGCTCAGAACATACGATAGGGCCTTCAGAGCACAGGCCATCACAGAACTGCTCTTGCTTAGAGAGAATCAAAGCCTAGAAGCCAAGAGAAGACAGCAGGCACACACATTTCACTTCAGCCTTTTCCTTAAGTGTATCAGGTCCTGGATTTCAGAACTGTTGCTGCTGCTCTACTTTTACTAATGTTATCTTTCAGAGAGCTGTCATCATTCTAAAACTGTTTTTAGGTCTCCACCCTCCACAGCAGTTTGCAACATCCAGATGGGGAATGGGGCACAGCCAAATTCAGTCACACGAGTAACAATGTAGGGGATTCAGACACAAAAACCAGCTCTCTCAAGCCAAACACTGATGAGAGATGAGAGGCTCAGGTAAATTTTTTTATGAATGTCAAAACTCCTAAATGTTGCTCTAAACACAATAAAAACTGAAGTCATCTATTCACTCCTAGCCATGGCAGATGAGAGGCATACCCAGCTTCTAAGAAAAACGACACAGAGACATTAGGAGTCATGAGCAGTCTGTGATTTCAGCTCTAAGTCACATGAATTTCTAATGCCAATCATCTAAACACTAATTCTCTTGAGATTATTTCTAGGATACAAAGGGGAAAATAAAAATTATATTGAAATTGCCTTAAGAAGCAAAACCAATCTGCTTCAGTCATGGCCTGCCAGAAGGTGTTTGCCCAAGTTCAGTGACTGGGAAGTCTGCTTCGCTCCTTTGTGCTCCCTTTGCCATAGCAATTGATGTCAAGTGAGAACCATTGGAAAGTTTAGAAAGCCAGCAAACAAGCTGTAAACAAGTGGCTGAGGTAGAGGGAGATGTTTTATTGCTGGCATCTTGCATCAGGTTCAGAGCCGGGTGTTTTAAACTGCACTGCACAGTTACACTGTGCATTGATTTATAGTGTTTATGGCAACCAATATTAGATGAGTGTACAGTGTAAAAGAGTGTCAGCCCTGCATTACAATCGCTGTGTCTCGCTCCATCTGTGTGATTTACAGCAAAACACATTCTGTCATCAAGCCTCTTTTATTTTTTTTCTCTTTAGGAAATCTGACTTGAGTTCGGAGTTAAATGATGATTGCTCACAAACTGGAAAGGGTGAACAATTGCGAGTGCAACAGAAGCTGAAACCCTCGGGGACTTATAATTTTATTTGTGGTATGAAACAATTTCACTTTTAGATGGATGTGCACAACTTGTGGGAGGAAAAGGAAACAAGAAACATGAGAGATGAAATAGCTGAAATACAATAGGATCCAATATTCTGTGCTTTTGATCAAAACATAAAGATGAATAATCCGGAACCAAGAGGCAATGTTAGATTGCAGCAGACAGGGTTATTAATGTAGCGAAATGCATCGCTGAACAGGAGACATTCCCATGATAAACTGCAGGTAAATCATAAAACCAACACTGTTTGGATTATTAATTGGGTGCATTTTTATTTGTCTTTCCAGGCCATTGGCCTTATCCTCATATTAATGATGCCTCTGAGAGTCTCTTTTTGAGTATTTTGAAGTGTATGGTCCAAATTTTAGAGTGTTGAGTGATAATAAAGTCAAGGACATCCATGTTTATTAAAAGAGGAAGGTCTCTAGCAAAGTGGAAACAAAGGCTAAATGCAGAAGTCTTTTCGTAGTTTCATTCATTTAAAGGAACCAGAAAAACAGCTTGGAACTACTCCTTCCTCAGCAGGCAAATTGCCTGTGAGCAGGTAGAGCTGAACTGTTCCCTGATTACCTCACTTTGGCTGGTTCAGAAACATTCAGGAGGAGAAGAGAATGTAGTGCCATCTGCATCTGTGAGCCAAGCTGCAAACATTTACTGTCTGACCCAGGCAAAACACACAGACAAGGTTTCTTACACTTTTCTATCTCTTTATGAAAATGTACATGGAATGGGATGATCTGACCCTCCAAAAATCTTCCCAGGGAATACACAGCCCATTTTCACATGGGCAGACTTACAGCTTCCAGACAGAGCTGAGTTCCTTTGAAAATAGAATAAGAAATAAAAAATGGGATAACTTGACATGCCAGAGCCTAAGATAACTTGCTGCATTTGCACAATAAACAGCAGCTGGGAGCTGTATCCCAAATAAATATTCAAAATTATTTAATTGACAAATACATCTCTTAAAGGAGGAGAGAAGTGTCACTCCCTCCACAAGGTGAAACCAATTAAAATTTCTACCATTTCTATCGGAAAAGAAAAACAATCCAGCAACAAGAGTAAGTAGCAATTATAGGTATTTCTAGACAAAAAGAGATGCTTGACAAAAAAGCAAAAATAATTGAAAATGTTTATGAAAAAGGAAAGTACTTCATCTTCCTTAGGAGGGAGAGCTTGAATTATGACTGCAACTTAGAGGTTTTGTGAGTGGAATTGTTCTTTTATGACTGTGTTTTATAGCAAAGAGAAGTGAGAAGGAGCAAATACACCCTGAGCACATGAACAGGGGAGGATATGAGAACACACACATGGCCACTGCAGACAGCAGGTTATATGGGAAACTTCTGTGTCCTCTGAGTTGGTTTAGTACTTTTCAATCCATTTTACCCCTCTATATGTATAATGAGAAACTGCAAGGTAACAGATACAAGCTGCTCCTTCACTTCAACAGGAAAGAAAACACAAACAAATCCAGCTCCCATTATGCTGACAGCCGAACTGGTATTAGCCAATCTCTGAGCATATCTGAAGGCCTGTAATACTCAGAAGGCTTGTAGTTCACACCCTGCCACCACCCTTAAATTCACATTTTGTTGCACTTTAGACATTTTCAGTGTTTCAACCAGCAGCTACATTCTTGCAGGATATTTCAGAGGGACCTTGAAGTGGAAAGCTGAAATCTCCCCTTCAGTCTCCAGTGAGGATCCAGGCAGAAGCATATACAGGCAAATTAATTGCCCTTGTACTTCTTCTTAATTTAAATTCTTGAAATAAAAAAAAAAAGAAATCACATGTCAAGCTATCATCTTTTTAATGCTTTGACTAATTCAGCATGAGATGGAGGTCAGAGAATGCTATGACAGGGGACCAGTATTTTCTCAGCACATTGTCTAATTAGCTCCTGACTCCCTGAGAGACTTCAAAATATTAACCTGACAAAGTTTGTGTCCACAAAAATTCCATATTATCTGGAAACTTTCCAGCTACTTTCAAAGCTGGATTGTGCCTATCTGTTGTGTGCCTTTCCTTGTGATCTGAATTTTATAGACTCCAATCTTTATTAGGCAGAGAGCTGTTAAGACAGTGACTGATTTGCAACTCACTGCTATCTGACCATTTTAGAAATAGGTGTCTCTTTTTTTATGGTCTGTCCCACCCCCTTTAAAAACAAAAATTAAAATTAAAATCTCTGAATTCTGTTAGGCTACACTGTACTGAGTCATCATCATCCTGCCAGCAGAAATACAAAGCTTAGCTCTTGTCCAGTAATCCCATCAAGTGTGGCTGTTCCCAGTTTCAGGTACTCAGACTGTCAATCTGATTTCACCTCTGCTTTCCCTCATTCATTTTAGTTCCTGCTGCTTTCCCCTGTACTTACAGAATCAGAGGAATACTCCCATACTTTTTTCCTCCAGTCAGTGCACATTTTACTGCTGTTTAGTTAGGTATTGATACTGCAACCACAGCTGCTCTCCATTTTAATTCTTTGCAGCGTTTCAGAGAGAACATGAGTTTTTCATCCAGATATTGGTGAGACTACTCACTTTGGGAGTGCTGGCAATGTGTAAAGTTAAGCAGGTCACCAGGCCTTTGCAGGGATGGGAGAGTTAGAGGAGCTTTCCTCTGAAAGAAACCCACATCATTATTCAGGCATTATAAATTACACTGCTTTTAGGGGGAAAGGAAAGTAGCCATTTGACATGGCAGTGTGAGACAAGGAGGGACTATTTGGCTGAGAGCTCTGAAGCACACCTCCACCTTGATGGAAAGTGTTATGGAATCTGTAACATTTACACAAAACCAGCAGGACCTTAGCTTAATAAGGTCTCATCCAAATGACTTGCTCACTAAACTGCATGGAATTCAATTTCTCTACCTCTGAAAGATGAAGGGCAAGTTGATCCTGCCAGGGATTTAAATTTATGGCTTCATGGCCTCAAAAAGTGAAACGTATAGCATTCAATAAGCCTGCTCAGTGGCTGGATAACATCACATGGTTTTCTGAGCTATTGTGGGGAAAAAAAGAAAGAAGGTGGGAACACAATCATAAAAAGGAGGCAAAGGCTGTTTAATTAGTACTATGTATTGAATACACAGGCATTTAAGTGAAAAGATGAGGCAAATTTTGGCAGAATATCTTCAAGAAAATAAGAAAGGAAGTCAGTATAGAGGTATAAGAAGACAGAAACAGATGACTTCTTTCTCTGCTCAGCTGTCCCGTGTGCCCAGCAGTCAGTTCCATAAATAATGGAATATGTCTTAGCAGTCTGTGGCCATCAAAGCTGGGCCAGATGGAAAGCTGGTCTAAGGGACTGCATTTTGCCACCTCCCAGCAGGTCAGGACACAGCCCTCTCTCAGCTTCTGGCCTGCGAGAAACACAGTGAAGTCCCTCCATCTCTCACGAGGGAAATTTGCCCGGGCAAAGGTCATGGAAAGGAACCAGGTATGCTGGTTGCATTTATGTGAAGATTTTACTCCTCCACTATAAACCTTGGGTTACACTCTATCCATGTGCAGCGAGACCAGGAACAGTTCCCTCTGTTCACACACTGTGGCAACTTTCTCTTTCTGGCTAATCAAGTGGAGAGCATTTGCTGGGATTTGCAATAGCCCCAGTTTGAAATGGAAGGCTGAAATGAGTAAGGTATCTTTCCAATTTCCATGGTAGACCATTTTTGCTGCATGTAATCCATTACTGCAAATCCGAACAATAATTTGGAACAGTGATAATCCTCCATAGCATTGACCCTAAAGATCTTTACAGCAACACAAATGAGATCAAAGGACAAATGAAAGTCTCTTAATCCCCCTAAGTGTGAGTTCAACCTAATCTTACATTTCTGTCTTTTAATTCTCTCTAAACCTCTTTTTAACTTTGCTTAACATTCATTATCCTTTTTCATGCCCTAATTCTGCAAGGAAAAAAAAAAAAGAAGCCCATGTCTAGTTGTACATTCAACATTTCTACACAGGGATAGTATTTTCAATATGAAACTCTAGTTTCCCTTAGCAGCTATTAGGGTGGGAAGTAGGTGGAGGGGAGAGATGGATGGAGGATTAAGATTGATGAAGGAGGTGCAGAAAGACTCCGTGGTGATGGTTATGTCACTTGTAGGAGCACAAAATCTAAACAGTAACTTTTCAAAAGGAAATTGTCAGAAAAAAAATAAAAATAAAACGAAAACAAAACCTCCACAAACAAAAACACTCAAACAACAAAAAAAACCCCCACCTGATACACCAGACAGACACAGATTCTTGAAGTTAAGTGGCATTATTTGATCACAATTAGCTATTCCTTCTACCTTGTTGACCTCATGTCGTACAAAAAAGATCTCACACCTTCTGCCTGTTTCATTAAGGCGGTCCTGTATTAATTTTGCAATGTAGCTCTCACTCAGTAATATTTGGAAGCCATGCCAACACTTTTCTGTTACACAGATTTGTGTATTTTGGGATAGTGAAGGATTTTTTCATTAAGCATTATTCTTTGCTAATGTGTAGTTAATAACATAATGGAAAAGCTTTTAAACTCCTCTGAGAATTAAACCACTCATACTTGTTTAACTGCTTGATTTCCTAATGGATATAGTGTAGGATTTAATATTCTGCTCATTTACAATACTTACCGGGAGAAAGGAGACCTTTAACTGCTTTTTTTCTAAAAACAACAGTAAATCATGTTGATTTAGGTTGATTGATTTCTGCATATATATTAACACAGACTAATGAAAGGCACAATGTCTTCATAATCCATGCCATCGTGTTCAACTACAGCTGAATATTTAGATTATCTTTAATTTTTATTTTTTACTTAGACTGGAGAAACAGCAACCCTGTTGTATGATAGAGTTTAGCTTATCTCACAGCTGGATTCACTGCTTTGCACAACGTGTGGTGCTAACTTACACTAAAATTCCATTTGGGCTGTAATTAACAGAGCTACACTGATTTACACCAACCACTGCTCTAGCCCTATACATCTGTTTCATAATTGAAAATCAGACATGAGAAAGCTTTTAAGGATTAGATTATACCTGCCTTATTCACTCTGAGAAATATTTTATCCCCTAACACAGTCCTTGAAATGGACATCATGTGAGAACAATGATAGGAGCTGCAAGCACCACTCAGGCAACTCTTCAGTGTGTTCTCCCTCATTCCATCCTGCCTTCTCTATTCCATCCTGCCTTCTCTCTCCTGCAGTTGCTCCAGTAGCTGCATCATGATGGTGAATTTATGACACAGATTAAAATCTTCATATATAACTCCAGTTTGAAGCATCCCCAGTCACTCCCAAAGAGGATGTAAAAGTTAACTGAGCACAAATCTCCATATAGAACTATCAAATTCACGACCCCCACCTCAGAGTCAGATGCAGCAGACTAACAGCTACAAGCTGCCTCCTCAACCAGGTACATTTGCCATTTAAAAACTAAAACAAGTCCAACAGAAATGTCTGATAGAGAGAGAACTGTGTAATGAGGGCAGTTCTGCAGGCATATTGTAATGCTGAGTACCTTCCTGCAGGTGTGATTCCTCTGCCACCACTGTGTTGTGTTCTCCTCAGGGGCTCTGCTGATACTCACTGGGACTATCTCGAGGTCACAGCACTGCTCAGCAAGAACAGGCAGTGAGGGAGCAGGGACACACTCATAGCTGGACACAAAGATCTCAACAATTAATCCCCCCAGATAACCCCTAAGTCCATGGGCTGTCCAAATTCCTGAGGGGAATCACAAAGGCAGGACTGATACCCCAAGAGCTGTTCTCTCCTACAGAAATGGCCACATTTAGAACCTTAGAATCACTACCCTGACATGTTTTTCTGAGGGTGCTGTGAAAAATTAGTGTCACAAGCTCTAAAATAATCATAATCAAAGTGATTGAAAATGACTGTCATGAATGCTGAAACAAAGCAATCCATAAAGTGCCCCACAAACCTTACTAGCTACTCCAGGCCACACATCAAGTTTGTTGTATGATATTTCTGCTGTTTGAAAGGCAGCTGTGATCCAATACAATCCCAGCCCAAGTGCTCTCATTAGCAGAATGGCTGATACAAATGTGCAACTGTAAGAGCTGAAAGTAAACAAAATCAGCAACGATCTGAGAAACATCAAGGCAAATTAAATAGAATACATATGAACCTCTTTGGTTCTTCATAAATCTTCATTTTTCTTTTCTGATGAGGCAATATCTTTTATGAGAATTTTGCAGGAGGGGAAAAAAAAGAAAAAAGATAAAGTACCAGACAAATAATTCAGTGTAAAACTCTCAAGCACTGAATCAGTTCCTCAGTTGGATTACACAGAACCCTGAGTTCCAGATGTGCTCTACCTTCCTCCTTGCCCTGGGCTCCTTAGAAAGGCGAGCCAGGCATGCAGGCAGAGGAGGCTGTGGGGTATTCCATGAAGGTTCCAGTAACCCTGGACCCAGGGTGCAGGGAACATCCAGAGCACTTTGCCTTGCAATAAGAATTTAGGCAAGTGAATATGTTCCCCTAAAGTCACAGAAGGGAAGAGAGGTCTTAAATCATGTGGATAAGCAATGGAAATAGAATAAACAATTCCATTTGAGCCTCAAGTTAATTATGGCACTGTAGCTGTCAAAAATTCATCTGAAGCACTTGCTGCCTAAATCGAAGGTTGGACATCCAAATTGAAATGTCATTTTTATTAGTCTCTGACACTTAGAGAAATAGCTTCTTCTCTTCTAGTAGGCTATACCCATTAACTCCCATTAGTGCTAATGGAGTTATGCACATACATCACATGCACATACATCACTGAGCACCTTTGTAACACTCAGAATGTCACATTAGATAACATCTGTTTTACTGCACGAAAGATTCTAGGTGAGGCTGGTCAGGGCCATTTAGACCCATATTTGTGCACTCAATGCCCTGGAATCTGGGGCAAAATAGAGTTTTGAAACAGACACTGCGAAGAGACTTCAATCCAGAGATACAAAGCCAAAAGGAATCATATCTCAAATTTTGCCCACATTATATATATTATTCCAGAACTTTGGCCACCTTTCCTAAGGACTTGTTCTCCCTGCAGATCCATGGCTGGGATATTGTCCCTTCCAACTCTTTTGGGGACAGACTGTATAACCTCTGAGCCACCTCAGCTGTGGTAGACAATTACAGTTATCTGTCCAGGCATGCTTGCATTTCCAATTTTAACATAATTATCCTCATAACCCCCTGTTAAAATGCAGAAATATAATCATCCTGATTCTACTGATGGGCAGTTCATGCTTAGAGAATTAGCTGAATTGCCACAGTAATTTAGGAAATCTGTTGCCCAGTCAAGCCTAGAACTAGGTTTTATATACGGTCCCTAACATGGAACAACCTTTCTCTTGGAAAAAGTCAGAATTTGGGTTCTCTTAGGCACTGACCCAGTGTTACTCCTGTTTTAATTTAATAACATGTAAGACAGAACTTTTCTGGCTTTTGTAAATTAACAGGCAACTGAGAGCAGAGGCTTATGAAACAATTTTTGGATTTTCCCCTTTGTGTTTGCTTGCCAGAAAAATCAGATTTTTTTCTTCTTTGATATTTGCATTTCAGAATCACTACTCTTGTGCCTACCATGTTTTTTTAAAAAACCTGAAATGCCTGGATTCCATCACACTACAGATATGGAATGAGAGTGATAACATTTGCTTCATGTCCAGTTTAAATATCCAGCTTTTTATAGCCCCTAAACTAACTGAGGTGCACAGGAAACTGGAGGTTGTTTCTGGGTGATCTGAATGAAGTGTTTGCTCCCCATGTGAGCACCCTGCAGACAGCCCTCTGTGCTGCCTGCAGCAGCTCGGCTTGTGCACACACAGGATGTCACATCTCAGGAGATCAGGTCCAAGGGGGGATTATAACAACCCTCATGATGATGCTTGTGTTTATTAAGCACTGTGCCCTTTGTTATAATCCCTTCATGCTTTACATTATCGATTTGGCATTCCTGGCAGCACTCTATCAATAGGAAATTGAGTTGAATCTTTTCAGCTAAAGGTAAGTGTGACTAATTGCCATCTTCAAATAGCTCTTGCACTGAATTAATTCTTGCACTTAGATACCATGTTTTATTAATATTGGGATCCAATCTGCCATAAAGGCAGTTTGTAGTAAGAGTGAAAACATTTACTATTGATTGCAATATCAGCTCCTGACAGCCCTGGGACACTTCTCAGACAGCAGTTAAGGCAACCCAGTAAGCTGTGCAGAGTTCCAAGCAGCTCTATGCTCACTTTAGTATTTACCTTAGTCACCTCAGTTCCTTTTGTGCAGAGAACAGATGGCAATGGAATCTGATTTCTACCAGTTCTGTATAATCCCTGCTAAGTGATTGTCAGAATTTACTGCAGTTGTTGTGTATTGTAGATGCACCAAATAGTAATTTTTAACAGACTTTTATAAATTTCACTGTAAAATGCTTTCACCTCTGGAGCAGTTGGGTTAAGAACCCTCCAACATGGTCAGATAGGCTGTTACAAAATAAGAATGGGAAGAGAGCCACTCACTGAGCTTTGAACCTGCAGCATTTTCAGGGTGCAAGGGGTTGTTTCTGTATGAAAAAATAACCTGCCTTCAACACAAAGGTCAGTGGGTCAGGAGTACTTATCCCTGTTTCCAGATCGTTTGAAAGCTGATCTCATGTGCTTGGACTGCAAGTGTATTTTGTACTATTTTGTGGGGGTACACAATGCAATATTGCTGCAGAATGCAAGTCAGGTAAAAGAACAACTTAAAATTAAAAGCCAAACAACAGAAAATTAGCATCAATCATTCTCATTCTTAGCACCTCAAAGTGCTGTGCAGACTCTTTTAAAGCACATGCTCTGCTCTGTAAGTGGGAATTACAGAAGGATGTCTGTGGTATCTGCTCTTCTGGAGAGTAACAGGTACCTCCCTGTCCTCTGCAAACTGGAAAAGGACCATCCAGTGGTGCCCTTACACCACAACCAGTAGCAATTCAGCTGTGAACTCCTTTCTGATGGAAGCTTGGAAGTGCCTCCAGTGCACAGGGCAGGTCAGTGGGCCGGGGGGGATTGCAACACACAATATTCCACCTTTGTGTGCAGTTCTGCAAGAGTTCCATTATTAATGCTCCTGCCTGTCGGACATTCTGAATTTCAGTGACTTGTCTCCCACCCAGGCTTTTATAACATGTGATGACACTGCTGAAACAGACTGACTGAGGAAGAATCAGCAGCCTGCCATGCAAACAGGTTAGTAAATCATTTTAGGGTTGAAAGAAGCTTTTATAGTAATGAAATGGCTTTGTATTACAAACCTAATCTGGATAACCTGCTTAATTCCTTGTCATCTTAATTCATGAATTTATATTAGGAATTCCCAAAGGTCTGGAACATTTGCCCAAAATTTTTAATTCCCTTCAAAATCATACATCTCAATTTAGTCAGAAATAAAAAGACAGCATACCCTATGTCTCTTAAACAAATGGAACTGGAAAATAAATATCACTTTAAAATACTTTACATATTTTCCTATTGAAGATCATTGTAAATATTAAATATCTCACATTAGTCTACAATTCAGTTAAACGGATTTATATTACTTAGCAATTCACATGTAGATTTTTTCCTAATAGAGTTTTAAAACACAGATAATCCTCACAACATGCTCATGAATAGTGTTTAAGTCTCATAATGTTCTTAAGAGGCAGTGTGGAATGCTTTTCCAATAGAAATATCTTGGGAATGGAAGGCAAACCTGGGAATCAGCAGAAGACACAGAATAAGGCCCGCTAGTACATGAATACCTTACTTATAACCATTTTTGCTTTCCTAGAGCTGGGAATGCAGCTGTAAGATTGCCCCCCACTTCAGCTAAAGCCACAGTGAACTAAAACCCATCCATAGTTGATTTTTCTTCTCCACACAACAAAAGAAGTTTTCAAAGGGGCAAATCGATCCCCTCAATTCCCTTCGAATAATGTGCTTTGGCACACTCTAAAGGATCTTCCTTTATTTCGAAAGTTAATCACTCTAAGGCAATACCATGGCGTTGTTTTTATGGGGTTTTGCTGCAAGGCAATGTTATCCTGCACCACTAAGGCTATCACAGCTTGCAAATGTGATTTTTATTTTTCTTTGTTCTTTCTCTGCTGCCGATACAGATAATACTTCAGGAGTTTTCTCAGCCAGCACCAACAGAGAGCTGGCTTATTGAGACTATCCTTGAATTGTATCCAGTTTGGCTGCCAGGCTGGAATTTTCATCACATAACGAAGGGCAGTTAAAGACCAATTTTTGCCAAGGAGTTCTATTTCCTCCCAGATATCTCTTGCACCTGTACATCAATATAATGCTTGGATTACTGCTCAAAGCATCACATACCACTGGCACCTTCATGCTTTCTGGGCTCCTGCTGTATTTTCAGGTGCAAACTACCTAATGCTGCACTGCTGGCAACGACATGATCCTCGTGGGTCCCTTCCAACTCAGAATATTCGGTGATTCTGTGACATCCACAAGGATTATGCCACACTTGGCAATGAGAAGGCTGAGGTAACCAGCCTATTTATAAAGTGCAAGACCTCACAAAGACAACTCTCTCAAGTGTGAGAACCAAAAATAACCCACAGACTGGGGTGACACAGAGCAGAAACATAAGAGCAGCACAGAACAAACCAAATGGAAATGCTTGCACTGGACACCCTCTGACAGCAGCAATCCAAGGGAATTTGATTCCTCCTTGTCAAGCACAGTTCCTACCCGATTTCTCACCTGGCCAAACACTGGCAGCAGCTCCAATAACATAGCACGGTGATTTTCAATCCTCCTTCTATCATTTCTAATGGCAAATGCCAGCAGTGTATAAACACTTGCTATATCACACTTTCTCCTGTCGGAGGATGAAAGGAGTCTATCAAAGCTGGAGGTGAACGTGGTTGCTGGGCTCTCTTTAGAGCAGCAGTCAATAAATCGCCAGAATTACCAACACAGAACTGCCAGGGGTTATTTGCAAACATTATACTTTGTCGCAGGTGTTTATACAATCACTTTGTGGTTCCAGGTCAGATAAGCAATGAGAGGCAAGTCAGATGCTTTGCTGATAATCAGTTTGCAGAACCTCTTTGATTCACTTTCAAGCAGAAGAAGATCTGGCTCACAGTGTTCTTGAGAAGAGGCAGACTGGACTCCAAGTTGTCCTGACAGTCCCACTGTGTCACCATTTTTGAGTTGCTCAAATGTCCTTTATAAATTCATTTGCTTCCTCAGAGACATGAAAACTACTATTAAAAAAAAAACTACATAAACACCTATATAAACCCCAAGGCAATAGTGCTTTACACAATTCAAGTATAATTCTCCCATCAATGAGCTGTTTGAGACAGGGAGTTTACCAATCCATGCTTTGTGCAATGGATTTGTTTTACCAGATACATAAATGCTTTATCCCATCAATGGCAAAACCAAAGCAATTGCCCTGCCACATGACTTATTTCATTCCTTATCTGCTCTGCAGCATCTCGAATTTCCCCAGTGCTCCCCACACTCCTGTGCTTCATCCTGACTGTTCTTCAGAATTAGAGTCATTCACAGGGACTCTGCACCCTGCACAGCCAAATTATTTACAGACATACAGACTCACTCACTGTTGAATCCCTGCCTCTGGCAGTTCAGGCCTTTCCAAAAGTTCTTTCCAAGCTATATTATTACAAATGTCAATTCTGCATGTCTTCTCAGGCAAGAAAACTGAATTTTAAGAAGAGCTAGGTATCAATTTTCCATTTCTCAAATTGAGTTTGCAGATTTATTCACAAAACTAACCTTCCTCTCCTTTGGGATGGTACAGCACAAGGAAATCCTTCAAGTCAAGTTGAGGCAAGTTTAAGCAAATGCTTCCATGAAATTAAATGGTATTTTGGTATTCATTTCTGCTGCCTCTACTGGGATTTGTGACCAGATTAAAAAAAAAAATCATCTGGCAAAAATCTTTTACTCTATTTGCATGTTATTTTAACATCCTCTCAAGCTTCCTTGAAATCAGAAAATATTTTGCATATTGTTTTCCCACTGTATCAGGAGGCACAACTTAGCAAATTGGTGCAATATATGAAATTTGAACTATAGGGAATAAGTAGTTGATGATGTTAAATGTTATGACTTTAATTGAACTTTCCAGGAGACAGATTATTGCACTTTTCAAAATTGTTTTCCCAAGACATTTTGGTTTAAAAATATTTCAGATATTATAGTCATTTTTCTTGTCAGACTTTTAAATTAATCATTTAGTTTCACAGCAAAAACATCCTAATGGGTACAACCTCTTCCAATTCAGGTACAACCTGTCTTTCATACACTTGGATACATTCTCCTGAAGAAGAGAACATAGATCCAGGATGAAGCTTCTGGCCAAAACAGACAAAATCATGATACCAGCATGACTAAGAGCTTAAGGATGTAAGACTAATACAGAGGAGATGACGGTTTTATCTTTATGTGACGTTAATCAGAGGGATGGTGGTAAAATGACCCCTCATCCTACCCCCACATTTATTCATTAACTGCATTGTTATGCTGGGATTTGTCTCTCATGTTACAGAAGTAGCCTAAACCTGAAAAAAAAACCCAAACCCACATATGCTGTCCACTTTAAATTGTGATGACATCTGAAAAGTCTTCTGGCAAAGGCCAATGTCTTGAGAATGGTGAGTGGTTCTTACTCTGTGCATAAATAATGAGTGAAAGAAGAGGCACAAGAACTGACACAGCCAGTTGAACCTGGTATTTGAAAAACATCCCTAATGCCATCAGGAGTAGTGCTCAGTCCCTTGGCAAACAGGCATGTGCTACACAAGGTGGTGACATTTAAGGAAAAGGAATTATTATTTTTTTAACCATAACTTATATTTCTGTACTTTAGCAGTAAAAATGTCAAAGATTTACAGACTGAAGTAAGTCAAATACTGTAAGTCATGTAGTAGATTCTTCCTGGAGAAACAAGAGGTGTCTTAATATACCTGAAACTTCTGAAGAGCTCCTCCTCTATGTAAGAATGATATTTACTGATTATTTGTAATAAGATGATATCAGTGTTAAGAAGGGGCACTTTTTAATGCCTCAGTGTCTGGAGTCCCTGATTCAGGAATGAAGCAAACAGCTTTCTGGGACAGACTTCAATACCTCCAGACTGCCCCCTTCTATATGTTATTAGTGGAATTAGTTCCTTTCTACTTTCTCCTTCCTCTTCTTCCTCCACTACTTGATCCTATAAAGTAAAACCAGAACTCTGACAGACAGAGTTGATGTCCTGACTTTCTCTTGAGGAAGGCTGTGATGCAGCTCCAGCCTCTAAAAACCTGCCCCCTGCCATTGTCACCCTGTTTTCCATGCAGGCAATCCCTGATGGACCACAAGAGCTTACATTTTGTCAGCCCAGAACTGTTTGACTTAAGCTTGGCAGCAGATTTTGGCTCTCAGAGCCTTCTCTCTGCTCAGCAGTTGAGGTAACTCTTACATGTTTCCTTTAAGCCCCCTGGCTCATGAAGAACAGTGTGAAACCCAGCTCAGGCAGCAGCCAGGAGAGAAAACACAAAGTCACAGATGAAGTATTGTTATCTTATCCATATATTTCAATAGAAATATGTGTGTGTGTGTGTCACTGTGCCAGGTGACAGCTCTTCTCAAAGATAAACTCATTAAGTTTAGCAGATTTTAAGGGAAACATGCATGACAACAGTTTTTATCTCCAAACCTCTAATCTACTAATACCAACCTGCCTCTAAAATACTGTAATATAAATTCAAGCCATCAGACTACAAAATATCAGTCATGTAATGATATACAAACGCTGTAATGCAGAAATGTGTAAAAGAACCACTTAATTACAAAGCTGTAGCTCCAGCAGCATTTTGCTACACTATGAAATGACATAGCATGTAATATGGAAAAGCAGCTCAGTATATAGATTACAGATTTTGTGCTGCCTGCCTTTGCAGCAAACCATGCTATCTGCTTATTCAAGTAGCATGGCACTAATTCAAAATGCAGGAATTGAATTGCCTTTCCCAGAGTACAAAGTGGGCTGTTTAAATCTGACAAGGCTTTTGCCTTCCTTCCCTCCTGCCACCCCCCCCACACAACCACAGAACATCGTTCAGACGAATTTGTTCAAAGCAGCCTTCTCGTTTCTTTTATTTTTTGTGAGTGTGAATTGATGAGGGGACTGAGATCCACCACAGACCACAAGCTAAACTAACATGCTACTTATGCACACACTTCAGCAGCATCACCTCCGGGAGCTTTGCTGCTTTCAGCTATTGTGCAAACAGCCTTTGTTTCACAGCAGCAGCAATCTCTTTTGTCAACATTAGCATTTTGTGTCCGGATTTATTACTGGTTCTGAAAATAATAATCGTGTTTCCCTTCTTTAAAGATACTTACCCATTACCTAATTTTTTCATCGATTCTCACAGGGGGTTCCCATTCCTCAGGTGGGGAACTGAGGTGTGATGGCATTATCACAGCCACCCATGAGCCCAGGTGCAAACAGAACCCTCTTTTCTTAACAGTGCTCTTGTGCTCCAGCAAGCAGCCACTTTATATCATGCTTAGCTCCCTCAATACAAGCAGGGGCTTCCCAACAAAAAACCTGTGAGGCATCCTTAATTTGCCCTGTCAAAAGCTGTTATTAATTGATCACACTTCCTCCTCTTAATCCCCATGTTCTTATACACATCAAACGATAACTTAGTCTACAAAAATCCCCCTGATTACAGAGAGCAGTGGAAAGCAGGGTAAGGTAATCAGGCCTATATACTTGAGCCCTTGACCACAATAAATAAATCTCCCTGCCTCATTGGTGTTTACCCTTTCAAATTCCAAACTATTTCCTCTGGGAATGAATGTTAACAGGCCATGGCCAAGACCTACTTAGAGTTTTTCCTTTATTTTGCAGTGTACATCACAAAAATAGTGGTTCTCTTTACCACTCCTTGTGTCATTTTCTATCCTTCCACTTGCTTTTTTGTAACTTCAGCCTCCTGTAAATCACATTAAAAGGAATTGCTTTCTAATAGTTTTTTTGAATTGTCTAATATATTTTGTTTGGCACTTGTTACCTTGGTGGATATTTCTTCTTCCAGTAATTTACTACATGTGACATAGTCCTCTAAGCACTAGTCAAAGGGAACCAAGACAGTTAAACAGTAGATTTACTCAATGCTCCTTGGGTTTGGGGTTAAAAAAAGCACCTGTTCCTATTATGAAAATCTATCAGCATCCTCAGTTTTGTAAAGAGAGGCCTTGCCACACCACATACTTACACAAAGCAGCTGACATGATGGATTGTTTTATACAAGTCACTTAGACATGCTGTGCCCATTTATCTATTTAAAATATGAAATGACTTATCTAATACAGAAGTGTTTACTGAGGCTTAGTGAGCTGCTAGTATGTTTATTACAGAGATTTCTAAGGGACAAATGGCATAATGTTTTTTTAATATATGAAAATTATTAAAACATCTTATGAAGTATAAATTTGTAAGTAAAAAGGGTTCCAGCTATGAAAGCACATGTGTTATTACATTCTAGAGGACATGCTATGAGGCCTGTATTTCTAAAGAATACTTGTTTAATTTTAGCAGAGTGTTTCTTTACTATTACAGTTAGGTAGTATTAAGGATTTAAGCACTACAGATTCCTGTGAGATTGGGTTGGTTTTCACTTGTTCTGTCTGCTGTGCAGCATTTGCTCATGTGTGAGTCAAAGGGAAGTGTCAGCTGCACTAAGAGCTCTGCTTTATCCAGGGCTGCTGACTCCTGTATGTTATCCTGTGCAAGACACATGTCAAAACTGTGCCCCTCCATGAAGCAAGATTTTAGGAAACTATTCCATTATGCTCTGAAACATCTAGAGACTTCCAAGTAGTCCCATAAATAGTTGGGTCTCAGTGCTGTAACATGAGGGTTCTGAGAAGAAAGAAAAAATACTACAATCAAAGCAAAAAGTCCTTCAATAGAGGAAAAACTGTGACTAGAGTGGAGAGAAGTTTCCTAACTTTGTGGCTGGCTGCTGTACCCTGTAATGGATCTCAAGCAGGCTGGCAGTGCCAATGGCAGCTCTGCTGCAGGGCACAGGGATCCACAGGTGCCACACACACAGCTGCACATGCCTGGCAGGCAGCTTGTTCCAGTTGTCCTTGCCTGATGCACAGATTTTTTGAGCCAAGAAAAGATCACTTCTGTCTCTTTGCCTTCTTCACCTTAAGACTTCAGCCTGGGAGTGTGGTGTGATGGAAATGCATCCTTCACCCCCAGCACAGCTGCCAGGGAGCCTTGGGGTGCCAGGAGGGGCATGGGAAGGCATGAAGCAGCTACTCAATGAGCACAGAATAGGAGATGAACTCTGCTTCATTTTCTGCAGCTTTTTTAAGATCACATGCCAAAGCATTACAAAAATGTTATGGTAAAAAATCAGAAATGCTCTGACACTTCTCTGACCTGTGACCCAGCATGGAAAACAAGTCTTTGACACAGAAAACTCTGTCATATTGGGAGCAGGGCAGTCATATAAGCCACGTGATCCAGAAGACATTGCCATACCCTTAAGTGCTGACACTGTGCCTTGTTCCTGAGGGAAAAGTGCCAGTGTTGCCTGAGTTTGGTTTTCAAACACATTTAGTCAGGCCAATCTGAAAGGTCAGGTCCTTCAGCATAGTTCATCTCAATTTAGAATTGCTCTAAAAGAAACCAGGTTAAAATCACTGCCGTTTCAGGGGTTAGAGTTTAATGATTTCTCTCCTCTCTTTCAAAGCACATATTTTAGCACTGAATTATGCAAAGCTGCAAGGGCAGTGAGCAAACAGATGCCTATAGGTGAGGGAGAGAAGACTAAAACAACAAATATGTTTTGAGATCTTCTCTGTTAACTTTTAATTTTACCAAGTTTTGTCTCTAATAGGACAAGGAGATAAAATTTCTTTACCTCCTCAGTAAATTAATTCCATAGGCTGATCATAAAGCAAATAAATTCATGTTTCTTTATGCTTGTTGTACATGAACAGCTTTTTGTAACAACAATCCATTCCAGTATAAGAGCAGCAAACTCATAAAAGGGGCAGAAAGAAAAATTTATTTTGAATTAACTTCTGCATTATGTAAAAGAAAATGTTGTCGTCTTTGAATATTTCCTTAAATCTAGCTCTGTATCCCTGTCACAAAGCAGGTATCAAAGAACAGCCTGAATTTCTTTCATGAACAATGATGACTATGATTATTTGAAAGGAATAAAAAAAGTCTCTGTGTTATGGACTACCACACAGACTATATATACATATACATACATGAGGAGAACCTCCTTAAGAAGTCTCTGTGATGTGGAGGACATGCAACATTAAAACATTGCCTTGGGTAAGAAATGCAATTACCATGTCCAGAATCCCAAGTCCTGATCTGGGGCTTGATTTTTCAAAGCAGCAGCTCACTCCTGTATTGTTTATTTTGCAAATGCTGATAAGACATACAGGCTTCATAATTATATCACAGGTAACTTTTTTTTTTTTTTTATTTGAAGATCAGTTGCCTTCAAAACCTTTGGAGGACATAATTATTCCTGTTACTAATTCCTGTTTTGAATCACTAAGAACTCCTGAAAATAAAAGTCCAGAGTTTTCTCACAGTGCTCACAGTTCAGGCTATCCATAGTGCTGACACATTCTAAAAAGGACAGCCACAATCTACAAAAGGTGTGAGAACTTCCCTGAAGATGTGTAGGAAAATTCCTTTCCCTTATTCTGCTCCAGCTGACAGTGCTATGCTTTTCCATCTAGATGAAGAAACAGTTTTAAATCAAATAAATAATTAGTAACATTCTTCATGACTTTGAATTGTGAAAGGTTTTGGTGACACACTGACTGATGGACAATAACAACCTGCTTAGTAAACAGAAGTACCACAACAAAACCCTTTTATGTAGGAGAAATTAATGACGATATTTACATTTTGGTATTTTGGCAAGAGAAACATCACTCCGTGGCTTAGCAAAGCTTGTAAATTTAGGGTTGTAATGAGCAGGGTTTGGCAATACTGAGGATTACTCAATGTGTTTCTCCAAACATACCTAACCATCTGGACTTCAGTATCTATAGAATCCGATCTGTTGTCCTTATGAGGCATATTGTAATGAATACAATGGGAGTGGGAAACTTGGTGGCTAAGGCAAAAATCCTGCCTCCTCCAGCATAATCGGGGATTTTTATTGTTGTCCTGATCGTGATCTGTGAAGTCAAGAATGCCAAGCAGAAATAAGGGGAGAAAAACAAGCTCACAAAAAAAAGACTTTTATTACATCCATGCAGGAATATTATTACAGTGAAAGAAACCTGAGGGAACAAGAACTTTGAGCTATGATATTCTTTTCTGTAGAACTGATGAAAAGAGACTATGAAAGGTCAAACAATTTTAATTCTCCTCCCTGAAGTCAGTCATTCTCTGTGTTGTCAACGTTCCTCTGTAGAGCACTTAGCAAAGGCAAGGTTGCATCAGTCCATGGCTGAGCAGGAATGAATTAAAGAGAGGGTGGATGCAT
Source organism: Xenops minutus (assembly GCA_035221455.1). Taxonomy (NCBI): domain Eukaryota; kingdom Metazoa; phylum Chordata; class Aves; order Passeriformes; family Furnariidae; genus Xenops; species Xenops minutus. Next base: position 13,010,574 of record JAWWEE010000034.1, on the reverse strand, counting down.
TCCTGCTGCTCCATTCCCATTCTCCAGTTCCCTGAAATGCCAGAAGTCTGAAAGTCAAACATCAAGACTGCCCTTGGCAAAGGAAATTCCCAATGTGGGAAGGAGCTCAGTTTCGTGGAGTCACCCCTGTTGATGTCCCTCCCTTTGTACCAACCCTCCCATCTTTTGTACAACACTCAGGATGATTTAGAAGAAGGGACAGGGCACATGACTAAGAAATAAAGTGTGGAATCCCAGCTCGGTGAGAATCCATTGGGAGTGATCACCTTCTCTCCAGCACACCAAGAATTCCAGCCAAAGCACATGAAGGAATAAATAGGCTTTTAGATGTAATTTCTAGGATTTTGTGATGAATCAGCTAGACAGAAAGGGTTAAGAATAAATATTTAGGTAAAGAAAGAAGAAATGTATATTCATATCTTTATGAGCTGTAGGTCTCTGGAAAATAAAATTTGTTTAAGACCTTAACATTTCACTATGCAACTGAATTTCCTTTGTGTGGAATATGAAATTGTGGCTAGGCAATTGGAGAGGAAAACACAATCTTTTTTCCTTTCCATATTCATGATAATATTTGTCATAATAATTTAGTTTTGTTTCAGTAACGGGAATGTTGGTGTTTTTCCATTTCTCCAATGCATTTCCATTTTCACACTTCCCCATCTAATATTAAATATATTGGAAAGGTTGCCAAAATATTCAACAACATTGAAAAAACAGAGGAGAAATAAAATTACAGACACAGATTTCATTTCACTTCTTTTTCCAAAATAATAAATATTTCATTTTCTTATCTAGAAAAGTAACAATATCCCCCAACGAACTTCCACTCCCAAATATCTGACTTTAAGTTAAACTTAAAAACATGATTTAGCAACTAGACTGCCTTGAAAATGACACTCTGATTAATACAAGCAGCAACCATCCCCACAAGAAAGAAAAACACTTAGATTTTGTCACATAATCCTACCATTAAAATGCCTCCAGAGTGAAAGTTTTAACAAATAATTTCAGGTCACTTTGCCAATGAAAACACAGGGAGATTGGAACTCAGGGTCACTGATTCTACATAGAGGTGTGGCAAAACCACACTCCTAATCATGAATAGGGTTTTTCCTTTTCCTAAACTCACATTCTTATCTCTGCTGCTGTATAGCAAAGCCCATAGTGACACTTGCTGGTGCAGCGAGGAGTCTGAAAGCAAATGCTAAAGGAAGCAGAGCCAACTGCAGTTGGTTTTTATCCATGTCTTCCCTTGGGGATAAATGCTCTGAGGATTCTGTTTCCTGCTTGGCAGACCAAGAGATGTACAACACGTAGAAGCAATTATTCTGCTCCTGATCTCCCAGTGTAAGCACTGAAACAGCAGCCTTGGCTATCACAGGAGCAGTGTGCCACTTTGCTAAACTTCACTGAGTCAATCTGCTCCTTCTTTTTTCCTTTTTAAAAGATATCTGAAGAAAAAAAAGTACTCTTACAGCTGCTCTCTCCTTTTGCCCTCCACCTCCCTTACCTGTCTCCTTAAATGCCCCTGTACTCCCTAAATACCCCTGGGTAGCAATAACCTCTCCTTTCAATGAAAAGGGCTTGGAAATGTGTCTGTTCTCCTGTGTCTGGCATTTCTGGAGCACCTCAGTCCTGCCCATGGCTCTGCCCAGCTTTCAGAAGAGCACTGAGTGGCACCGACGGCAGGGAGAGCCAGAACCTCAGGATGTGCTTCCATGGGAGCTTGAGCAGTGCTTTATATTCCCTGTCCTCCACTGCAGAGGGCATTGGGAGACACAGATCTGATCTGATCTGAGGGAGAGGCAAGTGGGACTGTGGTCATATTAATAGCTAGAGATACTCCATGGGGTGAAAACCCCTTAGAGCCTCTTCCCTCTGATCCACACCCAAAACAGGAGAGAAACTCCTCTGAAAGGAGAGCTGTAGGGAATGCTCATTTAGCTGAGGAGGGTTAGTAGAGCCTCAGTTCTCTGATTTGATACTTGGAAACTAAAGATGATTTCTCTTAGAGGCTGCAACAACAACATTAAACCTCCAAATGAACAGCAAAAGAACAATTTTTGCCAGTTGCTGATTATGATCAGACAATTCTTCTTCACACTGATTATCTTTGATGGTTCTTTCACTCATTTTTACCCTGCTAGAGGCAGTGTGGTTGCTCTCACTTGAGGCTGAGCTCATTGTTACTGCAGAGCCACCTCGAAGCACCTGACCTACCAAGTTGTTAATATTTAGGAGTAAAAGGCTGAACAAAAATAAGCAGGTACAGCAAGTATGTGGTTGGCAAGTTTGGATTTACACCTTGTTCCCATCATAAAAAAACAAAAACCAAAAAAACTAGAGAACATTTCAGGTTTAGTCCTCAGCTGTTCAACATCTTTCAAAGGAGAAAGCCTTTTACTTTCCTTTCCACGTGTTTTCTTATGACCTTTCCACATTTTTAACCTGTTCTAAGGAGCCAGGAGGACCATTCCCAGCCATACAGTTTTTCATAGGTGACAGAGAGCACAAATAAAGGGCTGCACTTTCTCCTCTACAACACATTTCAGCAACTTCTGCAGCATGTTATGTGATTCATCTGAACGAGCTTTGCTGTTTGCTCCTTGCCCTTTTCTGTCATTGCTCTCCTATTGTCCATAAATCACATCTGCTCAGTGCCACTATTTCATCATTTACCTTGTCCAGTTAGACTGAAAGTATCTCAAAAAAAGAGAGATTTCTCTTAGACATACTAAGTTATGTACAGTAGTATTGGGGAATTCCAGGAAAGACCTTACAGAGGTATTTCCAACCCTCAGCTCCTTCTAGCTGTGGAGCAGCTCCACCTACATGTTTTTACAACTCAGTAAGCCAAGTTGTGTGAATAACTTGGTTTGGTTTGGTTTCCTACTTCCCTGTCTAAACAGATACACTGCAAAAATCCATCCCTCTCCCCAATTACAAATGTCCTGGGTTTAAAATATTCAGATTCATCTGGACAAAACAGTAAAAAGTTGTTGAAAAAGGTGGAAAAATATATAAATCTGGTTCTGGTAAAAACTTTCAAAATGAAAATTATTTGTCTTGATCAATCTTTTGGCTGAGGCAATTTGATAAACTCATCATGAATTAATAAATCATGTCAATCAAATGCAATGTGAATTTACACTGAAAAATTTACATCCTGGAATTAATGACTTGTAACCTTGTACTGTGGATCAACCCTAACTTTTGAAGGGTAACCAGTAACATTTTGGTCTTTAGTCCCTCAGTCTTGCCTTAGCACAAACAACTGGTACATCCTGAGTACGGGGGGAAGGATCTCTCTGGTAAGTTTGCTTTGCTTTCCTACAGCTCAGGCACTTCTATCCCTGGAGTAATGAGGAATCTGCAGCTCTCTGGAGTTCGATATGAGCTCACCCCTCTTCTCTCAAGCTTCTATGTACATTAAATAAGATTCTTTTGGAGCGAGCTTGGATAGTTTCTTTGGAAGCAAAATACACAGTTTTGAAGCTTATTGAAGTTAGCACGTGTATGACAAAGAACAGCAGGTCCCAGTCACTGCTCAGTGAGTTGCATGATTGAAAGGGCTGTCAGGTAAGATGTCTTTGCCAGCTCTGTGGTCACTCAGCTCAGTTTGTGGTGCTCCAGAGCAGTCTAGCACACCACACAAATTCCAGCTACAACAAACAGCAGGATGTAATGGACCCAGGGCACTGCAGCTGCAGCACAAATGTTCCCAAAGCCAAGAGCCCCCATCATGGGCAGTGATCCCACTCATACCACTAAATAATTTTGAAGCACAAGACACCAGATCAAAGTATCAGATATTGCAAAGAAACTAGGAATTTGAAAGTAGGCTACAATCAGAAGTTTTGAGGAAAAGAAATGGAGAATCGCTAGTGTTTCTCTTTAGTGGATGTTCAGAGGAAAAAATGTGCAGTGATTCAATCTTCTACCAAGGAACCGGAAAAAGAGAAAATAATTACAGGCAATAACAAGGGTCAAAAATATTATCTTCAAGTCCACTAGAAACAGGATAGAGGGAAACAATTCCTCTTGAGCATTTGGAGACTGGTATTATCCATTTTTTAAGCTGCTTGGTCTGCAAGTGAATACACAATTAAAACCCCCCAACTCTGTGACAATGCTACAGTATTTCAGCTGGGAAAACTCATATTTGCCCAAGAGCAGGAGCAGGTGTTAGTCCTAAATTCCTCTACAAAAGAAACATAGTGTGGCAGACTTAAATAACTGCATGCAATGAAAGAGCCAGAGAAAATGATACTTCACCAAAAAAACCCAGGCTGTAGATACCATCATTTTTCTTCTGGGAAAAGCATCAAATAAAGCCTGAGCTGCTGCTTAGGTGATACTTCAGAAATGCAAGTGGAGTCCCAGTAGAATTTCTCAAGTTGCTGTCAATTTATTCAGAAGAAGTACAACCTAGCAAAAGCCATCAGCAAAACAAGCCTCTATTTAAACACTCCAGTGTTTTGATCTCACTACTTTAAACACAATCCTGAGGAGAATCTCTGTTTGCTGTGGTTCAGGACGGCTGATCTTGACTCTTTTTTAAACAATCAAATCTGGATAGACACAAGATTGTGTAAAGGCTTCCTGCACATGTGCCCTTGCAAGCAGCACTCCAGCCACACAACCACGTACTGGAAACTGTTGCTTTCCCAAGTCTGAAGCATCAGCCCTCACTTAGCCAGGAACATTCATTTATCAAACAAAAATGTGTTTCGTGCACCCTTTAAGGCCTAAAACACTTACACCCCAGATCTCAGATGCATCTAATTGTGCTTGGAAGCACAATTTGTGCTTTTCTAAGGATCATATGGTCTTGTAGGGGCAAGTGGCCTGTGAGGTTCTCACAATTGGCACCAGAATCAGGAGGTTAAAGATGGCATCACCTGAAAACAAGGGCACCACAGGGAACCCTGCAGATGCTGTAGTAGGATCTGCTTGTTCTGTGGGGCTGCTGAGCTGGGACATTCTGATAGGTCAGCAGGACTTGTAACAGATGAAAAGTGTCCCTCTTAATCACAGGGGCAAGTCCTTCCCCATTAGAATTAAATTCTTAAAAACAAAGGAGAGCAAGCAGCCTTATAACTCACCAGAAGAAGACTGCCTCTCCTTGCTTCCCCTCTCGCTGCCACAGATGAGATGTGTCACCATTGCCTTTGCACATTCAAGAAGGCATCTGAAGCCTGGAAAATGAAGAAACTTATGAGAGCAAGAAATTAAAGGAGATCAGGATGCCTGTGTTGATGTAGCAGGCCTTTTCCTTTCCATATGGAACATACAGGATATAGGGAATTTCTTTCCCTTTAAGTCTATATTTATGACTATATTTTCATTCATGAATTTCCCACCAGAAATACTGAAACCCAAAGCCTCAGGATGAATACTGTCTGTAGTCCTTGCCTACTTGTAATAGAAAATACAGACTTCTAGCAAAACCAGAAAAAGAACCTTTCCTTGCAAAATACTTATGAGAAAGACAAACACTGATCTTGGGAATTTAGAATAAATTATGTTCTCAATATAATGACATTGAGGTTGCAAAGAGCACGAATAGAGGTGAATTTGATGTTAAGAGTTTAAATAATTTACTCAAGGACACAACTCAGTTCTCTGTCTGCCCTGAGATTAGAAGCCAGGAGCTATTAAATTCTTTCTCTTGTTCTCAGACTGCCAGACTATGGGCTAAAGCTCCCTGCAGAGAGGAATATTTAAAATTAAAAAAAAAAAAAAAAGAATGAAGACTTATTCACTCAGTACAAGCCCTAGAGTAAAACTGCACATGTAGTGTCACCAATGATTCTCTGTCCCTCCTGTATAACCTCCTCGAGCCCCTCTGCCCGACAGAAGCACTGGCAACTTCCCAGGAGCCATCTGCTCAAAACCGAGGGTTATGGCTCTTGGGGCTGGGGAGAAGGGGACTCAGGGGTGGCTGAATATGAGAAATAGCTTCACCCCCTGCACCGAAGACATTCCACTGAGCTGTCCCTGTGTCAGATCCCCTGAGAGCTTAACAGAGGCAACAGAAAAAAGGCTCCTTCTTTGCAGTCATTAGATGAACCACAGAAAACAGGCCAGCAGATCCTAAAGTGCTCCAGCCTCCCACACACCGGTGCTGGGAGGCGGAAGACTGTGACACATTGCAGTCTAGTCCTTTATTATTACCTTTAGCTGTCAACACTTCAGAGATGTAAGATTTGTAAGATTTCCCCCAGCCTTTGACTGCATCAGGATTTGCTATTATAATGCTCTCCTCCTTCTTTTTTGAAAATCTTTCCATGAGTTCCAGTGGACATCAGGGAAGGGGTCAGTGTCGCCCAGCACCCTCAGGATGACCACTTGTCCTGCCTTTCCACTACTTCCAGTGCTCATGTAAAACATTCTGCTTTGAACACACTTCACAAGCACTGAGGATTCAAAGGGATTAACTGGGAGACAGATGCTTTGCAATGAGATGGACTCCTCAAACTCTGCCCAAGGGAAGGAAGAGCCAAAAGTAAATCCCATCTGGAGCTGTCTTTGCTCCACACAGCCCAGTAGTACCAAGAATATTAGAAAACAAAGCAATGACTGTCACAGGCAATAGCACCAATTTTTCAATAATTGGCCATGTTTACATGGATTACGAGACCAATATTTCTTATCATACTGAAACAGGCTTTTTGCTGTATTTGAGCAATTCTTACCCTACTACAGTGCAGATTTGGCCATTTACTGGGTCCCCAGTATACTACAGCGCAATATAAAAAGTATTGATTATTCATTCAGTTTCCTCATAATTATATTCCCCATTGCTTGAACACTGCAACTGCAAATGATAGATGTTTGAGAGCACTAAAACATAAATACTAACACAATTGGAAATTCAATCAGCTAGGGTAAGATGGCAACATTTCAGGACTAAGCTGATCAATGATTGCGAATGGGAGGAGGTTTTAGTCAGGTTATAATAGTAAATATCCTTACACACCTTTCAACACCTGCCATTCGTTACCACAGCACCTCTCACTACAGAATCTGATCACTCTGGTGCTCTTCTTGGTCATATTTATACAAAACTAAAGACAGATATTGCATTAGATCCTCTGCTACTGCAATGAGGATTCACTAACACCTGTAGTTTGTCTCTTTTCACACACCAGGTCTGGATCTGCCCTGTTGTGAGTTGAGCATTTCACTTACTCATACCAGCTATTGGAGATCAGGCTACATGGACTCACAGTTTGTTTGGTGTGTTCCTGCTCAGGGTCCTACAAAAGGGCCACAATTTTCCCCTTCAAAGGAGCTTTCTCAGAAATTATTAGGCTTACTTGTATTCATTAAATAAGCCAATGATCAAGTTAATGTTATTAGCTTTTAACCATGCAAACACAGGCCAAATAAAAACAGGATTTACAATGGTATGATCACATTGACTGTCACCTGGTCATTTATTCTGCCATAAAATGACAATAAAAACCACTGACTGTGCTTGGAACATGTCTACCTTCCTAATAAAAAGCTGGCTTCAGTTCTTTGGATTATTTTTCTTTGCTGACAAATGAGGAACAGCTGATCAACAAATGTATTGCTCTTTTTACAGCAGACCCTCTTTATTTTCCATACTGTAATGATTGAGAACACCTAAAATCTGTCAAAATAAAATTTCTTTGGAATCAAGCCACAAAAAGATAAAATGAAGTGCTCACTGCAAACTAATTAATAGAAAGCAGTGATTGGTAGGAGGAATAAATACTTAGACCTAAAAATACCAGTGCAACAGCGTGCTGAGAGGTTATTTTTAGCCCTGCTTCTAACAAAAATACCTCAGTATGTTTAATAATAGAAAATTGGATCTCCAGGGCAAGATATTGAGAAAAATTGTTTACAGCAAGCATTTCCAGATTTCCAAAACTTACCTTAAAAGATTTTTACATTGTTATTAAGATTTTGCTGGCTTTTTAAAGGTAAGGCTTTAAAATATTTTTCCATTATATGCATTCATTATTTGTTATAGCAAGTGAGGTTTCTATGTAACCAAAAATCATTACAGCACAGGCAAGTTTCAATGTCTGAGCCTGCACAAAGCCAGTTTTCTGGAACATAAGTGTGAAACAAGCAAACACAAAACATTGTTTCTCATCTAAAGAAAATAATGTATTTTGAAATTAATTCAGAGTTCAATTACAAATCTTTTATTTTTCTTTTATAATAAATAGCTCCTTATGACCAAGTAGATAGCAAGAATTAAATCTTCTGGGCTTCTTTTAAAAATCTATATCCAATTCTTAAAAATCTATATCCAATTCTAAATACATTAGACTGCCAGAGCCGTGTCCTGGCTTAACCAGACAGAGGCAGAAGTCTCATCTACTGAGCTATAAGGGCTTTTAACTTCCCCTCTTTGGGAGCTGGATGAAGCTGGCTATACTTTCAAGGTTCCTAATACACCCCTTTGCAGCAGCTACCAAACCCCAAACTGTACCCAGTGAAATTCAGCCCTCTGCAAGGACTGTGTGTTTCTGTGCTGTGAGAACTCTCCACATGGAGAGAGAAAAACACCACTTTGCCTCTGAACAGACACACGTGAATGCTCCCACCTGGCTCCCAAGGGCAAGGGATGTCACTCCAACCCAGCGTGACTTGGGGGACTAAACACAAGCCCTTTGAGTCATTTTGTTCCACCTCCCTGTGCTGGGGAAACGTGGACACGAGGAGGCTCGGGCTGTCCTTTCACTGCAGAGGAGCAAGGGTCCCGTGGCCTCCTGACTCCTGCAGAGAGGAGAAGAAGCCCCAACTTTGCTACAGAACCAAGAAAAGAGGTCATTCAGGGCAGGGGTGCACAGGCAGTGGTGCAGCTGTGCCCTCCTGGCTGAGTGACCCCCCCAGAGCCAGCACCACAACTGACTGTCCTATCTGCACCTCTTGAGATCAAAGGGGTCATTTTGCTGCCATAATCTCCTCTCTATTCACTTAGAAGATGTCACATACTGTTCAGGGAAGTGCTCAGTTGTGTTGCTCCCAAAAAGGGCACTTATTCAAAAAAAAAAGCTTCATGCAGTCTAAATATATGGCTGCTCAAGTGTATGGCCAAGTACTGGAAGATAAATGGATTTACACTGGCAGGAGTTACAAACATTCATTCAAATAAAACATCCTGATTTATTCACTACAGACCAATAGGCTGAAATGGACATATGAGTCAACTGGATAATTTTTGGAAAATAATTTTTTTTTATACTTCCTCAAATAAATAGTGTTTATCAATTACTAAAATGACTATTTAATGTGAAGAGCACATGTCAGAAAATTCATTAGTATTCAGAAAGATACGGGCATGCTAAAGGAATTCTTTTCTAAGAATTTTGAGAGTATTATGCATCTTAGAACAAAATATAAGATATAAATGACACCATCAAAATATACAGTTTCACTTAAGCCTGTAAAAACTTCCTATGGCTCACTCCAACCACAAAATACAAATCTTAATTATTGTCTTGAGCCGGCCATTCACAGATTGAGGCATTTTAAATCATTAGTAATTTTAAAAATCTTGGTCCTTGTGAAGGTTGCCTGAATTTTCAGTTCATTTAGAGAAAGTCACAAGCACAGCTGCAGCAAGGACCAAATCCTGTCTTTGGATCTCAAAAGCAGGATGCAGCAGAGGGGGCAGTGAGCAGTGGGAACTCAAGGTGAGCTTTAGCAGATATACAAGATACAGTTTTTCATCAACAAATCAGCATATTTTTTAAATAGAGAATAATTGCGTGATCTATTCTCCTGGCCCTCTATTCTGTTTGCTGAACTCAGGGGATCCACTCTGCTCTTTATGTCACTGTGTGCTTAAAATCACTGTCTCTAAGTTGGAATATTATTTGTAAAAAGAAACATGAAGTGTAAACTTTGGGTGAGATGCCACCATTCCTGCTTGCCAAGCCTCTCATCAGGCAGCTGCACAACGGCCTGTGGCCTCAGCCTCTCCAGAGGAACTGATAACCTTCTGCTCCACAAGGGAGCACAACAGCCCTGGCATTGGTTTGTCACTCGGGTATAAAAATAGACATGGCATTCTTCCCTCCACTCCTTTCCATTTCGATGCTTTATCACATTCCCACTAATACAATCCTTGATTCACTAAAATCCACGCCTCTTCCCTTTGTTTTCCAACATGTGTGTAGCTGCTTTTATATTTATGCTCATCATTTCTCAGACTTAGGAAGAGTCATGACATGCTCTCATGCTACAATTTTTACCTTCCTTCCCACATCTACTACTCATGGAAACTGTGTTAATTGCACTGAGAATTTTGGAATTGATTTTTCCATTCTTTTGAAGTCACATACAGTGGGTTAACAAATCGTTTTCCAAAGGTTTTCTCACCAAAATTCTCAGGAATACCAACTAATTATTAGCCCACTGCCTCCTGATTCAACAGCAGGTACTACAGCCATGTTTATCTGGGGAATAACATACAATCTTAGAAAGCAGTGGCAAAAGCCAACATTCAGCACTACAGCACTTGGATTTGCATAAGAAAAGGACTTTTCTGAAATATAGACAATTAACACCATTTTTGAAACTTGCTGTAGAATGGCACCAATTCTTTTAATCCCCAGAAGAACCCCCTAGCCTTACAAAGGATCAGCTGGTGACCGCATGTATGGAGACACTGCAGAAAAAGTTCCTTTTCAATGTAGGAACCCAGCCTGTGTATAATTCTGCAGGTAAGCAAGGTGACACTGCCTGGGATGTATGTGGTAAACCAATGCCTGTCCTGAGTGAGGATGCAATGACATACATTAGAGATAGTAAGGCACAACTCTGAGTTCAGTCCTCTCCTGGCTAAGAAATCATGTGCAGTCCAGTCCTAATTACTGTATGGTTAGCAATTTATTAGGGAGTTTGGATATTATGTGAATTCTTGCCACATTTTGTATCATATCCCTATGCAAATTGGTCCTTGAATAATGTGTTATTGTTTCTCCATCTTTGACTGCTTAGTCAGAATTTCAGTTTTGTCTGACTAAAAGAGAAGGAAAGAAAAACTACTTTGGCCACAAATTTCTGGGCAATTGTTTTGCACAAGTTCCAAAACTGAGAGTTTCAAAAACAATTTATTAGAAGATGGACAGACTGAATTAAATGGCCTAATATTTGTCATATGTAGATAAACACCATTTAAATCTGATTGACATCCTATGGATTCTGGATTTCTTTTGTTGCTGTATTTTAGTAAGAGATATTAGGAGTACACTCCCATGAAAAATATTTTCTTTTCAGCACTCACCCTTGTATTTCAGAGTCAGTGGTTGAATTGGTCAATTCTTTTTGGATATGAAGGCAATTCCAGCTTTTACTATTGTGGCTATGGACATTTTCTGTGAAAGAATTCACTGGTCACATTAAAGGGGCAAGTTAGTGAAAAATAGACTAGAGCAGGACTGGATGAAGAAAGAGACAGAGATCCACTGATTGTCAGATCCCTCCTAGCTACTTAAATGAGTGCACAGTCACAGAGGACTGTTCTGTTCAGGAGGCCAAACCTTCCCAGAAGGGTTCTGCAGTCTCTCCCCTCTACCACAGCTGCGAACTGCCATGTCAGTGCAAAGCACTGGGTCATTTCTGCGCTGATTTTTAGCTCCAGCAGCTTTCACTGCATCAAGCTCTTATGTGGGAATAAGTTCAATGTCCTTTCTGCTGGAGATGCAGTGCCTTCTTGGAAGAGGGACCTCTGTAAAAGATGTGAAGATACAGAGGGAAATGGTATACTTAATAAAAGTTTTGGATGTGTCATTTTTGCTTACCAAAGAAAATCCAACAGAAAAAAGAACCCTGGATGCTTAATGGATTGTTCAAATGCTCATTAGCATCAATCAGATTTATTTGAACAGATAATTATCCCCATATTGTGCTTTCATCACTGGGATTGTTTATGTTAAACTGTCAAGCAGCAGTTTTCAAATTTTACTCCTTGATGTGTTGAAGTTCCTTTTACTGTTAGAAAAACAAAGAGGGATTTATTTTTTTTCCCCCTCTTAACTTCGTTTTAACCCTATTTGAAGCCTTTCATGAGGCTTTTAAGTCTACAGGAGCACTGAGTCATTTTCATTTCAGATGTTATGAAGAATTGAATGTATAGGTCTTCCCAGTGATAGTCAAGTGTCTCTGCTCTGCTCGGCTGGTTCGTTCCGTGCTGGAAGGCACGAGTGTGTGTGTGTCACACAGGAGAGGAGCTGCAGCTCAAGAGTGGCAACTTCTCTGCTGCCACCAGTTGATTTGAAGCTGACAGTCCCTCAGTGTTCACTTTGGTGGTTGCCATCAGTGCGTTCAGCAAATCAGCCTATTTGCAGTTACAAGTGATTAGAGCCCTATGTAAGACAGCAAATTGCTGTGTCTAATCAAAACAAGCCAACCCATGCCTTTAGGCTACTCTTAATGCATTTATCTGTTGCTAAAGAAAGTACTCTGGCAATACATGTGTCTTTTTAATTTTCTCTGGCTGTCAGTCACCTTTATATTCTACATACTGCTCATTCACAGTAAAAGTCAATCTTACAGCCTGTATAAATATGTGTTTTCCTTAATGGTGAATGACTGACTTATAGCAATGTTCAACATTTGATGTTTAACTATCTAAGTTCCTAAAAATAGAATCATTTTTTTCCTGTTTTTAATTGCTTTCCCACTCTTTTACCTCCCACAGCAAACAGCAGAAATCCTTTATGGGCATCTCCCAGTGTGGGAGAATGCATGACAATGAAGAATGGAGACAACCCTTCAGAAGGTGGACTTACGAGGACGATGGCGATGCAAACCTCCCGGCCTCAGCAAATGCACCAGGCTGGAGACTTTGGCCGTTCAAGTTTAAAGTTCTGTGTTTTTGCGTGTTTACTGTTACGGTTTTGATTCCAAAGCTTTATTGTCCCCCCCCTGCCCGGTGTGTCCCCTCACGGTCGTTCCTCTTGTCGTTTCATTCCCGTTCTCCTCCATCTTGTCTTCGTCCCCTCACGGCTTTCCCGCCTCTCGCCCTCACCCCGCTTTCCTATTGGCCCTCAGTTCCCGCCTTTGCCGCCCATTGGTCAGCGCTCACCCTGATTTGCATATTCCACCCCTCTCGTCCAATCAGGGCGCAGTTCTAGAACCTTCCCTCAGAGCCCCTATATAAACCCTCAGGAACGGCGCCCGCCATTTCAGCGCCTCACGGGGAGGGGAGTGCAGAGAGCCGGCACTGTCGGTCAGCAGCCCTCAAAAAACAGGCAGCGTTCCCTGCTGTTGTTCTGCTCTAGCTGGGAGCAGAGTTAGTATCTTCAGTGGTAAATGTTTTGACTATAGTATTTGGGTGTTCAAGTTCAAAAGTCACTAAAAAAATTGAGGTTTAGTCATTATGAAGATAATTAAAGCAAATCCTGAGAGAAATGGACCATATTCATTTCTACACTAGCTGGGATTTGCCCTTTCTAACAGCTCTGTGATTCTCAACATGGTTTTCTTTCTTTTACTGTGTGTCCATTTTCTTTCTGTCTTCTGCGTTGTACTGGTATTTATAGTTTTGAGAGATTATGGTCAAGTCTTTTCCAATTCAACAGCCAAATATGAAAGCCCTGAGAGAACAGGGCTGGAACATGAGGATATAATGCCTCCTGATGGAGCTATAGCTATTGCTATAGCATAACATCTCTAAGATACAAAGCAAATACCTCATAATCCAGTCAAATGTTTTTATTCCTTTTAACACATACACATATCTGATGTGTGCTAGGTTCCAACATGAACAGGAAAACACTCTTGCTTTTAATATTCCTTCTTCATTCTGCTGTATTGATTTCATGGTAAGTTGCATAGCATTACCTGCAATTATTTGTCATTTTGCTCTTTAAAACTCATCTAAAGTCGTGGCCAGGGCTGCAAATGAGATGATCACTGGAGTGGAACAACTGTATCCAAGGTACACTGGCTTGTGCTTTAGGGAATTCGACTTGCATATTTACTGCATAGCCCTCAAAATTTCTGCCTAGTTTTGTAGGAGCTGAAAATGCTAAAGATTTTATATAAAGGGGAAGTCGCACCATAAAGGACTGGCTGAGAAATCAGAAGCAATTCAGTAAAATTCATCTGGCTGAATAATCTGATTTATTAACTAATGTTAATGCATGTGATTTAGCTGTATAGACTTTTATTTTGTGCTGCACTGTCTAACAGTAATTAACCTCAAACAATAAATACGCAATATAAATCAGAATATTGAAGGGTATGCAGGTCAGAATGTAAAGTTCCACTTATTAGACACTAAAATGCATTTTACAGTGTTTCTGTGAGGCCACATAGGATGATATGTGGGCAGATTCACACTGAACTCCACAGGACTGAGGGAGTGAACCCCATCTGATGTAGGAAATAAGTGACCTCGGGTATTCATTCACTGGTAAATCATGACAAAAAGTATTTAATTTGATTTTGTTTGGATAATTTTTCTTTAAATTATGCGAATCTTAGCAAATAGCTTTTTAATTTTTAGCAATCAGGTATAATTAAAATGCAAACGAAAGATTAGAGGCACTACCTTCAAGAGACATTTTAAAAAAACTCCAAACTATTAAAAGTGGAATCGATCAGTTATCATTGACTAAAGTGGAGAATTTTGAGCCAGTGTGAAATGGGCTGATTTAATACCAGGCAGCAGCTCTCATCTCCCATCTGCTAAAGTTTTATTGAACAAAAGGGAAAAAATACCTTAGCTTCTTAAATATCTCTGGTAACTGGAATCCCTGCCTTTTCATCCTGATGTGTGTTGTAACACTGTGTGATGGGCAAAGCCATTCTCAGGGCGAGAATCCAGAGTTACTCCCAGCCAGGGAACGGTTCTTGTTTGCTGGGTGTAAAGATTTCTGTGCATCTGGGCTTGGGGTTACTTCTGGGTGTTTGAAAGTTGGTATCTGCAGTAGACACGCCTGGCATATTGCAGGGCATCAGCTTCAGAGAAGGACATGTTCCTTTAATCCTTTCTTTAACCATTCCAATGCTGATAACACATATTAGAGCTCAGAGGGAAATAAACATGTTCGTTCTGCCAATTCTGCCACAAGCGTGTTTTAAATTGTAAAAGCTCTTGGCAACGATTCACTTTTTGCATACTTTTAAGGGATAAAATATCTAAATAGGAAAGAAATCTGAGTCATGAGCAGCAGCCATGGAGAATATCAATTGACATAAAGTAACGATGGCTCATAAATCCAACCCTTTTTCTTCCTCTCTCTTCCCTTAAAATGAATTATGATTGGAAGTGACAGAAAGATGTCCAGATTTGTCAGTCCTAGTCCAGCATCCTGCAGTTCATAAATATATCCTGCTAAAAGCAGTCCCTTCAAGACAGCATTCTGAAAGTATTTTTGAGGAAATATTTTAAAAGTACTTATAAAAACATTTTTAAAGGCAGGAGTGTTCATTTTCCCTACGTGTCTGTGGCATTACATAAGGCATGAATTTGGCCTAGTAATCAAGCACCAAATGTTCTAGTGACCTGCAAAGAGTTCAACACCAAAGATAACCTTCCTTGCTTGAGGCAATAGATGACCTACTGGAGGAGATAATATTTGTCTGATTGTTTGGGCAGCACTTTGGATTATGTGAGTCCCTTGTGACTGGATTTAGAAAACTAGCTCCCAATGGAGAAGCCTGTTCCTATACAGCACAGCAAAGCAAGGCCTCATTTAAGTGGTTTTATGAACTAGTAACATTCTTTATATTATTTCCACTAACTTCTATATCTTTGAAGTGACACTCACTGATTTTCTCCTGGTGGCAATCAAGTAGAAATCCACCTTGTGGAAATGCTTTAGTGCCAAATGAGAGATCGTAAAAGGCTGCAGCAGCAGTTCTGAGGGCTCCAACAGGTCCTCAGACTGTGTGTCAGAATTCCATTCCACAGGCATTAATACAGTTCCCTACATTAACAATCAATATTTTATTAGAGCAGCTGGATTCCCTGCCTTTATATATTTTTTTTAATGTATGTATGAGTCTGGTTGTCTAGAGACAGGTAGTGGTCGCTTGGTTGAAGGTAATCACTTCCTAATTTACTAATAATACATACAGTTTAAGGGGAAAGGTTGGCAACCTCAGATGGAAAATTAAATGAGTGAGACTCCCAGAGATTCCTTTAGCTAGAGAAATTGATTTATAGCATGCAGGAAAAGCTTTCTTTTGGAAACTGAATGAGCAGGTGGCTGCAATTTATATAAATTAAACCTTGGGTTTGTTCCTCTGGCTTAAGGGGTTTTTTTCCTCTTTTTAACAAAGCTATTGGTGCATAAATAGTGTTTGGTTCTTTTTCTAAATGTTGGCTCTGTACAGTTGTTTTTAACCATTGAACCTTTTGGAATCAATTTTAGGACTAATCTAATTGCAGGTTCACTCTTTGCTCCTTATTCTCTGGAGCAGAGTGCAAAAGGAAAAGTGTGGCCAGGGAGAGAAATGACAGCTTTGCATTCTTGTCTCGTGTCACTTTTCTCAGCCAGTCTCTGCTCTATCATTACAATCAAAATTCTTTATCCTGAAAATTGCAACATGAAATTTTAAAGCTTAAAATAGCACTTCTGTAAGGCAGAGATTAGATTATGCAAAGTGTTAATGCAGCATTAACTGAAGAGGCCCAATTAAATAATTATAAATAGTTACAAGTCTAGCCTTTTTATTTCCAGAGCGCTGTGGTTTAAAAGTTTTGCGCTTTCCTTCTTTTCCTCTGACAATGTTCCTGCCAGTTAAGAGTGTCGGAGACCTCTGCAACATTTGCTTCTTCTTTTTTAAAATAGAAGACATCAAATTTCAGTTATAAAAATAACAAGTATTATTTTGAAATAAAGTGATATCTCTCCCTGAGACACATTCAGTGGTTTAGACTTATTTTCGGGGCTGGAAAAAGTGCCTGCTGACATCGTATGGTAAAATTCCAAGTACAATGGAAATCATGTATAGACGTGTACAAGGTCAGGAGCAGAGTTCTGCCAATTTAGTCACCCAAATAAATTATTTTAAAAACCATGCAGTGATCTGGATTTTGAGCACTTCTTTAAAACCCATGACATTGCTGTTGGAGTCATGAACATGCTCATATCCACAAGTAGGCAGGGGTAGGTGTGTCCACTGCAGGAATTATTCAGAAAGCTGGGAAAAGCCACATCTCCATGCTCATGTTTCTTTAGGAATTACTGAGGAAATCACAGGAAACAGGACTTTGTTGCCAGACTTGGGAATGGGATCTGAGAAGGGAACCTCTGAACTTTTTCCTATCCTATGATTGTTGTTTTTCTATGCTCACATTCACCTCTTTTCACCCTGTTCCTCACTCCACCCTACACCAACAGTGTATATTCTTTCATCCCAGAACATATTTTTTATCTTGTTTTATGTACTGAAAACATGGGATTTTTGACTCTTAAGGAGTGACTCTTGTTGCAAGCCACTATTAAAATGTGGTTTGGGTAAATTTGTAAGTTAAACCCAACTGTTCATGTATGACGCTTTTCCAGCTTGATTCTTTTCTTATCTGTACAGTAAAATCAGAAACAGTGAGATTCCCTTGTTTTTCATTGAACTAACAACCTCATCACAGCATATTACATGTCAGGTATGAGAATCTACAGCATTTTCACCAGCTAGAAAACGAGTTCAACTGAACAGATAATTCCTTTTTTTAATTCAATGCAAACCAAATGTACCTTGAATGCCTTTTTTATCTTCCTTTGCTCATGGAATTTACATTTAAGTAATGGTTTTCTGAACAATTATAGCACGATTATTTGAAAATATTAGCATTGATAGAAAAATATAAACCCCTTAATCTCCTAGTTCTCTCTGCTGCTTTTTGGCTGCAGTACCTTTTCTGGTGGCCCAAAGGGAAGCAGAGGGGTAGCAGTTGGATACCTTTGGAAATGCACAGCCCCCATGTGATTCCCCACCCAGTAGAGGGGTTAGATGTTGACTGTGTTCCACCTGGTGATGGTCGTGTCAGGAACATCTTCTGCAGATGTACCTTGCCCAGAGAAGCATCCATGCTGCAGGAACAGCAGCTGTCCTGTCCCAAACCCACTGCCCCCTGCACAGCCCTGCTCTGTGTGGGTCACTGTGTCTACGTGTCCACACACAACAAGGTCAGTGGCCAGTGTGTCTGTAAAGGTCCAGTGAAGCTGCCACAGCTGAGCCTCCAGACAGCTCTGGTCTTCAAGTGCTGGTCACTTCTTCAACACTCTCCTTTGTTCCTTCTCCTACCTGGGTCTTCATTCACCTTTGATGTGCAGTAGGAAAAGCTGTTACATCCTTACTTAATGTATGGTAAAGTTAATGTTTCTCAATGGTATGTTCTCCCTACTCTGAAGGAAAGCAATTTCCCTTCTACACCAGCCAGTTATGTCTTGCATAGATACAATTAATTATTTCACTAATCTCACTAAGCATGAGGCTAACACTCTCTGCACGAGATCACTTCCCAATTATTTAGCTAGTAACATCAGCAGCAGAACACCAACCTGCCTGGGGAGTGGGAGCCAATCAACCATTACAGAGCCATTTGAGCCCAGACCCTGGGTCCACACTCAGCTCCCTGAAGAGGGAAATGTAAGGACTCAGATTCTTCAAATGATAGCTTTTGCACAAGCAGGCCTTTTATTTTTTCCAGTGGTGGAAGGTACTGGCTCAATTGATATACTTGTTACAACCCATTGCATTCCATCAGAAATTCTAGTCAGCTGTAATATCATATTTTGTTTTCTGCAGAGCCAGGAGAATAAAAAATAAACAACAAG
The DNA here is from genome assembly GCA_035221455.1 of Xenops minutus. Lineage (NCBI taxonomy): Eukaryota > Metazoa > Chordata > Aves > Passeriformes > Furnariidae > Xenops > Xenops minutus. Next base: position 12,991,783 of record JAWWEE010000034.1, on the reverse strand, counting down.
ATGGGTTGTAATCTGTTTCTCCCCCATGGACATCTAAAGTTATGCTTGAACAGATTTTTTGGGCTGTAGCACGACAAGTTACCTCTGATTCATACCTTGCCATGGCATAAGGTAAGACACTAATTATTTACCTAAGCTGTTCCTTGTCTCATAGTAATATAGCTTACAATTTATTATACTTCTTCCTCTCTAAAATCCCATCTTCCCAAGGCCAGCTTTTAAAAGAATGTATAAAGATGTGGTTAATCATGAGTTATTATCACAACCTTAGTACAGCAGGGACAAAAGGGGAGCACTCTGATATCAAAGTGAACATGGGACAAACCTGAAAATGAAATTTGTATTTGGCATTAAGAAATAGAGATATCATTCCAGATTGGCAGATCAGAGCAGTTGGATAAAGGGGGTTTGAACTCTATTAAGGCAATCATACAAGCTGCTGAAACATTAGCTTGCTGGTAAGACATCTTGCTTAATTGCTGAGATGAAAACTATTTATAAAATGGCCCTATTCCTGGAGGCACAGGTAAGGCAGTACAGCTGCTCTGCATGAGAAAACCTCCCATATTTTGTGTTTTACCTAAGCTTTGCCTCAGAAACCCTGATATGTATCTTGGTGAAGGCATTGTCTCAAAGAATGTAGAGGAAGCACACAAAATTCAATGTTAGGTCTCACCTCCTGATGCTCTTGGTCCGGTACCGTGGCACCTGGGAATCCAGGGGTACCAGGGAGGTTTTTATTCACTTGATCTTGGTTGATGTTCTAGTGAAGATGGATGAGTGAGTGTGCAACTGGAGGTGTTTCTGAGCAAAACTGCAGTTGTTATTCCTGTGAAACTGTCACATTTGTGTAGTGCACACATTGCCCTCCCTTTTATTGCCTCTGGAACTGCCTTTGTGGAACAATACAAAGTATATTTTGACTTTCCAGAGAAATGCATTTAAAATAACAAAAAGGCCTTCCTCAAGTGTTTACAGTGGCAAAATTGATTAAGCAAACTAAAAAGAGGTGGGAATGGGAGAAAGGAGAAGAGCTTACTTTGAAAAGCTGTGCTGTATTTACTAGTGAACGAAAATCTGATTGTTATCAAAGTATTAAATTCTGTCCATTTTAGGGTTGAATTTGTTTTGTTGGCTTTTTTCCCCCAAATATAAAATATTTCTCAGGTCCTCTAATTAGGAATTTTCTCACTCTTTTCCAAATCCACTTTCCCCAGGGGACTGGTGACCCCTTTCCCTCATTCTTAAACATGAATCTGCAAAGGCAGCTCATCTTCTCCCTCAACACATCTCTCCCCTTGACAAGGAGCAAGATCTGACAAGATCAGAAAGCCCAGGCCTGTCACTTGTCCCTGCTGCAAAGCAGTGTGTGCTCATCAACCAGTTCACCTACAACTGGTGTTTATTTCTGATGACAGTGTTATCTAAGAGATAAGGCTCTGAGTTCTAGTTCTGATTCTGGTACCAAGCCCTCTGTAAAATGGTCCTTATCACTTCCCTTCTCTGCCTGGTTTCACCTTAACACTTTTTGGCCATTGAGAAATAATCTGTGGTGGAATGAGGTGGGATTAAGGTTGTTTGGGGTTTTGGTTGTCACTAGAACACTAATAATATGTGAAAATAAAGCCTAGGAGATGGGAATGGAGAAAAAATAAGATACAAGATCTTGTTAAATGCAGTAAAAGACAATGCAATGATTCTGGGCTTTATCATTAAGCTAAGACAGTGTAACTTTGCAATTTGGAGGGATTATTTTCTACAGGCAGTGAAATTGCTGGTATTCATTTCACCAAAACTTAGATGCTGTGTCATCTTTCCTGTTCCACTCTTGGCACTACAAGATAAATGGTCATAATGTTCTTTCTGCAGTGAAGCTTTAAGATAGAGCAAAATATGTTTGAGGGCTATGAATGGATTGACCTCTAAAATACTGTTTTTCTGGCTGACCTTCTTTTAAAAAAAAAAAATCAATTCAGTTGTGTCTAAACATCTCAAGTTTGAAGATCAACATTAGATTGTCATAATCTTTATTTAGGACACTGTTGTGTTGAGTTATTTGTTTAAAGCTGACGCTTCCTGACAGTATTAGGTTACATCTTAGGGAGATACTGGGAGTTGTGTTTGAAGCTGCATCTTGGATTTACTGCAGCTGCTGTAAATATCAGCTAAGCAAGCTTAATAAATTATGCTAAAGGTATTTCTCAGTTAAATAAGAATTATTCTGGTATGGAAATTATTATCTACCAACAGATCCTTGTAAACTATTGTGAAGTTAGTGAATGTATGGCATCTAAAACGATATATTCAAGAGTCAGTAAATGAATACATATATGTTGTATATATACATACATATATATATACATATTCTGTATAGCACACATTCAGAATTGACCTTGCCATTAGTGTAGCTGTTGTAGTTCTCCTGTAGCCTGGCACAAATTGCAACTGTTTAAGAAATTGAAAAGGTTTATAACTCAGATATTGTAAAGATGGAGAAAAAGGTTTCCCAAATATACCATAAATGTGCTCCACTCTGAGCACTGAGTGGACAGACCTCACAAGGCAGCAACAAGCTCAGTATTGCAACCAGCAAACAGGGATGTTTTGAGCTCCTGAGATCTGCTGTGCTCACTGGTGAAACCCTGAGGCAGAACCCAACACTGCAGAGAAAATACCCACAGCTTCCCTTTGAGTTTGGGGTAGTCTGGTCTGAGTTATGGAAACACATTTTACATGGTAAGACCAAAAAATTGTAGACAACCTATTTAGCTTAAGCAGGAATTGTTACCCAGAGTCTAGGCTTGAGTCCAGTGGTCTGTCATTCCCCATGGATAACTCTTGGCTCCATCCCTGAGGGATTGGAAGGAGAGCTCCCTTTCTGTGTGCCATCTCTATAAAATCCATAGCACTGAGCTGCAGTCCTGCTCAGCTGGGAGCACAGGTACACACACACAAACTGTGCCCTTCACTGCTCCCTTGCACTGATTTTATTTTTCCTCTTTCAGTCTCAATGACCCATTTCTGGTGAAGGAAAATGACAGGAAAGAAAGAGCCTCAGGTCAGTGTTTGTGTCTGAAGACACAACTGATCAGCTGGCAACAGATGTCCCCAAAATAAAATCCCATGTCCTCTATCCCAGGGAAACAAGGCAGTTTTTTATGGCTGTCCTGAGCCTTGCAGTGGCAGGAGCTCTTCTACACAGGTCTGGAAAACATTTCTGCTGGGATGGATTTTCCAGTTCTGGATGTTACATAAGACCCTTAGCAAATACAGGCACCAGGTAACTGAACTTAATAGATTTTGGGCCACCTGGGCATGTGTAGAGAAGTGATTTATGAGGCCAAAGACACCTGGTAGTGTCAGACATTGTAGGAACTCTGTGACAGTCAAAGTGTCAGTGTAATGAATCCTGCCTGGCCCTCGATTATCACGAAGAGCAGAGGGAAAGTGAGTAAGGGACTGGAGCAATAATAGACTCTCCAGTGACACAGTAATGATGGCAGCTTAAAGACAACTGCTGACTGGATGGCCAGGAAAAGCAAATATACTATAAATCATCTGGCTGCAGGTTTGGGCTCGAGACATGGTGCTTGGCTCAGGCACTCACATCACTGTTTGCTTTCCCTCGCAGAAAAGCTCTAGTGGAGCTGGCTGCAGTGGTTGCATAAAGAATGCATAATTCTCACTTTGAAATACTGTGTACCTTTGGGCCATTCCCTATCCTCAGTCTGTGTCCATCCTTTTCCACTGGCAGTCCTGGGGTTTCCAAACATAGGCCAATCTCTACTCTTCTGCCTCCCCTCTACTGTAAAAAAATAAGGCCAAACCTCAGTCCTTCCCTCCTGCCCTGCTACAGCAGTGTTACAGAGCAGCATGGAGCTTTGAGTTACCAGCCCTTCATGCCACCAAAACATTTCATTTTACTGTAAGTGGAGCTCTGTGGAGATCCTGAACTGCCTGTGCCTGCCTCTGCCAAGTGAATCTCCTCTAAGGGATAACTGGGACGTGTGGATTCCCTCCATGGTGCATTTCCTAGCTGCCCTTGCACCAAGGGAGTCACGAATCCCAACCCAATATAGGGATAAGAATTCAGTAGTTAACTGTAGAGACACAAAATTAAAACTTCAGAGTTATTATAAAGAACCAAGTGCCCATTTAGCACCTCCTCTCCTGTAGCTCCTTCAGAGAGGGCTGAACACATGGTGTGCAAACATGGCTGGATGTGTAAGTTTCTGCAGCGTAAAATGTCAAGAGGCACCGAAATAAATGGAAGGAAAGTATGACAGTCAATTATATTTATAAAGGGCCTGATCCCAAGGCCATTACAGAATCTTTCTATTAACTTCAACACCAGCTTTGGACTAAGGCCAGGTATATTTGCAGTGGCAGTGAATTCATGATTATACTGCCTGCAAAAGCAAGCTGTAGGAAAAGGAGAATCCTTGCAGTGCAGAATGGACTGAGCTACCACCTGCTTTTGGCAAAACCCTGTAAAGTAGTATTCCTGTAATAAAAACAATAATAATTCTTCAGTCATAGCTTTATGATTAAACAACATTGAGGCAATGCTTTTTTTCTTATTTTAATTTGCATAATTCCCAGGCTGCTGTGCAGAGAAACCTTTCGAGATATTAACCAGATTATAAAAATGTCATGTCAGATTTGAAAACTGTCACTAACACGAGACTTTTAATTATGAATAAATTAAAAAAGAGAAACCACTTTTCCTGTGGCAGTGCAATTTTGCATTATGCACAAACACTAAAGCTTAGAAATGTTCAAAAGCTGAAAAGTAAAAGGGAGATAAGAGAATGGATTATTCTGGAAAATGGGCGAAAGTGAAACTGATAAAACATTACCATTCCAATGATATCTTTACAGGAGTCATTACAACAGAATTAATGTTGTTAGAACACAGGGAGAAACAAGGTTATAAACCACTCAAGCCCATACAGGAGAGATTTATTTCCAAAAATGAATGCTAACACTTGTAGCAGCAGATCAGTAACCAGAGATGCAGCCAAGGGTGTGCAGGAGATGCTCAGGATCTTATACCACACAGCTCAGCAGTGAGGAACATCCTTCTGCTTGGCAGCAAGAGATACCCTGAGTGCTGTGAAGGATACTCTCATTTTACTGAGGTGACTCACATGTTTCAGTTCATTCCTAGGCTCCAATGTGTGTGCTTGGCTCTGTCCCTGAATGTTTCTCTTTCTTTAAAGTTAGCAGATGTCACTGATTTTACCAAGCATTGATGTGCTGAGTGGGACCATTGGCTGCCTCCAGCCTGCTTTCCCTCCAGAGCCAAGGTCTGTGCAACATGGGCAGGAAAAGTCACATCTACTGCCTTGTGGATTGATTTATGCAAAAGTAAAAGGCACTAGAATACTCAGCAGCCATAGGAAGATGCTGTGGAGACACAAGCTATGTCAGGAAAATGTTTTGCATGGTGTGGGAGTCCCTAAAGCCTTGAACAGAGGTACCCACACAGCAGGTTGGATGTGGAAGCAGTTCAGTGCCATTTAGGCAACTGGGCAGCCCAGTGCCAGCACCGCACAGGCATGACAACCTCACCTGGACAACAACCTGTCACCAGCCTGGCAGCCACCGCGCTGCCCTTCAACACATGGTCCTCCTGGCTCAGACCAACAGAGAGGGCTCAGTCACGCCCTGCTGCTGCTGAAGCATCTCCTGTGCTGCCACTCCCACTCCCACGCCAGCGTGGAACATGCAGGGCTCTTTGGAAGACTTCTTAACTCCAAGTAACTCCATCATTCAGCTTCCCTGATAAGCAGGGCACAACACTTCTGCATCCAAATTAGATAAAATCTGTATGCTTTGTAGGGGTAGAAAATATTTGCTTTGTTGAAACATCCTAAAGTTGATTAATTTAAAGCCCCCAAATAAATAAAATCATTACTGCCATCTCTTCTCCTGACAAAGATTTTTCAGCATAGGAGACTAAGCATTAGCATCCCCACATTTAGGTAGGAGCTGGAGTATCTGCTAAAGTGATATATCATGTTTAAAAGGACTTAAATTTACCAGATCTAATGGATAACAATATTTCAAAAAGAGACTTAATCTATTTCATTACATTTTATATTACTTTGTTTAATAAATCATCTTCCACTAGAAACCCAGCCTAAGATAAATTTAACAGACCTTATAAATGATGGGTCAATATCAACTTTGTCATAAATTCATTTTTACTTTGGACACAGGCCTGGTGGGTACTTTTGTATTGCTTTATTTCAAATGATCCATAATTCATAATTAATTTTTACCTTAAAATGTGAGTGTTTTGGGGTTTTCTTTTATCAAGGATGGGATTCTTTCCCATTAATTTCCCAGTGAACAAAAATTAATACTACTTTAATTACAGGTTTAGATAATGCTAATTTCAATTTACTTTGTTGCATGGGATGGTTTGAAATCCATCTAGCAGCAAGAAGAACAGGATTAATAATACACACTGGCAAAAACAATGCATGAAGGAACAAATGGAGTGATTGTCAATGGGTCGTGGAGCTGCAGGGGGAATTCAAGTTTCTTAATGCAGGCAAAAATATTTGTTTCAGTTCTCTTATTACTTGAATATTGGCTTTTTCAGATATTTACAGCAAACTTGAACATTTTTGTGTTAGCAAGGAGATGAGCTTAAGGCAGAAGGAGGTTTGTTGTACAGATAAGACCATTAACTGGAAACATTCCATCTATGTGGGGGACCTGAGGGTGCCACTTTCCAAGAAAGCCAAAAAACAGATGGCCTTGAAAATACTCTGATTATTGCACAACATGATCTTCTGAAACACTCATGAAAGTTCAATGTGAGCATGGAGGATGTCTCAGGGTCACAGCTGGGGTGGGAATAACTGCAGACTTGGCTGTAAAGGAGAGGTGGGTCTAAGGTGGAAAGATGGAATTTAGTCTTCAGCTGTGTGTTGTACAGGAGTATGGAATGGGAACAGAAACAGAATGTAAAAGCAATATATAGAGACCTATTTCAGCCTCAGAAGGTCTTTCTTTTCTGGAGTTAATAATTTACAACATCCAGTCAGGAAGACAGGGCAGTGGATCCTGCTGCTCATGAAAGCTCTCTCTGATTGAATGTCACCCACAAGAACTGCACTAATGAATTCAGGTCTCACTGGGGGCCATTCTGAAATGCCAGACTGCAATCCTGCCTTCAGCTGAAGTCAATCTCTGTTGCTCCATCCATAGTTACACTTTATCAAGCCAAGCTATGAGCTCCATAGTTCTGACTGGTGCAGAGAATTCTGGAGCAGTGTTTCTGATGAAGTCCTTTAATTGTGCTAGGAGCAGGAGAAGAGCCTGTAGAAGTTTGCTGCATATCTCTCCACTGGCTCGGGGAAGATTCAATAAAGGGAGCAAGCAGCAATCCTGGGTAAAGAAACTGTTCATCAAAGGACAAAAGTGGACTGAAATCTGAATGCCCACTTCTAGGCTTATCACAAAACTTGAGCAAAGGCTGAGTTCGCTGCTTATCAAGAGTGTTTAGTTACTTCAGAGAAAATTAATTACCACATCTGAGCTCCTGTGCAGCAGAGAGCAGAATCTGGTCTAGGAAGCAAGCCAAGATCCCCACAAGTTAAAGAACATGGTGGAGATGTTCTCCACCATGGCAGACTCCACAGTAAAAATGGTGTTTTTCCTAAATTCAAAACTGAAATAAAAACAATGAAAAGAAATCAAAGACAAGCAGAAATGCAGTAGGTGCAAAAAGAGGCAGACTGGGAGCTGTAATCACTCTGCTGCATGTTGCTGCCTTGTTCTGTTTCACAGAAAAGGAATTTTTTCACCCTTCAGGTTGGGAGTAAGAAAACTGAAGTGGTCTCAATCCCATCTAGAGGCAAGATACTTGCTGAGAAATATCAAATATGCAGTTCAGATCACCTCTGCTTCTGGTTCCTCTTACCTTCAATGATCAGCATTCCTTCTTCTAGCTTATTCTGCTTTACTGTTCAACCCCTACAAAGGTAGTTTCAAACCAACACACCTGTGACTTGATTTTGCTTTTTTTTCCATGTCCTGGGCATGGAAAAAGCCTTTGATGGGGAATGGTTTTCTGAGCTCTTTGATCATTTTATGAGGTGGCAGCCAGTAGCACCCATCAGCACAGAGATAAGAGAATCCATATTACATTTTCTCACTTTTTTTTTCTGGTCTCTTTTTCACTTTAAAGCAAAACGTAGTTGTTTTTCTCTCTGCAGCTACTCCACCTGAAATGACAGTATGGTGAGGTTTCCTTACCTTGTTATCCTATTTGGCTTCACTTATCAGATCACAGCCAGGAAAAGACTCTCTGTGGAGGTCTTTTGGAAGGGGTGATGGATGAATTGCAGGGGAAATAAGCAGGTAGCTGTGGAGGGGATGGACTGTTGTGTGCTCTCTTGGCTTGGGCATTGGTGTGTGTCGAGGCTTTTTCACAGTTTTCCCCTACCTGATCACTAATGCTGCTTGGAAGAGTTCTCTTTTCTTTCCCATAAATCATCTCTGGCACATCTCTGCATTTCTGGTTTTTTCCTGTGTTCAAGGTCAGCCTTATCCCACGACAGAAAAGCACGCACTGTGTCTTTCAGTGGTAGATCTGAAGCTGTATGGAGGATGTGCAGCTCTATTTCTCATTCTGTTTTATGCAAGAAATGTTCTCCTATTGCAGCCAAACATCCTGCATGAGAAATGCACCACAATAACGTCGTCAGTCACTGCTTAGCTTTTTTTCCCCAGGTAAATGAGGGAAGATTTGGCTGAGGTCAAAGCTGACAGTGTCAGTTAATTCCCAGGCCCTCCCTGAGAGCATGGAATGCTTGCTGGGATCCTGAGGAATTCTGCAAGGGCTTTAAGATGATAACTTTGTTTTCGTGCTTTAATTGAAACACCTAGCAATGACCTTACACACTTTGGTACTCAGGGTTTCTATTTTCTGGTAGTTGCATCAATTTTTAATCCAGGGTGAGATTTACCCCCAAAATGCAGAACTTTAAAACCCTACTCTTACTCAGCTGCAAATTAGGAAAATGCCCTACTTTGGCCAAGGATCATTCCAGTCCTATGATGATATGATACTATATATTTCTGTTGTAGCCAAACATCATGTAAACCAGTGTCTTTCTGAACAAACAAATACATACAGAACCTTTATAAATTAATACATTATATTTATAGATATTACTTATATTATAGATTATCCAGCATTTATATATTAGAAATAATATTTGTATAAATACAGAAGCTTTAAAAAGGCAAAATGGGTGCCTACTTCACTTAGCAGGAAGTCAAGGATGGAGAAAGAAAAGGAAATATATCCATTAAGGTACAACATCACTAGTTTGCTAGCCATATTTGTTTCCTGATAGAGCTGGTAACAGTAATGAATTTAATTCTCCTAGTAATTTCCTGGAATTTTGGAAGTAAATAGGGACAGGGTTCAAGAGTCTGGTTCATTCTGTAAAGATGTTAAATTAGTAAAAAAATAATATTTGGCTGTGCTGTTTTAAGTGCTATAATTGGATTTGAATTCAGGTTTAGCCTAAGAACAATAGCCAGGTCTGTGTCCACCAGGAGCTGCCCAGAAGGTGCAGTTGAGCTGCCCAAATTTTGTTTTAGGCTCCGGCTGCCCACACGTTGCTGGCCCCTTACAGCAAGAGTTCTTATGGAGAGTTTTCTGTACAGATGGACAAGCCATTTCACTTGCTGATCTTCACAACCCTCCAAGCCAGCAGAGGGTATTTTCAGGAAGAGACAGTTCAAAATTCCCCAGGGACATTTAGGGAATGTGCTTCTTATTCCAAAAGCCTTTGAACAGAGCTTCGAAATTGAATTACCAAACCTTTTTCAATTTCAGAAAAATGTTTAGTTCAGATTCTTGGACAGAACCTCTGAGACTTTGTTTTGTATACGTGTCACATTTCCGACTCACTCTGAATGTCATATTTAAACAGGAGCTTCATGTAGATTTGGGCTGGCTGCCATTCTCCAGGCAGAGCTCACAAGGATTTGAGAGGGAGCCCCTTAAGAGACATACTAGACAGAGGCTCTGTAGTTTTAATAAGTGATAGAAAAGCTTTTTTCCACCTTTTTGGAAAAGTTAGACAATATTCTACAGCTAAAAAGGTGAAAATGTTCTGCATTATAACATAAACAATTGATTTTGCCAACTTTGCAGCAGTTGTAATGGTGAGAAACACTTTATTGACAAGTGCCATAATCTTCTTTTGAGAACTTTGCCTTTTAATAAGTTCTGAGTCAGAAAAGTTGAGGACAGGTAGGGAAGAGATGAGATAGACTGAAGCAGGCGCTGATTCCTTGCTAAGGTACCTGTAATGAAGTGAAGCTTTAGAGCCTTTCTCTTTCATTAATATAAATCAAAATCTACTGAATGAATTCAACTGTGCCTCTGGATTTGATTATTCCTTGGCTGAATGAGCAGAGAACAAGTGATTAAATTCATTGTTGATTTTTAGGTACACAGCTTTCCTTGTGCGTTGTCCTTCACTAGCCAAACCTACTTCATGGTGTTGGGCAAATCAAAAGGAATTGAAAGCCAAAGAAACTTCAAAAGTATGAATAATGCCTGAGGAGCTGCTGGATGGAGTTGGGAGGTTCACCTATGCTGTTGCTCACTTGGGGCTTTGTGTCCTTTTTCTGCAACCCTGCATTGTTTTTACTGTTTCAAGCTCACTCTCTGGGTTCCACTGTCTTTAAGGGAAACAATAATGAACCTTGAGATATTTGTACCATAACAGCCTTTTTTTCACAAGTCTCTCAGGTATCTTGAGAAAACAATCCTGGAAGGGAAAGTGTGTTGTGTCTCTAAAGTACAGGAATGGAAATTTTAGACAAGGTGCTACCCTCAGCTGCCATCTGAAAAATTGGATATTAATAACAATTCCTTTTCTCCTGTTCCTGGATGTTTAAACAGAAAACTCATGAGAATACAAGTGCCTGTTATTTTCCTTGTGGACAGGGGGACTTTAATGTTGGTTAGGGCCTCAGCATGCTGTGACTGCATAAAGAAAATCCTGTCTCATCATGGTTATGTCAGTGGTGACCATTACTAGCCCTGGCCAGGGACCCTCAAAAGTGCACTGCTTTCAGATGGAGATTGTTCAAGCCAAATGAATGAATTTTATCAGTGAGTTTCATGGGTTACAAGTTACTTCAATGGGAGGCAAATTAGGCCACCTTGAAACACATTTAGAATCCCACTAGTGAGGTACCACCTAAGCCTTCTTCTGAGGACCCAAAGTGGACTCTGCTGGCTTTGCTTACACATACAAACACTGTGCCCAGAGGTGAATTCCACTGTGCCCTGGTATTGCAAATCCTTCATGGGTCCTGCATGGTTACAGACAGCAGCAGGCGAAGAACACAGCCTGTGCTATTACTGGATTAGGTTCTCTTGGAACTGATGGGCCTCAGATTTGAGTAATACCTGCAGGATTTGGCTGCAGTGTTTGTACTGTTATTAATTTGCTGTTATGTACAGTAAACAATTTTTCATCTTCAGGTTTTGTGACATCTTGCCGTGTCAGCAGAGGCAGGATTGATCCAGGAAAGGACATTTCAGTTATTTTCCCTCTGACTGTACAGCTCAGGAATCTGGCATTTCTGTCATGAGAGAAGGATAAGAAAAAATGAGGAAGTCTGCATTTTTATTCTGAATATCCTACAAACAGCAAACAGCAGGTAAGTTGACATATATTAGATTTCACAGTTAATCTTATTTCTGCCTCTATGCTCAGTTGTGAAATAAAAATTGAGGATAAGGGTGACACGTATCCAGTGAAGTGGCATATGGTCCCTACTGGGTTAGATCTCACACATTTACCATTGTGAGGCAGGGAACATAGAAGGCAAGAGCACGTGATAGTGTAGGACAATTGCTTCATGGGCAGACTGGATTCTTCTCACTGTAGTCTTTGCTTCCTGGATTTGTAGAGTGCTAAGACACAGTCTGTGTCCTGACTGTAATGTTTGGCAGACAGAGGTTATCTGATCGCAACCTGAATAATTCTTATCAGGATGGAGGGTGAATGGCTCAGCACCTGCACAGACATAGGGGTGAGTGTTTTCAGGAGAGAACTAAAGCAAGCCCAGAGTCAAAGGCTGCTCTGAAAACTCCAGCCTGAGTAGCAGGAGTTCCTAACCCATGTAACACATCACTGTCTGTGATCTGGAAAGAATAGAGTGATGTTTTGCAGAGGGTTTCTTATCAGTGTTATCCTCTCCTGGCATTTGAGGAAACAGGATCCTTTGCTAAGCAGGTCATGTATTTAAGAGATGGTTTCCTCTGTATCCACTAAACATCTGGCTAAGCACATATGTCGCTTAGCCAGAGGCTGGAGAGGAGAGTTTGCAATTCCAGTTGTGAGCATAAATATAGCTCTAAATAGCATCTGGACCATGAAACCAAATATAAAACACTGAATTGCTGGCATTTAGGGGAAAGGCAGCTTGACTAATGCTCAATAATCACCAATTTCAAATGAAACTCATAAGGAAAAACAAGATGAGAGAGATGACGGAGTAACTCTGAATTTCAGAAAAATTATTGTGATCACAAACTCTGGCAAGTGAATTCTGACAGTGACTGAAATTCAAGCAGAATTAAAATTTGCTTATAAAATGTGAATTCCCAGAGCTAGCTCCATCTTCTTCCCACATCAATGTAACTTTCTGTCCTCGAGCTAATCTTCCAAGTGAAGCACAGAGCAATGAAATAAACCTTGAGAAAAAGGCTTATTTCTTTTTTCCAAAATCACAAACCCTGGTTTTCATAAAAAGAAGACAAAAGTAATAGCTTCAGGACAAAGGTACCTGAGATCAAATGAAGCCAATTTGAGATGTGATTAAAATAAAAATTAAAAAAAAAAAAAAGTCACAATGAGAACATTCCACTTCTTTCTCAGAAGAAAGACCTTTGGATTCAATGAAAAATATTTTCCTTTTAGATCTCTGTACATGGATATAAGTATTACAGATAAGCAGCAGCACCCATATGTCATGGCAGATCTGGGTAGATAAATGTAAGAAAATTCCCTGTGTATAAAAGTTTGTCTCCAGTAGTATCAGAGAAAAAAACTTCCAATTAACTGCAAAGGAAGGGAGGGAAAGGATTTCACCTGAAACAATTTTGTAAGGACAAAAATATGAATAGTGCTATCAAAAGAAAGGTATCCTACTGTTTATCCACAGCTCAAGCACCTTTTTACACAAAGAAAAACTTTTTAAAAAATCTTAAATGGCAATGTAAGACATCCTTAAGGAACTCACTAATGCTGAGATGCTTATGTTTAAACATTAGTAATTTATTAAAATTGTTGGCACTAATAATCTGCTTTAGCTTTACAATGTGCTGCAGTTCTGGGCACTCTAGTGTCATAAATCCTAGAGCTGCGAGGCACAAGCACAGCAATTCCTCCCAAAGTTGAAGGAACACCGTCCCCCATGAGCCTATTATGACTTCACAATATCTGAACGTGAAGCTCACTATAAAATCCCTTACTAGACAAAGTCACCTAGATAAACCTCGAGCATCTTTCTTTGCAGAACTTTATACAGCCTTGAAATATTGTGTAATAAAGCTTAATTTAAACTAAGTGAGAGGCAGTGAGATATCAGAGATTTTACATGAGGTTAAACAACTTAGAACCCGTTGCTCTGAAGGACCATGAACAAGATTGCCTTGGAGCAGCTTTTCCTAAATTGTAGGTTATATTCTTTTCTAGCTACAATTCTCTGAGCTGAATGTGAAGTAAATAAAATGTTTATTAACATACCAATGTGCCACTATGGTATTTTCTCAGAACGTTTGGGAAACCTGTAGAGGACTTTCTAAAATCTCATTATATTAAAGAAAAAGTGATTTTAGTTGCAAGATGTGAATTGTATGGATGAGTGAGCATCAGTAAACAAGCTTAGTTTAAACTGGTGCCTTGGAAAACCTATTTCTAAAAACAATTAGTGATGAATTACTCTTAGCACTTGGGAAGGTCATTAAACTGTATTCCCTACATTAGCAAGTACCAAGAAAATTCTCAGCTCAAAGGTGAGGATAGAGATCTATGAAGTTTTTTCCAGCCAAGGAAACAAACTGAGCAACACAAATTGTCAGCCTGGGCTCAGGAAACAAAGAGCATTCCTGCATTCGGGGCATGTAGCACAAAAGTTCAAAGGGCCCAAAGGGTACATAAAACAGCAAAGCTTTTCAAATCCTCCCACAGCTCTCAAGCATCACATTCATCTTAAAAATATTTCAGGATTCCAAATTGACCAAAAATTGAGGTCAATATTTTTGTGCCACTCTAGCAGTTCAAAGACTCTTCCATTTGCACTTTCCAAATGATGCTCTATCAAAGAATTTCGTCACCATCTTGCCACTGTCAAGCCAGAGAGGAGAAAAACAGGGAGCCCAAGAAATAAGTGTAATAAATCTACTGTTGAAATTGTATTTGAGGTAATCAATTTGTTAAATGACCTAGGAGGGGTTCCTAGGGAACCTCAGCTTCTTGTATCTGCTGGGTTTGGATACTAATATGCAATCTACAGAATTCAAAATTGAAGCAGAAGTAGTTAGATTCGTTTGGTTTTTTTAAATCATGTTCAAAGGGCTGTGCACTGTGACTGACTAAAGGAAGCAATGACCTCTGGACACGAGGTCTGTCAGATGCAGAACGAACAAGTTCTCTGAGGTGGGCTGTGAATTAGCAATGTGGACTAAAATATTAAAATACTATCCCAGGTAAAGAGGACAGTTAGGATTAAAAAAGGAGTCGAGAACACAGTTTGAATTCTGGGCAGGAGTTTTGGTTTTGTCTTCCCTCAGATTCCCCCTGTGATTTCACTGCTAATGTGAAGATGTTCAGGCACTGCAGTTCTCAAGGATCTTACCAAGGCAAGGGTACCTTTTAGCACCATTGGTGTGTTTAGATTGACAGTATAAATCATGTCCCCAGTGAACCTAGCTCATCGTTTAATCTTCCATAAAGTGCTACCAAAACACAAATAATGCAGAGCTGTCTCACCTTGGTGATGTAGGGAAAGGAGAAGAATTGTACCTGAAGAACCCAGTACTTTGGTGTCTTTGTACCACCACAGACTGCAGAAGAAAGACCTATTTGAAAAACAGCACAAACTAGACAAGATGTCTGCGCTCAGCCAAAGTGTCTCCTGCCTGTCTGTTTCTGATGGAGAGGAGAAGAATTAAGCTATCTGTTTACCTAAAAACAAAAAGTGCATATATTATCATCAAAATCTTTATGTTCAACCAAAAAAAAAAAAAAAAAAAGGTGCAAAACATCCTCTATTTTTTCTTGCTTAGTGACAAGCAAATACCACTCTCTATACGATCCAGAAGACTTCACATTTCATTTTGATGGGATTTGGTTCCAGTAACCACTATGTTCAGTTTAAAAGTAATCAGTTATTTGAAAGACATGTAGACAAGGAGGAGAGGCAAAACCAGAAGATAAGGTAGTTAGTTACAAGGCCAGATATCTCTCTAAAGCTGTGTTTCCTTCTAGCCAGATAGATTATAATGTCAAAGGATTTTCTTATCTGACCATACATCAGAGCAGCTTGTGTTAAATAAGTTCTCATCACTTTAAATGTGTGAGTTTTTCAAAGCTCCTCAGTTATGTAAACAAGCTGGTGTCTAATTCTGTTTGTACCTTTGACACTTCTTCTTAAAAGAGCCAAATTGGACAGTTTTTCCTTAGGTAAAACACCCATATAAATCAGTGCATGGGAGGCACAGGGACAGGGAAAGGAATGAAATTGAGATCCTTTGGGCTACAGAATATATGAATTCCTTTTAATGAGATTTTGATTACCAGCAGTAGTGCCTTGGAGCAAAAACTACAGCAATAATCTCTAATGTATTATTTTGCAGGAGAAATTTAAACATTATAATGTTAATCCAATGAATGTCCATTTAGGCTGGCTAATGATGAAACACTGTATATTACATAGCGCTCACCAACTAATATGAGGAGAGATGTCTTTTATGGGATTATATAAAAAGAAATCAGTTTCATCAAGAATGCAGTTACTCACTTGGAAACCTTTCCATTTACTGAGTCTCAAGAATCATGGGGGATCAAAAACTGATATAATGAGATCATTTCCCCTAAGTAAAAATGCAATATGTGATTAGCCATTATTGACTATTATACAAAATGAAAAGGAGTTCAATCCCACATCCATATCCTCTCACTTGGTGAAGTCTGACTATAGAAAGAGGCCTATAAACATAATTTTTTTGATTGGAGGATCTACGTTCTTTCATTATGGAAGCATGTTTTAAAGGGGAAATGGTGGCATTATACATTATTGAAAGCTTTTTTTTTCTGAGAGGAATGCAAAACTTGAAAAACAAACCACAAAACGGGTGAATTCACAAGAAGTTTATCAAACCATTTGCATAAGTTGGAGTATAAAACAGTCTGAGCTTGTGTTACGTTTTCTCTTTGGCTCCAGTTGAAAGCTGGTGACTCGGAATGTTCTGGTCTGAATGTGTTTGTGTGAACTGAATCAAAACCAACACCCCAGTCCTGGGCTGTAAAGTCGTGTGATGAAAAACGGTGCAGAGACAGAAGGAGCGTTCACCTCATGTACAGACCTCTCTGTACGTTGTGCCTGACCTGAAGCTCCAAACTCAAATCCTCTTCTAAGAGATCCTGATACAAATCTCAAAGCTGTAATCAAAATAGGCAATGTTAGCAGCATCCTCAAATATGGAAAGTCTCAGCATTCCTGAAGTCTAACTCCTTTATTTCGTTCATTTGACTGTGTCTTCATCCTGTTTCCCCACAGCAGAAGGACAAGGAGCAAGTGCTGTTTCATCCCACACATCCCAGCAGAGGATGAGACAACTTTTCCCATACCTCTGCCATTCAGAAAACAGGATAAATGATCCAAGAATCTGGATTAGGTCTTGAAGGAAAAGAGTCTGCAGTAAGGAAGGAAGGTTAACTTTTATTTTTTTACAACCCTCTCAAGCTGAATGAAGCAAATAGAGAAGAAAACTGCACATCTGCCATAACCAAATAGAATGAGTTGCCATCTGATGTGCCTGCAGCAATCCCAAAAAATTCCAACAAAAGCTGGAACAGGCCAGGGTGTTTGGGAATCCTGGATGTGTGGATGTTAACCCGATCTCTCCTTTTCAGTGCATGTGATTTCCACTGAAAGAGGAAAAGGAACAGCTTCCCTACAGGGGCTAAAGCAATTGCTCCACATGACAGTGACTTTTGAAAAATATTTGATGATTTTCTGCTTTATTCTAGTAGGGTTTATCTTTTGGAAATGAGGGGAGATAATATGTGCCTGTCAGAATATTCAGTGGAATGCTGGTGAGCTCTTGGTGGAAACCCAGCAGTGTGGACACTGTTGGTGCTGCAGACCTGCTGTTTGAAGCTCACTGCTCTGCTTATTTAGTGGCTCACTCAAGGCACTGCTGAGGCTCTGATATGGAGCCTGAGCTTCACACAGAACTCCATCTGCATTCTACAGCCCCAAATCTACAGCAAACATATTCTGACACAGCTGAGTGGAAATGAGTATCGCTCCTGTATTAAGATGCACTCAGAGATGGAGTAAAAAACACCCCTCTCTGTGCCTCTGGATTAAACAAAAAACAAACAAACAAACAAACAAACAAACAAAAAAAAAGTGACCAAAAAAAGGGAAAAACTTTTATTATATAGACAGTGGATGCAGAAGGAATGAGACAAGCACTGTGCCAAGCAGAAGATGCTGCAGGACAGCAGAGAATGCTGATGGCCAGCACAGGCTGACTGTGTCACTGTCACCTTCACGCAGCAATCCCAGGCACACAGATCCTCCCTGGGGGAAAACACGGCTTGAGCTCTGCAGCAGAGCCGGGGTGTGACACCTGGGCATGGGCTGGGCCCCTGAAACACCTGCGGATTTGGGACATGAGGAAAACACCCTGAATCTGCAAACTGACCCTCACCGATGGGCAGCACAACACACAGGAGCCTTCACGTGAAACAGAAATGCTCCTCTGTGGCCCCCCAGGGCTGAACAGCAGGAGCAGCACCAGAGACCCACTGACTCTGATGGTGTCTGGGCTGTGGTGCCCCGAGCAGCATCTCGAGCAGGTTGTGTTACACAAAATCACAGGATATGCTGAGTTATAGGGGACACACAAGGATCATCGAGCCCAACCCTCAGCCCTGCACAGGACCATGCCCAAGAGTCACCCCCTGTGCCCCAGAGCACCATCCAAACACCCCTGGAGCTCTGGCAGCCTTGGGGCTGTGCCCACTGCCCTGGGGAGCCTGGGCAGTGCCCAACACCCTCTGGGGGAAGAACCTTCTTCTGATACCCACCCTAAACCTCCCCTGGCACAACTCCAGCCATTCCCTGGGTCCCGTCCCTGGTCCCCACAGAGCAGAGATCAGTGCCTGCCCTTCCTCTGCAATGAGGTCTCCCCTCCTCTTCTCCAGCTGGACACACCAAGTGCCCTCAGCTGCTCCTCACATGCTTCCCCTCAAGGCCCTTCATTGAAATAGTGCAAAGAAATGCCAGGACAGTGTCCACTACAATCACTTGTCAGGGTCTCTGCTTTCCCCTAACAGGTGAGTTTTGCTGTGGATGTCGAGTTTTCGTTGGATATCTTTGTAGCTCATCTTATAGACATTGCTGTCAATTCCATAGGAAGCATTTTACATCACTTTGAGAGCTCTCACTCTATTTTTGGGCTGTCCTTTTAACATCTGCCGTTGGTTTCTGCTGAAGAGCCCTTAAATGCTTGGGGTAACACCTGCCAAAAATCAAAGGCAAAGCCAATAACCAGGCAGGTGTAGAGATGGGGAGAGCTGCAGAAATTAGGGGTGTCATTGAAGTCAGGTACTCCATTGCCAGGTGGTTTCCTGCTAATGTACAAGAGCCTGAGTGAGCCTCCCGTTTGGACATGAGGTGGGACGATAATACTGTGTGGTTTGGGATGTGACACTGGGGACTGTATCCTGAGCTGGACTCCTCTGTGGTCTAAGCTCCTGTGAGCTCCAAAGGTGCTCCCGTTACAAATTGTATGTGGGATGGCACGTTTGCTGGCAATGTCAGCTGATGTTTTTATGATATAATTAAATAGCAATTACTTTCCTTCCTTCCTTCCTCTTCTGTCTTCCTACAGAGAGTTGTGAATAGAGCGTGTTGAGATCTATTCTTGGTCAAACTGCAGTTGCACTTTTTTTTTTTAATTATTATTTTAGCAGACAGATTCTCTGCATAATTCCAAAATAAGCAACTTGACAGCATATATTTGAGGCTTCCAAAATCTGACGTTAGTTTTCCTGGGTCAGAAACAGTGTGTTAGTAGCGACTGAAATAGATATTTGTTGGATTTTTTTGTATATATATTCTGTATTCTTTTACAAAAATAACAGCTAATTCATTGGATATTAATAGACCACTGCCTTTAGAATTTTGCTCCTGCTGTAAAATTAGCTTATTTGGGTTAACTTCATGCCCAATCGTGCTTGCCTTCAAAGTTCAAGGATATTTTGTGTCATTAGATGACAAAGTTGAGGTAATTTGTGATGCTCAGGCTGATTTGCTCATCTCCTACTTTCTTCACACCAATATTTCCATAGATGCATTTGTGAGTGTATGACCTTACATGTATAACTTCACTTTTGCTGTGGTTGTTCCTGTAAATTGCTTACGAAGTTATTTGAAACAAGGAAACTTGAGATTTCATACCTGTCAGAGTGCTGAGACAAGTAGTCTTCTATATTGGTGTGGCTGTATCTCCAAAATAAAATATAAAGCTAGATTTTGTAATATATGAAGAGAAATGAAGCTCATTTACTATCATGCCATTGAAAAAAAAAAATCCAACAGTTTTATTTTTCCAAGAGTTAAATTCAGATGTTGCTCTTCACAGCTATTTTCTCCCTGGAGGCAAGGCAGTTTATGCCAGCTGTTGGTGTGTGGTGTCAGGGTTTACCTTTTCATGCAAAATTTCCTCATCTTTCATTTACATTATGCAGTTCTTTAACCGAATAACCCCTGTCAACAACAACAAAAAAGTAATAAAAAGGGTACTTACATAGTTACCCTCAAGGAAACAGCTGCTTTGAAATGTAAAGCTTGACCAAGCTGTGGCTCTGCAGTGGTTTTGTTTCCCACACCTGACTGAAGTAAAGACACACTTGTTTTGTGGCTACACAGCTGGAAGATCTCACTGAAGGTAAAGGGATGAAGAGAAGAGCTTGAGCCTTTGAAAACCTTGTCATTCTATTCATCTCTAGCACACCTTTCCTAAGACTAAAAATTCCCAAAATTTAATGGATTCTCCCAAGGAAAAGAGTTTTGTTTTCTTTCAGCTCATTCAAGAGACTTAAATGAACTTTTATTTTCTAAACTGGATCTCACTGGAATTTGGGAAGGAAAGAACAAATACATTTCCCGTTCAGTCTCTGAAGGAAAAATGTCTGTGCCATGACTCAAATCCGTGATTCTGTCCTAGACAGGTTTAGTGAATATGAGAATGGATTTCTTTTTGCTTGTTTACATCCTTGTTTTATGCCTGAAAGGTTTTTTGTGGTGTTTGTCTTTCACTGTATTCAAGCATTTTGTTCTCTGGGTTTTTTTGAGCTTAACATTATTTCAAGGCAACCTTACAAAGCTTTGCCTATGATTATCTCTGTCATTAAATATGTGTGATTTTTCAGCCCTACTGAAATTACTGCATTGTGTATCAGCAGAGTCAAAGTGCTTGAGTACATCAGCTAATTTATTGACTGCTCAGGCTAGCAGAGTAATTCTCGCAGCTCTCATTATACTTGCAATCAGACTTAGCAGAAATAAATATAAGGTAGATTGTTCCATCAGACAAGAGAAGTGTTAATCCAGCATTAAGATTTCTCATTCTTTAATAACAATCAAGCAATGTAGGTACCATGGATACATTGTATTATAGCTGTGACAAATACAGTTGTTTTCTGTGTTATAATTTACCAAATTGGCAGATGCTAGTGGAGGAAAAAAATTAGAGGTTAGGCATGCATGCTGTTTATGGCATTATCCATAGAAATGTGAAGGGAAGCAGAATGAAAATGGGATTTTTTTATTTTATTTTTTTTAGCTTTGTAACAATTAGGAAATTTAACGTGAAAATGACTGATTTAAACTTTTCTCTAAAGCTGCATTTGGGAAAAGTAAACTTTTTTCCAAGTTGAGGTTTTGTTTTTAAAATTTTTAATTTATTGATGTTTACTTGCTCTTTTTTTTTTTTTTTTATTAAAAAAGAAGTAAATTTTGGCTAGAGCCAAAATAATTTCAAAGAAAAAATATAAAAATTGCACTAGAAGACTTTTGGAAGAGGCATTTTGGAGTTTTCAAAAATAACTTAGATGTGAAATTTGACAGAACAGGCTGTTCCTGAAATCTCACATCACTGTTACGATGTGGAATCAGCATGTTAATTCTCTGGACCCATCTTATTAAAAATGTCAACTGACCAGATGTGATTCTGTGGGAATATGAAGAGATGGAGATTCTTGACAGAATCATGACATCCCTAGATCTGGGCAAAATGAGAATTAGCCATTGGGATCCAAGGTCTTTGCTTACAATAGTGCAAATAAAATAAACTGTCCCTTGACTTAAAGACCAGAGGGGTGTGTTTGAGATGCACCTCACGGTCAGCATTGCACCTACTCCTGTGTTGTCCACCCAGTCCCATTCCCTTCTGAGACTTCCATGCCTCTCCATCCCATCTGGACGTGGTATTTAAAGTAATTCCAGATCACTGCAGCCCTATCACCCACAGCTGTAGTTTGGCAGCAAAAAAAATATGTACAGGAGATAAAACTTTGCAAGTATGTTGGTAGAAATAGTTTAGATCACAAGAACAACTCAGTACAGAATGTTCCTGACTGCAGGAAGCAGAATCCAACTCGAACATTGTCAGATTTCTGGAGTCAGAAAAAGGTCTTGAGTGTTGGAGGTAGTTCAGAGGGAAGGGTGAGCTGTGGGGACTCGTATAAAAAGGAACATTAAAGGAGTGAAATACATATCGTTTGGCTGAGCACTGGCTACAGAGAGACATAGCAGCATACAAATGTTTGAGGGATGGAACCACCAGAGACAGTGGAATTCTGAATGCCAAAAGAGGGGGGGTTTGGGAATAATGGTGAGGCTTCCTGTGGCAGTCCAGATAAATCTGAGGGAGCCCTCAGCTCTGGAATGCTGGGCTATGAGCAGCAATGAAGTGCTAGACAAGAGGCGGCACCAGAGGAACTTTTCACTGCTCTTTTCTGGCAGGTTGAATTGTCTGGATGCCATTCATTGCTTAGTTTTGATAAAAATAGGGCTGCCACCTCAATCAGCCTTTTTTTTTAGTTTTATTTTATTTTAATTGTGGCGTCTGTACCACTATTAAATCTAAAGAAAGCTATTTTGGTGGTAAAGAACTAAAAAGACTTTTACATATTCATTTGTCTCATCTTAGTGCAGGGTACCACTGAACCCCAAAATAGAGGAGGAGCATTAGATATGCAAAAGACCACTTGCATTGAAGGATTTGCCTTGAAGATGGAGATGAAAGCAACCACCTGAAGTCCCTTTTTAGACAGGAGAACAGACCAGCAGCTTTTGAGCTGCAGAGATCTTTCCAAGCCTCAGGGAGCTGACCTTAAACTGAGAGCAGCATAACTTGGACTTTGTACAGTTTCTGTGGGGTGTTTAGTCCCCTTGACATGGGGCTTCTCTGTATTGAGCCATCCATTAGCCAGCCATAAAACCAGAGAAAAGCCCTAAATGTCCTGCTGGACATGTTTTTCTATCAAAACTGCTCCATGTGATTTGTATATGATGGGTTTGTGTGTATGATGGACAGGCCATGCCTCTCAAGAGTAGCTCTTTTTAGCAGGTCATTTTCACACACTATAAAAGATAAAAACTTACATTATTCAATGGTTGAATTAGTAACAATTTGGCAACTGAAGGAGAACAGCATTTTGTTATGAAAATGCTTCTGTAACCACTAGCAACTCTGATTTGGTGTCAGGCTTAACTGTTCCTTAAAACTGAAATTACTTGTCCTTGGAGATGCTGAATAATAGCAGGTGTCTCTGGGAGTAAACCATGCCTGTCTATCTTGATATTGTTTCTTCTGAAGGTAGAGGGATTCTTTGACATGGTAAATAGTGCACACACAAAATGTGCAGCAGGAGAGACAATCTTAGGGAAAATACAAACACTTTTTACTTTGATCTTTCAGTCACTTTTCCAAGATATTGACAGAACAATGGATTAATTAGTGAGGAAGGTTTCATTAAGTATATGCAAACTGCCTGAAGTCTCACAGGGAGTCTCATGAGACAGAGATTAGCAAAATAGGTGGAATGGGGATTTAAACAAAAAGGCAAATATCCAGTGACACACAGAAGAAATGTGACTCTGTTGACAGGCACATTTTGCAATGTTACATGTAAAAGGTTGATTTCATGCAAAGGAAGACAGTAAAGTTTTGCCAATAAATTTAATGGCAGCAGAATTTGTTGCCTTTATAATACAGGACAGTGTTTCTACCCCAAAAACAAACCATCAAATATAATAGTTGGTGAAAGCAGGACTCCAGAAAAATGGGAATTGTCCCTGTGTGGAATGAATCCCTGAGTGGAGAGGGTCAAGGAGGTTTGGCACTGCATCATTCTTGAGTTGCCTCTTTTGCTTTCATGTAGGAAAAAAAAGCTTGTAATTGTGGAAGCAATTGGGCAAGGAGACCAACTGCATGACCTTAGTAAGAAATTCTGTGCCACTGTGGATCACATAAGATTTCAGGTCCCAATTGCTATATCTGTTCTTTCTGAATAGATGTCTCTCGCCTCCTTTACTTCTACTAGGAAATAATTTTCTTTTTATAAAAATCAGTTTTTCAAACCAGAATAAAGAACTTAAAATGAAGAATTATTTTTTTTTTAATATCCAACTTCCTCATTGAAAAGTTGAGGACATAATTTTTTAGATAAAAGCTAGATTTTCTCATTGAAAATTGAATATTTGGCATAATTTTGGTTTGTGTTTTCATTCACAAATGGAAAGACTTTCATTGGAAGCTTTAGGGACAAAACGAAAAGCATTTACAGGCTCTCATGGAAAATGTTATGTGTTATTTGGCCAGAAGTCTTATAATGCAATTAAGATAACTTGTTCAGACAGAGAATTATAGATTTTGATATCTTCATAGTTTTGTTGAATAGCTGTAATATTTTCCTGAAGTTAGTGGTTAAGTTTCAGTTAAATGTTTAATGTTTACTTTTTTAGAATGAAGCTTTCCAGAAACAAGAAGGTATGTCTTAAATGTGTTATCTTTAAAATTCTATTTATAATACACATAAAAGTATATTTATAGTCTTATAAATGCATCTGGAAATAAATATTGTATTGAAACAAATATTGTACTGAAAATAGCCAGATTTTGATTTATTCAGGCTACCTAATACTGAAGCAGATGTATCCACACCCTGTTGTGAAAGTATCAGGAATTTATCATCTGCCCTAG
This sequence comes from Xenops minutus, assembly GCA_035221455.1. Classification (NCBI taxonomy): domain Eukaryota; kingdom Metazoa; phylum Chordata; class Aves; order Passeriformes; family Furnariidae; genus Xenops; species Xenops minutus. The sequence continues at coordinate 12,967,218 of JAWWEE010000034.1, read as the reverse complement.
CAAACTAAAGACAAGGGCAAGTTGTGCTGGAGTAAAAATAGGCGTGGACCTTGAACCCCTTTGCCCTGCCTTGTGTAGGTCAGGACACAAGGCAGAAGGAGAAGCACCTTCTCTGACAGATTTGGTGTTTGTGCTGCTGCAGAAGTCGATCAAAAATTCCCACCGTGCCCGATCAATAACTGTGGCCATTGAAGCAAAAATAGAACAATTAGTAACACTAGTGAGCAACGTGGGAAGCTGAAAGGAGCAGGCTAGTGAGGAATGACACAGATAGATGCCAGCAGTAAAGAGTGGGGAAACAAAGTGGAACATCTGTCCAATTTACCTAATTGTGCAATAAAAGGAAAAGAAATCTTATTTCTTCAAGTAGTGCACCAAAAGTTCATGCACAAAATATTCCAAGCATGGCACAGTTTGAGGGAAGGAAAGGTGATGATGTCCCGTGTTGCTGGAAACTTGGCTGGTGGGTGTTCTTTTGGTGAAGGTCATGACTGAGGGTTGGATTGGTAGGCTGAATACTGAAACAAATCAGAAAGACTTGGTTGTTCTACCCAGGTCTGCTTCTGTTTTCCCCAGTGTGTGGTTTTCTTTTACTTTTAACCTTTTGTCTGTCATGTAAATCTCAAGATCTTTAGGGCAGGGTTGATTCAGGTGGCTGTGACTTCAGTCTTGACTGGGGATGGCAAGTGTTCCTGTAATACAACCAGCATCTCATAATTAAGAAATACAAGATAATGATATGGTAAAAATTACCCTGAAAAATCTGTCCAAATATCAAACTAATATTGGACAAGGAAGAATAAATCTTTTTCAAGGCATTTTTGGGAAGGGGAAGAAAGGAAAGGGTATTGTTAAAGTAGTAAGGGAAGATCCCATTTGATGTTCTTTAACTCCATGCTTGGCAGAAGTTTAGATATCTCTTTCATGAGATGATGTAAAAATGTAACAGATATGGTCAACTGCAACCCGTAAATTGAAATTGATAAGAAAATATTAGATTACAAAATTTCCAACACAGACTTTTTTTTTCCCTTAGATGTCTCTTACCTGGGAACCCTAAAGGACAAAAGCCTTCTGGTTCAGATGAGAAGCAAGTTTTGAAATACCAACCTGAAAATTCTGGAGTGTGACTGAAGTCAGTGGTGATCCAGAACAGCAGGGGTAAGTACTGCATGTTCTGAGGCCAGCATGTGTTGCATTCTTGATCATCCAAGCCATTAGCAAAACATGAATTCAAAAAAGAAGTTTAAATTATGCAAGAAAATGGGCTTTGGATCCCTATTAATGATAAAATTAATTTTATATCCAAAATATTGGACTGTGTCCCCCTGGAGAACAATGAAGAGAGTGAAAGTCCCCTAGACAATGAATGTTGAAAGCTGCATAATAGTCTTATCATTTCTGTACAGCCTTGGTTGAGACAGCTGTAATTAATTATAAGAAAATGACAAATGGTCAAGGCTATGCTGAAGGCAGTGGCCCTGGTACTTGACATTGTAATGCAAGTGGGGAAAAGCTTGTCAAATCAAGGGTGTGTTAATTTATTAGGCAGCCATTCGTGCCAAGTTGAATAAAAGGAAGAAAAAAATAAAAGGTGAAAAGTTACTGCAAATATTAAGCATTTGAGGGGATTTTCATAATCTGCACACTTTGAGACTATGGTAATTTTATTCCTCTGACTTCTGCCCCAGGTGCTTGTTCGCTTGTCACTCACACCTCACACACCGCTGAAAATCCCTCCATCATTACTAGTGGGTTCTATCCTACAGTGTCAGCTGAGTGAAATCTTAGTTTGGCCAAATGTGGGCTCTGCTTCAAGAAACTACAAGTCTTTCACACTCTGCCTGGTTTAGTTCTTGTCAAAATTTATGTTTCAAAATGCTTCCTTCAGCTCCTCTGTTTCTTCCTACCTGTGGTTTGCAAACATCAGCAGAGTCCCATGGCTGAACTGTCGGGTCAGCACTTGGGGAAGGTGATTTCAGCCTTGCCTGGGCTCTTGGCTTCATGTGTGTACTGATGTTCTCTTCTGCCTTGCTGGTTTCAACTGTAATTCCTAAAAGCAGAACTCTCTTTTAGTTCTTCAGGTCTCAACAAAGCTTTCAAAAGGAGTAAACTTACGCAAATATTAATATTTTCATGTAAACTGAAGTTGGCTGTTTGCTTGCAGCACTAGCATGCCTTGTAGGAGGGATTTGAGGGTTTTTGTAGATACTAAAAAATACGGCAAGAGCCATTGACTGCAGCCAAGTGAATAACATGTGACAAGCATTGTCCAGGAATCCTACATCCCTCTCTCCTTCCAACATTAATATGCAGCCCTTAGAAAATGGCTTGGTGTTGTCTGTCCTTAGAGAGCACCACGGTACTGTCCAAGTGGGTTTGTGTAGGGAATGGGCCTTTAAAGGCCAGGAAACATTCTAGTCATTCTCCCTGAACATCAGCATATAGACATTTAGCACAGATGCTGCTCTAATTACGATACATTGGCAACTTTTGTCAATACTCTTAAACTCCTGTTATACAAAAGAATCAGTTGCTAGAAAACATAAGGATTCTTATGAGACCCTTAATCTTGCTTAATCTATGCATCTTGGGTGCTTTTTTGGAACGTAGAAAGATACCCTGTAAGGATTTAAAAGACCCTTTTTATGTGAGATAACAATTCATATTGTCTTTTTTTTTCCTGAATGTTGGCTATCTGATAATTTAACTAGTTAACTCACATTTGACCACTTACAGTGATGGCACTGCGTTTGCAGCTCCCCAGGTGGCTGTCAGCAGCTCATCACTCCTGTTTTCACTATTCATTAAACTATGCTGGCAAGAGGTGACTGATCTCACTGTAAAATAATCCCTCCTCAAAAGATCAGTAATTTTTCGCTTGATCAGTTAGTTGATTGCTAAGACTTATGTCATTTTGCAGCATGTCTCTGATTAGAGACACCTTTGGCTGAATGTTAAGCATTTATCTACGGTGATGCAATTCCAAACAGTGCTGTAAATCTCTCCATATAGACATTTAATGTATGGTTGGCATTTGAAAACTGTTTGAAGTGGTGAATTGCCAATTAATATATTGGTGTGCTCTGTAGGCCAAAGCTGGAGTTCCTGTGGCTCACTGATGAGCAATTTTTGTCTCTGCCAGACTTTGTATTCAGAGGATTCACATGCCTGATGTGACCATTGTCCTCTGGACTGTGTGTTGTGGTATTTTATATAGCATATATATGTGTGTGTGCTATGGTTCTTATATGTAAGAGCCGTATATGGACTGGGCATTGTGGACACGGATAACAATCCTGGTGCAGGGCAAAAGCACTTTCACATCAGTAGTGCAATTAAAGCTGGCCCTGAAGCAACTGGCAAGCTGGGCCGAGGTTTATTTTCTTAGTACAAGCTTCTGACTGAAGATGATGAGTCTGTGTTTTTATTTTTTTGTTGCTGAAGCTCAAGACATGAAAACGTGTCTGAAGTCTTTCATTTCCACCTATTGAAAATGCCTTAAAAAGGAAAGAAATAAACAGATGGCTCTCATTAGCACAAGAGTGCTTTAATCTTTTGCACATTTTAAATTTTATTTTCCTTTCAATGTTTGTAAGTAAATTGGTATAAAATTAAGACTTCACCAGAGCAATTGAATTTCACACATTTCAGTCCATGAAAGGAGAGGTGGACTCCATCCAAATTGCGACAACTGATGTAATCCTGGCATCACAATTATCTATTATGATCAACAAATGCATTCTGAGGGAATGAAATGCAGCGAGACTGGCCCCTACATATCTTGCTCAAGCAAACCTCCTCTGAAAGTCCTGTGTACAACTGGCTGTCTTGCCTCTACAATTCAACCAAAGAGTTTTATTTTAAGCTGGAAAAATACAGAACTCATCGTTTGGAGGAACATATGCAAGAAATTGTGGATAGAATATGCTGTTGGTATAAATTGCCAAAGTTGCAGGACATCAGTGGAGCTGCATCATTTTGACCACAAAATAATCTCCCAGTGGAATCGGGGGGGGGTCACTTGGCAAAGGTGGTAAAATACCTACGTTCTTCTCATGGCTCACGAGCTGAAGGTGTTTAAGTGGTAGGACCCTGATGCTCCATCCTGAAGCAGCAGAGGTTGCTACAACCTCCAGCTCCAGAACTTTGTGTCTTCACCCCATTCTTCTGCAGTTCCTGCTTCTGAAATTCTTTTTCAAGTGTGCATGTCCAGGCCTGGCTTTTGGTCCTACATCAGTCAAAGGTTTTTCAGTCAAAATGCAATTCTTGATTCAAGTAATAGGGCATGGGCACCACTTCAGGGGTATTAGAAGGGCTCAACTTCGCAGGAAGTGTTAGAAGTTGTAATTCTTGTCGGAGTGGTCGGTAAGGCTTGTCCAGAGGAGTTTTCTTGTGGCACTGAGGCAGCAGCCCAGGGCTCCGTTCTGAGCAATGCGATCCGTGGCATTGTTTGTGCAAACAGTGTTATCGGTGCAGAATTACAAATGCAAACAGAAGGTGTCTGATATCTACCCTGTAAACAGCATTGCATGCTTTAGGGCTTCTTTTATATGAGAGAAATCAAGGTCTGAGCCTCTTCTATTTATTTTAGAAAAAAAAAAAAAAGATAAAAATTGGAGAACTGCTAGATTTGCAACATCAGAAAAAGAAGTCGAAGACTCTTGGGGAAAAAAGATTTTAATTCTGTCCCTCTTAAAGCAGAATTGTGTATAAAGTGGCTTTTCTGTCTCCTAGGAACTTTCTTAGCTCCTGGGAGGGGGGAAAAAAAAAAAAAGAGGTTTATTTTTGGTGCCACTGTACAGCATTCTGATTAAAAAAAAAAAGCTTAACATTTCAGTTATATTGAGGAATTTTGTTTTGAGCTTAACCTTTTCAAATAGTAGATGTTTTAATAGAAAATGGAATAGATCTCATTCTGGAAAGTTATTTTTAAGTGGGAAAAAAGAGCATTCTCACTTGTCTAATACACAATTTTTCATGTTTTCCTATCTAATTGCATTGTTTTGGATGAGGGAAAATGTTTCAAAAAACAGCATGTCAAAATCTGAGTAAGTTAAAAGGACTTGGTGTGTTTGTCCCTTGCAAGCTTTGTTTTCCTTGATATTTAAACAGAAATGTTCTTTGGGTCCTTTGCACAAACCCCTCTGGACAAACTCAGCTGCTTTGTGGGCTGCTGGAGAGGCCACAAAGAATTAGATTATTTTTTGCATCTCTGTATTTCCTAGGGCTGTCAAGGTTTCCATTCAGAATCAGTCATGATTCACACTAGAAGAAATTATCTTGGCCTCCTTGCTGTTGCTTTCAGTTTTTAAAGTCAGGTGCAAGCAGCACGACTGCTGACATTCATTTTCATGGCAGAGGTTCAAATGCCACCTTGACCATATCCAAGGCCACAAAGCTTTAGAGGTGTCGAGGGGTCTGTGTTACACAACCTTCAGGCAGAATAAAGCACCTGCACCCATTGAGAGGAGGTTTTCTTTCTTGTTCTGAAGGCTCTCCAAAGGTGAGGAGTCCACAAACTCTCCAGCCAATTTGTTGCAGTGCTGGAATAACCTTCCATTTGAAAGCTCTTCCGGATCTCTACCCTGGAGCTTCTTTGCTACTTTTTTTGGTTTGTTTTAACCTTATTGCTTTCGTTTCTTCTCTCACAATGAACATACTGTTGCCCAGTTCTTGATAGCATTTCAACACTGCTCACAGATTTATTTAACAGGTTCAGAAGAGCAAAGAGAGGAGGAGGAAGACAAATGAGGACTTTAAAAACAAGAATTTCAGATGAAATAATTGATTTTTCATTTCAGTTGAAAAATGTGGATTTTTTTTTTTAAATGATCTTCCTTTCCTTCTTCTCTGCTCCTCTTAGCAAATAGAAAGCAAAGACTTATATTTCCTTGGGGGTGATATAAACTCATGAGTTCATGAAAAGGTAACTGAGGTGGTGACATCTAAACCTTTATGTGTAACAGTTTATGAAGACCTTCCCACAAAGGTCTGACAGTACCAGTTGTGTTTGCAGTAGGTACTTCTAAGGGGATTTTTTGGTGTATTTTTAAAGGAACATAATAAACCACAGGCCCCTATGAGTTTCAGACATGCAGAACTGAGGGCAAAATTTGAAAATGTCCTCACAATATTTTCTACATGTTGCCCAGGTGAATTTCTTTTGTGAAGGGAATTTTGAATCCTTGAACCCTTAGAATGCTGTATTTGAATATCACACTGCACAGGAACCATCCTCTGAAGTACCAAACAGCTGCTGTCAATGCATGGGATGGGACTGTGTATTTTTGTAAGACCATGTGAAACTTTTTTTATTTTAATAAAATTTGGAAGAGACTTTATAACCAGAACAATCCTTTTCAGCCTATTTCAAGTGGAAATAAATTCTTCTTCATTACTGAGGGTTTGATGCCAGGATTTGGAATCTATGTTTATATAATACCAAGCTATAACTATTCCTTCTTCAAGCAGCTTACAGCCTGTGTAGGGTTAGTCCCGTATTTTTCTCTCCAGCAGGGTCTCCTCTGCAGTTTGTTCTTTCCCTGGAATGTGATTTTCTTCCAACAAGCTCCTGTTGTCCTTGGTATTCTCCTGTCATCTCCAGCCCATCTCCTCCATCTCCTGTCTTTTCTAATAGTCCTTTCCTCCCTTCTGCTGCCTGCAGGGCTCTTTCATTTGTTCTGGATAAAGTGATGTTGTCCTTTTCTTTGCCAGGTTTTATCCCTCTCAGACATCATATCCTCTCCGTCTTAGCCATTGCACCCTCTTGGAGCTTTATTTTCTTATTTAGCTGGCCATCACTGCTTGCACAGTCTGTCAGCTTGCAAAGTCCTCATGGCTGCCAGAACCCATGGCTTGGGTCATCACTTCCTTCACACTCCTCTTACAGCTTTTCTCCCTTAATCTCCAGCCCATGACTGGAACTTTTAGCTCTCAATTTAACAACGTGGTGATTCCATAGTTACCTCTGTGTCTGAGACCTTGCTTGAGCTCTGATTGTTGTGAATGTCCGGTGTCCAATTTCAGATTATTCTTTGCTGTGACAGCAGGATATCCGGTGTAAGAAAATGAGAGACAGTAGGGACAGTAAAGCTTATTTTTGAAAAACCTTTAAAAACTGATTTCATTTGTTTGAGCCTTTATTTTCTAGCTATCCTGACAGAAAAAAGTAAATATACTCCACGGCATTAGGAGACAAATCAAATTAGGGCAATTCAGATCTTAATACTGCTAACTTGCTGGTATTTTAATTTAAAAGTAAGTTTTTATTATTAACAATGTCAGATTACCAGATTTTTACCTGGCCAGGTACCTCTGTTTAAATGAAATTACTGCTTACTTATTATTAAGATGTTCCGAAGATTCATTCCTGAGCATCCCATCAGAATCTAGGATGTTTTCCACCATAAAGAGTTGGGGCAGATTCCTTTTCATGTTTCCTTGTAACTCAGATTTCACTTTTAGCCTAAATAGTGGGGCTGTTAGTGCTGGCTGGGGAAACACTGCTGTTGCTCTTGAGAGAAAATGTGTCTGTTCATCTTCAGCCAACACATCTGAAGACATTAAATCCTGAAAGGAGTGAACACTGGAAGGAACCTCTTTATGGCACTTGAAACGAGCACAGACTTGCTAAAGAATGTCTTTTTCTGACACCACAGAAGGATGAAATATAGAAGGAATCCTTAACATCAGAAAGCACAGTTATTGCAGGTGGTGCTGTAATACAGAAGACCCTGACCCTAAAGCTGCCCTTGTCCAGGTGAGCAGGGCATCAAAAGTGTGTTCTTTCCAAAGGGAAGTGCTGCAGCTGGGCTCTGGGGCAGCAGTGGCACAATTCATCACCCTGGTTCACTGGGTGAGGAAACAAGGAGCTCACGAGAGAGTTGTAGCTCCAGGCAGTGTGCCAGGAGCCACACCATGTGGCCCCAGCCCTTCAGATTGCCTTAGAAGAAGAAAATAATAATTAGAAAAAAAAAAGATAGAGTTCAAGTTCAGCCCAACTGGCATTCACCTTTTAGGTGTATTACAGAAATAGTATTTCAGGCCATATTTGTTGCATTCCTGGGTCCCAGAGTGTAGGGGTGGGAGTCTAATGGAGAAAATGAGTAGTGTATGCCAGTGCTTCTGTAATAAGACACTAATCCTACATCTTCTCCAAGAGTTGTGACCTTCAGAAACACAGAGTTCAAATCATGTGTGGAGTTTGGCCCCTTTTTTTCAACCTAACAGCTAACCAGTGTATTGAAGTAATGTAATTTGATGGGTCCACCTTCCTGTTGTCTTCTTTCACAGCTCAAACATAACATCTGTTATCGTTTGTGCTGGAGGGTATGATTATCCTCCATAGATAGAAATGTTCTATTGCCTGAGTCAAAGGCATTTAGTTCATCCAGAGAAGTTATTGTTTGGAGGCCAAAATGTCTCCAGTTCATATCCTAGTTCTTCTTTCCATTATTGTATGTGTGTGATATTAATTTCTGTCTTTGAGGGGAAAAATAAATACATCTGGTGCTATGAGAAGAGGGGTGAAAGGAAAGTGAATGTCTGCGGACATCTCCCCTGGCATAACTTTTCATCTTGGCAATAGCATATATTAAGGGGTTCAATTTAAATTCATAAATAATTTTTAAAAGAATGTTGGAAGGTATGCCAATTTTTATCTGGGATAACTTAGTTTTCTTTTTTTTTTCGGTACGACAGAGCTTATATCCTTGTGTTAAATGGTAAGAAATTAAGAAGTTTCGAGGAACCCAAAAATTCACTGTGAGCTACATAATGTATGAGAGAATTAACTCACTCTAGTGAGGCCTCCTATACAGGTTTAATCCAAATAGAAACATGGAACTCTGCTACAGGAGGTAGGAAGCAGAAATTGGGAAACACTTAAGCCAAACACCAAAACAGCTGCTATGATTTATGTTTACTTAGAGAAATGCATTATAGTCATCATTGCCTTTTATCTCAGCCATACTGTAGAAAATTACCTTCCACTGCCACAATTTATAAAATGCTCTTTGAATGTTTATTGCCAATGTACAACCATAACAACAGCAGCAAATGGCCTGATTCCTTCTAACAGCTCCTCCTGATATTCAAGGAATCTGTACTAGAGGAAGTCAACAATAAGCAGAGATGGGAAAAAAACATAATTAATTTGTTGACGTTACTTTCCACTAATAAAAACTCCATTACTTGAGAAACTCAAAACTTCCTGTAAAGGGAAACGCTTGTCAAGTAAGTGTGAACACTCAGAGAGAAGTGTGAGACTGGGGTCCAGTAATGTGCTCAGGATTGCCAGACTGATCAGCTGCAGATCCTCAGAAGTCCAGTGCCCAGTTCTCTCCTCAAGCAGAGTTCTTTTTGCCTTCTCCCAGTGTTACTGGAAAAATATCTTCTTTTTTTCCAGTAATGTTTGCAGTTACAAGCTTACAAATTTGGCCTTAAAAGTTCCACCTCTGAAATACAAACTAATTCTTTGGCATCTTTCATCCATACCCATATCCATTTAGCTGTGTTATTGTACAGCTGTCATCGAGCCAGAGAAACTGAAGCCTGATAGAACAGCCATCCAAAACTGAACACACACACACAAAAAAGATTGAGGGCAGAGAGCACTGGAGTGGCCACCCTCCCCTGCCTCTGTGGAAGGCAGCCAGTTAATTTATTTAAAATAAAAGTATTTCAGCCAGCTGGATAGTGGCACTTGGCTGCCCTTGCAGGGCCTCCTTGGCATTTACTGTAGCCATGGGGTAACTTAGGCATTCAGAATGTGTGGAGGTAGTTGTTGATTCTTAAGCCTGTACATGGAATGAAGATACACAATGCTCTGGCAACAAGTAGTTCAGCACAGGAAACTGAAACACCCAAGCCTGGCCCTTCTTGTTCAGCCAGTATGTTTGTGCTGCTGTTGAAGTCAAAGGCACAAGTGTCTGACCACTCCCCAGCTCTCAGCCTGGCGTGGGAATAGATGCCTGTCTATTCTCCATTCTCTTGGGGACATCTGTATGGGAACGCAGGCTATGGCAGGAAAAATGAGGAGGAAATAGGAGTTTGGAGTTAATTTCAGCAAGGTGTTTTTTCAAATGCCTCAACAAATAAATAATTTGCATGGGAAATCTTGCTATCTCTTTCATGCTGAGTAGTAAAACCTGTGTCCCTAAATCAAAACACCTAAGAAAACAAGGCATTACTTGTTTCTGTCTTCCCTGGTACAGCATTCGTGGCTTTGAGCTGTCTTTACCTTTGGGAGGCATTTTTGGTCAGGGAGGCTGGTGTGTTCTGCAGGGTGTGTTGGTGGAGGGGGGCTCCCTCCCCATTGCTCGCCCTTTGTGCTGGGTGTGTGGGGAGCAGCGCTCCATGGCCGGGGTCAGCAGTGTGCACAGTTTTGTGCATAGTCAAGTCCCAACAAAGAAAAGGTGCTGTTCTTTAATTATGGGATTCAGTACAAGAGCATTCGGCTTTAAAAGTGCACCACAGCACTGGAATTATTTAAGCAAGTATTACCACAATTTCTTCTGTTCCGTATAAGAGATTGATGTATTCAAGGTCATGACTCATGCAGCATTGATTTCTTGCCAGGGGATTTAGATCTTAAGTGATGGATTGTGTTGTGAACCGATAAATTTTTTAAAAATTAGTAAAACTTCACAGTGTACCTTAAATTGTTAATATTTACTGAGGAGTGAATGTATCACAGCTCTATATTCTGTTACTGCTTCCTTCTGGAAAGAGCATTTGGAAGACCAAAGCCCTGTTAGTGGCCTGCCATACTGTTTGATAGCTTTTGTAAATACCTTCAAAAATGATGAACACGATGAGCCAGGTCTTTAGCTGATATAAATCATTCTCCCCCCACTGGTTCACGCTAGCTGTCACTTTCCAAAGTGTTATCCAAAAGAGCTTTTCACTGGCTACCTGGCAGGGTTCAGTTCTGTCAGTGTGTGAGCTCTCAATGGCTCTCATGTGAACTGCCCCACGGAGACTGAATATTGCACTATCCATCCTCTGTTTTGAACACTGGGAGGCTTTGTGTAAGCCAAACAGCCTCAGTGCTGAATTTTCCATTTTTCCATTTTTTTAATGGAAAGTAGTAGAGGAAGTAAATAGCATCCAATGCAGTACAAATTTGAGTCCATGCATAGATTTCAGACCCTAAGTCAGTAAGGGCATGTCAGAATAGTATGAGCCCAAACAGTTCTTGGTTCTTAGACTTGTAAGTAAATTGCTGTTGATAAATAGCTCCATGTGCCAGGTTTAAGAATGACATAAATCAATGACTATATCAAGAGACAGACAGTAGTGTGCCTCGATTCCTGTGGTTAAACTTGTGTTGAGTATTTGCCATCAATGGTGTTTTTCTGTCTGTCCATTGAAATTCTGTGCTGGCTGTGACTGCACAGGACAAAGGACATTTACTAGTTATCTCTCAGGCCACCAAATGATAGGCACAGTCCTGAGAACAAGAACCACACCTGTGAATTTCTGGTTAGAGTACAATGAGGGGAGAGGAAGAAAAAGGTTTTACTTGCTGCCATGATCCTCAGATGGTAATATTGCCTTTTGTCACCACCCAGAGCAGTATCTCATCATAAGGCTTAAAAAAATTCATCCTAAGTCAGCTTTGCAATGTTAAAATACAACATCAGCAAAGAAAAGGAAATTTTATCTCCCTCCACCACTCCTTGAGGTTGCTTTCTCCACTCCAGTACTAAATAGAAAGGAGAGTGCTGCTCTGAGGTCCTCTGTCTTTATTTTATGAGTCTATATAGGAGATTGCAGAAAGACATCAGGGTCTCTGCACCATTTGACACAATGCCAATATGGTTTGCTTCACACAGCCAGTAGCTGGGTCCTTCCCACCAGTACTGAAAGAAAATCTCCTGCAGTTTCTTCAAGTGTCTGTGTTCTCACATGGAAATAAAGGAGGAGTGTGGCCCTTGGAAAAGAAAATCCCATTCTTCTCCTCACCTATTCCCTGTTTAGCATTCACCACCATGTGTTGCAGTGCTAAGGCTCCAATAAGACTTCATCAGTCATGGCTTTGCAGTCCTGCTAAAAAAAGTACAGATTTCATTAAACAATGCTGTGCCATGAATGGATAGGGTAAAATTTCCTGAGATTAACTGGGCTGTATTTTAGATGCCAGTCATCTTTAAGGCAATGAGCAATGTCAAGACAGATGAAAAACGATGTACCAGAGCAGTGTCACCACTGGGAATGAGACAGTGACTCCCGTGTAGAGAGAGGGATGTATATATTTGCTTTAATAATGTCTGAATGAGAATCTCAGGTTTAATTTTTCACAACATCATTTGGCAGATTTTGAAGGCTGATGTTATTTTTCAGAAAAGGCTCATATCTCTTCTTCTAGAGGTGAGCACGAAATAAACCCTTCACAAGCCTGTTCCTGTTAATTGTAATATTATTCACATACTCTTGTAATTATTTCAGGATCTGTTCCAAATATTTTTTAGCTGAATCCTGATTATAATGAACTTCCAAGGCCTGTTTTCCTACAGCTTGCAGTGTCATGCTAAATGGACTGCAACAAGAAATGTTGCTGTGCCTGGGCTGCACTAGAGCCAGACCGTAATTTGCAAATGTGTTTTTTGGGAGCTGCTGATATTTCTCACCACCTCCTTGCAGAATTAGCAGAACACTTCCCACTGCTGAAATCTCAGAGTGAGAACTTTCCAGGCTGATCTCCTTGACAGTGACCGGTAAAGCAGAAACCAGGACTTTCAAAAGGGCTGAGGAGTCTGGGGTAGTGCACTTCCCTTTTGTTCTCTGACAGCCACATGCAAAGGCACCTGGTATTTTGGAAAGACAGAATATCTGCCTTCCGACAGATAAGCTCCACCTTTGGTATCTCCGTTTACCCAGAGAAAGTGCCTCCAAAATTCATAGTCTTGTAATCACTATATTACTGTATTATTTAATACTTGCCTAGCCAAGTGTGTCTTTGTGTGTACATCTATAATATATCTTTTTTTTGACACCACTTTCCCTCTTTTGGTTAGAATTAATGCAGAAATGGTGAAGAGTAGAAGTAGGCAGTTGAAGGATTAGAGCACTGATAGAAGGTGATTAATAATTAAGATGCTTTAAACCTGGGGAGTCCAGGAGCCAAATTCTGAGCTACACCTTCCCTTCTGAAGGCAGTGGAAGGTTAATGCAGAGCACAAGTGCTAGTGATGCTCCAGCCTCAGGTCCTGTAGGATGAGGATACACCATGTGCAGGGAGCATGGACAGGCTGCTGGCTCACCGTGGGTTTCATTGGCAGGCATTGCAGGAGCTGGGGTTTCTGCAACAATGAGTAGGATCCTAGAAACCATTTGGACAGGAGCATCTCAGACTGATTTGGAGGCGGTGTAATTATCTGGCATGTCATTACTGTTTGTCCTTATGAAGTGGCTGAAATCTTGCACATTTTCCTCTAGTAGTTTCCAAAAAAATAATGAGCCAGCCAAACACAAAAGATAACAACTTGATATTGTCTGATGATATTTGCAAAGTAATAAAAGCTGCATCATTCTTATTAATACAATCAACACATTTTTTCTGTATAAGGACAGCATGTTTTTTCTGTAATGACTTGGGTTGCTTCATGGCAAAGTTATGGGAGGGAGGATTGTTCTTGTTCTTCAAGGGCAACAATATGTTATTATGAAACCATACCACAGTTTTTTCTCCCCCTTATCAGACATTTTATTGTTCAAGAAAAAATGTTTCAGAAAAAATGTAACATGGGATGCACGAAAAATGTGCCTGCTGTTTGTGGAGATAAACACGAAACAGACAGAATGGAAATTAAAGACTCTCATCAGAAGTGTCATTTTTTACGACACTGAAAATGTTTTCTTCAGCATTATAATAGAAACTCCTAATGTCAAATATTAAAACACTTCCTCAAAAGTAAATTCCAATCACTTTACTGCAGTTATATGTGACTTGATGGCTCTTGGCATGTGGGCCAAAAATGTTCTTTGCTAGCTGAACTTGTTATTGTCACTATTAGCATGTCTCACATTAGTTGTCCCTGTGGATGCTCTGTTCCTGTCGCAGGGAGGTGACCATCCTGGTGGCTGCATGGCATGGGGCTTTGGGAGCTTCTGGATTTCAATCTTACACCAGGAGCACAGGAAAAGCAAATTGACAGATCTTGTTTTCAGTACTGCTCTATTCTTAGAGAGAAGCTACATTAGGAGGATGAGTCGTTTTAAAGAGTTTGCCAGCAAGTGATAGATCCTCTTCTGGGTCACGAATTCTCGTCACCTTGTGTATTAATAGGATCTGCCAAGGGTTTATCCTAAGTTTCATTGCTTACAGGCAGTCACATGGGTAACAGAACCACAAAGAGTTGAGCATCTGTGACCCACATACTGAAGAAGAGAAGGGAAGAACAGCCGAATAAGGACAGAATGTTTGAGTCAGAAGCTTGATTGGTTTAGCAAAACTGTTTATGCAAGGCTCTGAAAATCAATGGGAAAGGGCTACAGTAGTGTGAAGTATTGTAAGGAATGCGGGATTATCTGAGATACCACGTGTGCCCTCACACCCAGCTGCAGGCTTGTGCTGTGGGAAGATGTGGGGAATGCCACGCTCAAGTGTTGTCTCCTCCCACTTGAACAGGAATTAATGTAAGCTCTCAGCAAAGAGGTTTCAGCCTGGCCCCATGTGTATGGTCACCATCTAGTCCCACCATCTACAGGCACTGATGGTACCATGTTAGTTCAAGTGTTTTGTGCTATTTGTGGTAAACTAGAGGAAGGTTCATTTCTTGGTTGTATTTTCTTGTGTTGTGAAGGGTCAGAGGTTCGAAATGGTGCAGAACAGCAGCACAGCAGGCCTAACCCTGAGGGACTTGGGCCTTGGTGGCTTTACCCAACTGGCAACGTGTGGTACTTGTTTCTAGGCAGACAGAGTATTTTGTACCCACTGAAAGACAACTGGGAAAGGCTTTACAGCAAGGACACCCATAAAAAGGACAAATTCTGTGACACAGCACGTGCCTGCAACTTTGAAATCTGAGGTTGTGGTTCAGTCATTTTGCAAATTTAATGGAACCAGCATAGTTTGTCCAAGTCAAAGATTTACTCTATTAGAATGTGAGTTTTTCTCTTCATGATGATGAAATTGCTGCTGAGGAAGGGAACAGATTCGCTATTGTCCTCCATTCCATTTTATTCCTTCAAAATATGGAAGTAACTGAGATAGCCCTCTTCCCTCCTCTTAGCATCACAAATACTTTTTCAACCCTGATGACCATGGAGGTCCTTCAGTGTCAGAGGAGGAATTGCCCTGGTGAGAGGAGCTTCCATGTGTGTTGTAGCTGTGGCTGATTCCAGCAGACTAAATCACATTTGAATCTCCTGCCTGCCCATTCTCATCTGCAGGAACAAACAGTCTTCCAGGCTTATCGAGTGGTGTCTGGAATACATGACCCAAAGCATTGTTTCATGGAATAAGGGAACTTCAGTTTGCCCACTGATGGCAGTATAAAACAGTTAGCTTCTTAATTAAATGGTAAAGAAACAAATTAATAATTAGCATATAGATAATGTGAATTAGCCCTTATGTTATACATTAAATTCCATCCAGTTATTGGACTGTAGTGCACTGTTGCAAAGTACTAAGCTGAAATCCATGCCCTAATTATTTGCCATGATGTGCCTGTCTCAGCTTTTGTCCTAAATGAATGTAGGTAAAGATAAAAACGTATTACAAAAAGCTAGGATTCTAATGTGAGATAGGCCAGTGCTAATTACTGGCTAATCATGGTGTTAGAGTAATTATATTATGTGCTTTCAAAGCCTTGGTTAGTGCCTTGCAGAACACTAGCATATAATTTGTCAGAGAGGAGTTAATTTTTCTTGTTATCACAACAAGATAGCGTTTTCCTTTTTTTCTCAATACTTTCAGGAATGTACGATTTTACCACCCTTTTAAAGACTGTTCCTCTCTTGTTAGTCCTGAGGAACTGTTAAAAAAATGCTGTTGGTGTCTAATTTAGGGCATGTTTCATTCCCTGTTGCACTAATGGGAGAGAGCACTAACAGGTCCTGTAGCTGATCAGTTAAGTGGATGTGATGATTATATAAGGCTGCATTTTCAAAGTGATTATTCAGTATTGTCCTCACTACAGGAGCCAGGCAGAGCTTTTCTCAAGCAGACACAATAGCAAGGAGCCCTTTTTTTTTTTTTTTTTTGGCATAGCTGTCTTGAAAATGTCCCAGACCTGACTACCAGCAGCAGCCTTGTCTTTCTGGACCCAGAGCAGAGCTGTCCTGTGCTTATAATACACTCAGCACCCTTAAGTACCTCAAATAAATATAGACATGCAAGCTGATAGTAGTGAAAGTCAACACAGTATTTTTAAATAACTATTTACCATGATAGCAATTATGGGAAGATGGATGGTTTGAATCTCGAAAACGAGTGAATAGTTAGAAGTAGCTATATTCTTTGCTTAACTTCTGTTCCCATTATTCCACAGACATGTGGAATATATCATTAATTTTAAAGAGGGAAATAAAACCAAATTGAAGGACCTAGATTCAAAGGCAGTACCTAAGCATCGCCATTTATTCTCTCTGTAATGGCCTGAAAATCTGTGTTGAGCTTCCTATGAGAGAGCTGGCAGAGAAGTGCTTCCAATTAACTACGGATTTTTTGTGGATCAAAATTAGAAACTTTTACTGGTTGAAGGTGACTGTTAAACTTGGTGGGGACAAATGGCTCTTGGATTCCTGTAAGTCACACTATATCTGCTTTTATATAGTTATACAGGCAGTTCTTCCTGTCTGGCTCACCTAATAGAAAAACTATTTTTTCTTCTTTATAGATTTTATTCAAAACTAATAATTTTATTTAATTTAATTTCTTTCCTGCAAAATCTTTCTGTCTTTGCCATACTAAATCCACTTCCTGATTTAGACCACTGTGATCCTGAGAAATGGTTCTGGTACTTTTTTAACAGTTACAGTCATGTCTGAAAAGTAGTTCCTTTTCTGAAGATTTGGGGGCAGGTTTTTTGCATGTTGCTCCTGATCTCTAATTGGAAATAATCTTCTGGCATTCTTTTATGGAAGCTGGTCACTTATTTTAGTACCTGAAAGGATGAGGAGCTCTTTTGAGAAACCTGACCCTGTCTGTAAGCGCTGAACACGTTTCAGAATCTGATTTGTTGTTCTCCAGCCTGCATATAGTGAGGTAATTACCTGTCTCTGTATTAACACTGAGGGACAACCATGCTCCCAGTCTCTTGCCTGGGAATCCCTGTCTGCAGGGACGGATCAAATGGGCCTTGGGCACAGCTCCCACCTGGTTCCTGACCACCCTGAATATTCCCTGTTGATACTGCTGTCAGCTGGCCCTTCCCCAGGCAGGAGTATTCAAGGACCACTTTCACTGTAGAAAAAGCTACTTCATATTGTGGGGCAAAGGAATTAGTAGTAGGAATGGGAGGCTGCACATTTACTGGGGTGAGAGGAGGAGAAGGGGGAGAAAAAAGGCAGGATTTATATGAGCTAATATCCAAACAGGGTGATGGATCAGCCCAGGAACTGCCAGGGGATGATGCTGTTACTGAAGAACTCTGGAGCATTATTTAGTTTTATCTACTGGTAATGATCGATTCTTTTGTTTCTGCCTCCTTGTGAATGATTTCTTTTTTTGTGAGAGGAATGTGCTCTTCTAACACTGTCCCGAGTGAAAAGGTTACTACCTTTTCTGATTTATGGAGAGTACAAGGCCAAACTGATGTCCCCAAAGGTTGTCTTTAGAGGCTCTTCCTCTGAGCGTGATGCCTCCAAGCAATTTGCCTCCACCTTAGAGGGTGACATAGGAAGCCTCAGAGAAAGCTCTCCTAAAGATGTCACTGGAGTTGGCTCCCGTGACAGACAGAGTGTTAGAGCTATCTGTTTACATCTAATATTAATGCCGTCACTCTTGAAGAGACGGGCTAGAATCTGGGCTGTCAGCAAAAATGTCCCCTTTGTTCATGTGGTGCATCTAAAGAACTGTCTAAACCTGACAGTGGAATCTCATTAAGAAGGGGGGAAAATACCAACATGTGAGGACTTCACGCCCAACAAATCAGCGGTTGGAGATCTCACCTCTCTTTTATGTTTGAGTTCTGAGAAAATGTCACCAGAGAGACACCACAAAGTTTCTGCAGAGACATCCAAACCACCCTCTGTGTTATGGGAAGTGTGTGATAAACTCAGTAACTGGAGGTTTGGTTTCCTTCAGAGCCGAGCACTCCCTGCTAAGTGTGGAGCCCCATTAACTGGCACATAGACATTCAGTGTTGCCTCTTTCCAGCTCCATCCTGCTGCTTTCAGAAACAGTAGCAAAATGTGAAGTGACTTTCACGGAAACAAAACCAGGCTCTGAGCCACAGTGAGAACTAGAGCAGTGATTACTGTGGTGGTAAAGGCTGGGTTGTGACGCTGACCTGCTGTAAATTTTCGGACAATCCTTTTCCACTTTTAGTTTCCATTTTCTGTCTTCCAGTATTTAGCTGCATGGATTGCCAGGTTCTGCAGGGCAAGGATTGGTTTTCTCCTGATGTTTCCTGTGCTTTTCATAACAGAGCCGGAATCTCAGGTGGCTGCTATTAATCATGAATTATGTATTAATGGTGATGTTGTGGAGCCGGCTCACAAGATTTTACCGGATAACTGATGCAGATGAGACTTACAGGCTGTATTTTACAGGTGTGTAAACTGTGCTGTGAGTGGCACAGCTGGGGGATTCTCAGGCAGAGTTGCCACAGGAGTAGTACAGAGCCAAGGCAGAAAGAGGGGCTTCATGTTTTATGCCTCCCGTTTCTGTGTGCTCAGTGACTTCAAGGGAGATGGAAAAGCAGCTAATCCACTGTGCAAGGTCACTTTAATAACGATTGAGAAAGTGAGAAAAGGCAATTCTTGAGGTTGTAACTTTGAAGAGTTAGTCCAGACTAGCCATTCTGGGTCTGACTATGGAGCTGTTGGCACGAGCAGGTGGAGGGCAGACCTGCTGCACAGAAATGGCTATAGCCATATGGGAAGCTATAGGAGGGAGACAAAATGCAGATTAGTGTCTGTAGTTTGACACAGATACTGAAATTAGGAAAGAGAGAGGACACAACACAGGGAGAAAGAAAAGGAGAAACCTGCACGTTGTAGAACTCCTGACATTCATGGGTAACTGCTTCAGAATTCTGATGTAGGTTTGTGTATGTTTCCTTTACCATGCCATTAGCAAAACTATTGTAAACAAATGGGCAGAACTTACTAGCTGGAGCTGGAGTAGGTGAGATGTAAAAAGTTCTGAAGGAGATGGAGAAGGCACACAGAGAATGGTTATTCTTTACTTTGTTCCTTTTTAACACAAGGCACAGTGACATTGTCAAACTGCTGGTTCAGAATAAATATAAGGATTTTTTTTTTTTTACAAATTGTAATTAAACTGCATCTCTTGGTGCCATAGGATGTTCTAGAAGCCAAAAGTATAAATGGTGTCAAGAAAATTCATGAGAGAATAGAGGTTGGCTAGGTGGAAGTGGCTTTTAAAGAAAATGGCCTGATGGTGCTTTCCAACTGAGAAAGTCATGGAGCCACTGACTGCCAGAGGCAGCTCAGAGGTCTTAAAAGAGATGGGATCACTTATCTGATTTCCTACATGTTTTTCTGGGCTTCTGTCTTATCCACTGTCACAGGAGGACACTGAGCTTTGAGCTGATGCCACATAGCTGTGGCTCTTGGGGACACAGTTTAGGGGTGGACTTGGCAGTGCTAGGACTGCAAAGAACGGGACTCTATGATCTTCAAGGTCTTCCCCAACCTAAATGATTCGATGACACTCTTCCAAAAATTAAGGGTTTGGTCACTAACTGATCAGCAGAGATTAAGATAAAATATCCTAATAATTTTTGGCATGTGACACTCCAGCTACCTTTCGTGTTCTGTTATGGAGATGGGGACAAGGTAGAAGTACCTCTGGGGAAGTAACAATGATAAAAACTAGCAAGACACCACCCTCTGCAGTGCTGTGGTTGCTGTAACAAGCTGGTTATCACACTCCTGTTGTCTGTTGGCCTCTGGAAGAGAAGAGCCAGCTCCTCCCTTTTGGTCAGTGGTGATGCAGGACACGACCTGAACCCTTTTTTGCCCAAGAGAAGCAAAGAGTTGGCACCGAGTGTTGCGTGCAGGGCCTGTGAGAGCCAGCACTCGGCAGCCAGCGGGTGGCACTGTTGTTGCAAGGAAACTTTAAAAAAAAAAAGCCATTTAACGCTTCGGAGCTGTTTGGATGGAAGTTTTCCATTGAAAACAGCAGTTTTGCCGAAATTGAAACGTTTCATGGCACAAGTCCCTTCTCCATGAATTTTTAATGGAGAAAAATGTAAATTGCTCAGTTTGACTTTATAATTGCAGTATAGCTTTTTTCCCCCTTATTGAATCAGTTTATTAGTTTATATGGATATGTAATTTCAATATAATTATTAATTTTATAGGTTTCTTTATCCTAGTGACTTAAACTTTAAAAAATTAAATGGTCTTGCATTGTGGAAAAAAAACCCCACAAGCATTTTGATACATTTCAAAAAATAGTAACAACGACTTTATAAAGCCTTTCAAATGTCCTGGAGGAAAACATCATCTTTGAGTCTCAATGTGAGATAAAAATATGTTTCTGAAGGGTTGAATTTTGTATGGGCTGGGTGATCTGTGTTTTGATCGGCTCTGGATGGGTCTCCTTGACAAAAGAACGTGCTTTGAGGTGCTGTTTCATGGTGCCACGTGAGTGGCAGTGCTGCCCAGCAGAACTGGGCTACAGAGACACATGACATCTCCATCCTGCTTGGAAGAGATATTCATCCCTCTGCGATGCCAGGTGAGGTGACACCAGAACCTGATGTCCCTATAAGCTGTCCAGGGCAGGAATGGTGCCAACACATGGCTGCAGTTTCAGGTAGTTATTGCTTTTTAAAAGTATCCCATTGGTGAGGCCCAAGCAGGACCAGCTCTCTGTCTCTGTTACTGGAGGGTGATGGGTGTTTATAGAGCAGCTACTAGCAGTGAAGAAGCTGGGAGGCAAAGGAAAGGAGACCTCAGTGAATTGGAGAGGGAACACCTTCCTTTTCCTCTCTTCCAAAATTAAAACCACCACTAGTTATTCCTATATGGCTTGTCTTGTTTGTTATGGCAAATGTGCAAAACATGGGTTTGTTCTGCATAGACAGGGTAAGATATTTATAGTGATTTCTCATACAGTCTTGCTGGAGGAAGCCCAAATTCTTCATTCTGCCATATGCAAAACTTGCCACAGTTATTACAGACTTCTCAGATCCTGCCCACTTCATGTCAAGTTAGCACTGCCACAGCTCCACCGTGCAGAGCAGCAGCATTTGGAGTGACACACAGAGGGGCCCTATGGAAATAAACCTGGTGACAGGGATGTTGGCTGGAGGATCTGGAGTCAGGATCCATAAATATACTTGTTTTCTAATTGGAAGTGAATAATGGCTCTATAAGATCTCAGGAGCAGCCTGTGTCCCTCTGGACTGCACAGCAGAGCCACTGCAGCTCCACACAAAGATTGCTTAAGTGTATGCAGTCACCTCACTGAAATCAAGATCCCTAATTAGGTCAAGACTAATTCCACAGAGGTATTCAAAGTAAGTATGTACATAAATGGTTTTTTTAGATCAGGGCATAAAGAAGGACCTCTAGATATCCCAGAGGAAGGCCAGAATTCCTAAGTTCCCTCCAGGGACACGTAGCTGTGCTTTTGTTCCTGTAAGTGCTGCAGTGAACTCTTTGAGGAAGCTTAGCAATAAAGACAAGCACATCCTTTTTTCGTTTTTGCTTGACACAGTTACTTTGGTGCCTGTGTCAACAGTGGAGAAAGAACCAAATTGTGTTACTACCTCTGTCAATTCTTAAACAGCACTGCAGACTCCCCTCTCCTCCCCAAATGAGGAAGAGAAATTCACACTGTAATATTAATAACTGTGGGACCCTTCAGCCTTTAATAATTAACACACTGCTAACTGTAGCTGAATGTTCCTTTTTCTGATGCCAATTACAGACCTATTTGGCCCAGGCTCAGCTGAGGGAAGTGGTTGAGCAGCAGTGTTATAATAGAGACCTAGAGCTGAGAGAAATTGTTCTCCTTTGGCCCACACCAGTAGATTAAATAAAGCTTTGGGCTCAAACAGTGGAGAAGCCAAAGCATCAGGTGTTACAGAAGAATAAAGTACTTCTGTACCTCAGCCATTCCAAACCAGGGACTCCTTTAACATCAGAGCCAATTCCTGGGACCTGCTGACAAATACACTCACCTAGTCTAAGGTAAAATTAAATGTTCCTTTTAATAAGTGACAACTGTTCATACACTTGCCACTTTTCCCCAGTATTCTTCTGAGTAGGAGTCTCTTGCTAGTATTTTCCATCTGAAATAGAGTTGCTAGTGCAGCTCTAACAAGAAGTTTAGCATTTAGAAAACGTACTATGATCTTTGCAACATGATTTACAAGTTTTGAATAAATGTTGTTAGTGTTTTGCTGCAGCATCACGATGTTCTGGCAGGGCTCCTGCTACCTTAGACACTTGTGCCAGCAGACAGGCCAATTTAACAGTAACAGCTTAAATACTTCTCAATCTATAGCCCTCCTTCAAAAGGTCTGTTATGCAACCAGAAAAAGAAGGGAAGGGAACTAGTAAGTTCCAAGTTGTGGTTACCTAGCAGCTAAAACTGAGTGATGGAGGCTGCCATGAATTCTGTCTTCATGCCCCTGGTTGTGCAATCCCACACCTTCCCTTGCAAGAGCAGCTGTCAAGTGAGAAGGTGCAGAGAGCTGATCCAGCTGAAAACTAACCTACCAAAAAAATAGTCAGTTTTTGTTGGTGTGGCTTCCCATCCATGGTTAGAGTAGCTCAAGCAATCACAGCATTATGCCCAGAATTAATCAAAAGAGGTAGTGAAAGGGAGTTGGACTTGTACTGGATTATGGCACGTAGTGGGTGTTTTTAATAATAACAACTCTTTCTAACAGTCTTTTCTGATACTAATGTTAGTTCTCATTGTGTGGCACGGCCATTGGTGTGCTCATTTTCAGCTATTTGATAGCAATTAATAAAGCTCTCAGGAGGTTTTCTGACTTTCAGGGTATTTTCTCACCGCTTAAATCTGAGAAGTTGTGAGGTGGAAGCAGAGTAGGGATAGGAGTGAGAAATTCTTTTGCTCAGTTATAACCGTGGGTGACAGCAGCTGTAGATTAAGAAAATTCCACAGACACCTACGCCAGCAGAAGAGGGGGATGGTTAGAACATCAGATGAGGTGACTCAAGGGCACCTGAACAGCCCTGAATGCCTGGGTTATCCACGCTGAGCCCTGAGGGCAAGGGGCAGAATGTGGGGCCCTCACAATCAGAGCTAAGGCTTCAATCGTTTGAAAGCAGGAATCAGATTGAGCATTGAAGGCTTGAATACACGATGGAAATGCATCCAGAACAACCCAAATTCCCATTGCAGAGTTCTAGTCCTGAACTTACTCCTGAGTTAATGAGGGATTATGAATGGAATCTTTACCTGGGTACAGCAAGGAAGGGGAATTTTCAGTTAAAGGCTGAAATCATGTATTTTTTATTATGTTCTTTAGATTTTAATTTTATTTTTATATATAGCTTTCCTTGTGTCTTTTATTGCAGTGTTGGTTCCTCACAGGCATGGTCACCCTGTCTTAATTGGCCATTTTCTGTAGTGTTTGTTGATGACCAGAGCTGGGTAATGGTTCGTGTCTGCCAAGTGTCTGTGCCACATCCTGGAAGATGTGGGCCAGGAGAGCTCCAGTCCTAGAGGGCAACAGGAAAAAAGCAAATGAGCCACAGTTCTCAAAGACATAATTGCAGTATTTCAGAATTCAAATATCCTGCATTTTGACTGTTCAGCTTTGCAGTGAGAAAACAGCATTTTCTGAAAAAAATGTTCCTTGAAACTGAAATTTTCATTGGAAATCTAGTTGTGATGGAAAAATTTCCAATGGATCTATGCTTGGTCCTTCTCTACATTTCTTAAATGAGAGCTGGTTCTTATCTGCTTCAGCAACACATGGTGTGGCTCAATGGCTCAATATATAAATATAAATGAAAGGCACTGTTGCAATTGCAAAGAATTTTATAATGTGGAAGTATAAAACCCACTGGAATGGATTAAAATTAAGACAGTAAAAAGGGTTATGTTTTGAGGATAATCTGATAATTCTAAGATGACATTTAAAATTTTTAGCCCTCCTACAGAAAGTGAGAAAAAAGCTTTTCAGATGTTTTTAGCTAAAAGAATTCTAGCAAGCTCTGTTTGGGAGAAGTGAGTACTCCTATGTAACATCAAAACAAAGACAGGATTGCTTCACACAGTTTGGACATTTTGGTAAAGATAATTTTTTGCACAGTCCTGCTACTACTCCCACCACTTACTGGGTCTTGTAGGTTGGCATTGGTTCTGCTGCGCCAGGGAAAGTTCTTGATATTTCAGACACATAGAAATGGCAAACCAGTTTCAGAAGAACCCAAATACCTCTGAATATTTGACATGCAGAAATTGCTGCAGAATCCCTGGTTTCTTGCTGTGAGTGTGGGAGAGCAAAGTTCAGGTCCCTGCCTGTGTGTTCCAGTTCCTGTAGCTCTGGCTCGGGGATAGTCAGGTGAGCTTTTGCTCTGTGTTTTGGCCAGAAATTCCATCCCATGCTTAGCCAGTCTTCCCATAAAATCATCAAATCCAGCCTTTTGTCTCTGAAAATGCCTTTTGCTGAAAAAAAAACTCGACCAGCTTCATTCTGGGTCCTAGTGTGGTATTAACTGTAAACAATAATTATGAAGAGAGGATTTAAAAAAATCTCTGCAGGTTCTGATTAGAATAAAGACCAAGATTAAATTTTCCTGGGAAACAGTAGTTAAATTCTTCTGCTATGCTTTGTTATGTGTGTTTCGTGGCCATGCAGACCCTAGAAAAGCAGGGGATTAGCAGAAAATGCAAACCAGGGGGGGAAAGTTGCTCTTTAGGAGGGATTTGAAATTATTGTACTGGATTTACCCTCGGTGGGAGCAGAGCTTGCCTTTAACTTTGAGATCTATATCACAAGATGCTCATGAGATGTTTTGCCTGCAATCTCATAGCTTTCCAAAGGCCACAAGAAGGTGCACATGTCATCACCACAAAAAGTCGGGATACTCCTCAGGAAAAATGGCCAACACAGACATTTTTAAGATAATCCATGAACTACCCCCATAAAAGTGGTAGCTGCTTAGGAGGCAGAGATTTCATTTTTAATACTGATCATTTCTCCCTGCAGAATCTTGCTCCCACCTTATCAATATTTTAGACAAGAAAGAGAAACCTTGTGCAGCTGCAGAGGCAATTTGGAGGGATTAAAAATTTATCCTGTTTTGAGCAAAGCTTTCAGCAGGTGCTGGAATTATTTAATCACAGGTGGGGTGGGGAACCTGCACAACCTCTTTCCCAACTGGAGTGAAGGTCCTGCAAATCCTTTCATGTCAGGACCTACTTCCAGTTCCAGCCATAGAGCGTCCCACACTTTGCCTAGAACAGCAAAACAATTTGAGTCTGGGATGTAAAAGTGACATTTTGTCATCCAGTTTCTTTCACTCGGTGAGGGAATAGAGTCCAGCCCACTCTTAGCAGCTCAGTTACCATGTCAAGGCTACACCAGCCTTTGAATTTGGCTCAATAATTAAAAGGCCTAATTAACATTAGCTGAAACTCAGAATTTCAGCTCTGCAGGAAATTCAGACAATTCCATGTTGGTTTCCACTTAGAGGTGCAAAGAGCCATGTGGTTCAGAAATTTCTCTCCAAAATATCCCCCTTGCCAAGGATTTTTTGGAGTGAAGAAGGAGGAAAACAGGAAACCTCCAGTTGACACTCAGAAATGAAAACAAAACCTTGATTTCTGAAAGACTTTTAAGCATATGTTTTCTTCCTGTAGCTAAAGGAAACCTAATTAAAACAAGTATTTTCCAGTGAAATTTCATCATGATTATAATGTCAAATGGGACATTTTGCATAAACAAAACAGCATTTTTCAGGTGTAGGAACAATATCTGGGAATTGTGGAAACTATTTCCTTTATTTACTTGCCCTACTTGACGCTAAGGCAGTTGGGTTACTAATCTGTATGAAGGAGCAAATATACACCATTGCTAAGGACAGAGTAAGTTTTTCCTGCTCTCAAGAGAATAAGTTGCAGCTGACAGTGATAGATTGTGCAGAGCAACCCTATACCATTTGTTTACAGATCTGCATGTAATTTCCACCCACTACAACTAATTCCTTTTATCAACACCAATAATAAGAAGCACCAAAGAATCATCACATTTTCTGACTGGGAATGGTATAAGATGGCCTTGCACAGTGTGCTGTGACAGTTTAGATGAGGGCAGACAGCAATTTGGTGAGAAATAGTTCAGTGAAGGGAAAAAATATATATATTTTTCAGGCAGGATTTAAACTTTGTACCTCAGTGCTGGGCAGGTTTCTGCAGCATTTGTCATAGGTAATACTGGAAATCATCTTCTGACTAAGCTCTAAATAATTGCTGCCAGAATGGCATCGTGGTGCTGATGAATATTTCTCCAATAAAAGAAAAACGGCATGTTGATTCTTGAACCACAGAAAGCCATAATTGTAATTTAAAATCTGACATGTTGTTTAAAATACTAAGTTTGTTATCTTTCAGAATCTTTATAAATATACATCTAAACTATCACTCTGAATACATTTGAAAGTGTAAAGAAAGAGACATTTTTTTTCTGGCAAGGGATTAGACTATTGGTTGTTCCATTTTTAAGACATTCCCAAATTTAAATATAAAGGCCTGAGCAAGAAATTAAATTAAAAGATCCTACCTGCACAGAAAGTAAAACCCATTCTGTCTCAAAGGTATTCATTCCTGTTACATTTACCAAAAAGAGTTATAATTATGAAATTACAACAATTATTTGAAACGTCTTTTGCTCACACAATAGCAAGTGTTCCTGCTCCTCCTCTCACAAGAACCATATCAAATACTTTCTTTCTTTTTTTCATTAAAATGAAGAAGTGCCAGGAAAAAAAAACCATAGAATAATAGAACTCCTCAGCTCCAGAGATGCCAAACTGTTATCAAGGACTGGGAAAGGATACACATTTTCAGAAATATGGAAAGGAGAAGTGGGGGGGGATCAAGCTTTGACATTAACAGGATGATAACAGCCATTGGCTCCTGTTCACTAACTTAGCCCAGGATTTCAGCAGTGGGATAATCAGGTTTTCACTGACTCCTATGGAAATGGATGTGCCACAGACCAGCCTCTGCTCTTTGGCCTGGTTGTTATTGTGTGGAGTTCTTCCCTGGAAGAGTTTGGACAAAAATAATAACCCCCGGGTGAGGTTTTCAAGAGCAGGGGCTGTGTGTCAGACAGGTAAATCACAGGTGCTTGAATCAGCTCTGCATTCCTGTGATGTCTGAATGTAAGCAGAGCCCTTGGAAATCCAGAGCTTTGAAAGCCTGGGAGATTGGAGGATCTATCTAGTGCTGATCTCGACAGGAAATATTCTGCCAGCAGAGAAAAAAGGACTCAGACATTGCTCCTACTCTAGAAAGCATGTTGTGGTTTCATGCTTTAAAATAGTATTACAAGCATGGAAGATGTTATCAAAACTTGAGAGTCCATAAAATGATTTTCACATAATTTCTCCCAGTTGCAACTAGAAACCAAGAAGCAGTGGGGAGAAGACCTGCAGATCTTCTTTTAGATTTTTTTCCTGGTATGATTTTTTACTCTATAGACAACCCAGTGGTTAAATGGTAACAGTCAAAAGGTGTTAGGTACCTCTTACTCTTTTAAATAATTAAGATGCTTGTGCATATTTGCATCTTAAATCAAAAAGTCATATTTTTAAAAGCTTCCTCAATGCAGCAACACTTTAGTGATGCTAAGTTAATTAATATTAAGTTGTAATCTCTCTACTCTGTGACTCCTGAGTAAGGAAATTCAAGGAACAGAACTGATTTTGTCCCCTGGACTTTTCTATTGCTGCCTGTGCCATGTGTTCTGGCAAACAGCCTTCCCAGAAAACGCCTGGGGGGGGGTGTTCCATACCTTTCCACCTGCAGAGCATCCCCGTGTGTCTGTAGCCTTGGCTGGAGGTGTCACCTCAGTCAGTCCTTGTATCACTCAGCTGCCCTGCTGTCCAGTCCGTTTTACTGCAAGGCCAAGGTATCACTTAGAGAAGATTTCTGTCCTCTGGCATAGCAGTGGTTTGGGGTTCAGTTGATCATCACCCTGAAGATCAACAGGTTTCAGCTTGCTGTGGTTGCAGCCCTTGGAGGGTATGGGAAGATGAGGGGACTTTCTGTCTTGGACATGTATTATTTACCAATAATATCAGGAATTTATGGACATGATGCCAAGATTACACAATGAGCTCTGGTTCTGAGAAACACGACAAGAACGTGGCCAGGTACATCCATATGTGCTGGGCTGGGTGTTGGCATGAATTTCAGTCTCCTCTGTACTAACAAATGCTGCAGCATTTTAGGCACTGACCTACAAAGCAGCCCAGGTGGGTGGACCCCTTGGCAAAGCCCTCTGAATTCTGAGTCTTTGTCTGCCAGCACAGGAGGGAAACGTGCAGCTCCTGGAAAAATTACATTGGTGCTCGTTTGTAGAAACCTCAGCCTCACTGCTATTGATCATGGATTTGTGATCCCTGCATTTGGGGCTCAGAGTCACCCATCACTGACACTTAAACCTAAGAGACAATCCAGCTATATGCCCAGGAATATCTTAAGTGTCGTTTGTGTGTTTGTGGTACAGCCTGTGTATTTTTGGCAAACTGGAAGAAGAGAAAATAGTGTAACACTTTGCGTAAAAAGAAATTCTTTAAAAGTTCTGGTGCATATGATGCAGCTTATAGAAGGAAATTGAGCTGAAAGAGTACTACAGTGACATGCTTGATCACTAAGGAGAGGAGATGTAATGATTTTGGACAGCAACTGTCAGGGTTAAGAAAGTTATTTGTTCCATTGGTTTATGGCACAGACTAGTAGTATTTTATTGTCAAACAGAATTAGTTTTATATCAAGAAGAGTGATTACTTGGGTTCACTGTGTTTGAGATTAAACTTGATGATTTCATGTCCGTTATTGATTTAGGCTTTACATTCAGAGGAGTAGCGGTTTATATTTTACTTAAGGGGATTTGATCACAGTAGATGTAATCTTCAATGGTTTCTGCAAATAAATTAATAAAATTGCTATACCTTTTACAGTAACTGGAGAAGAAAAGTGAAAGGGGATTATCTCAACAAAAACAGTGCTAAAAGAAGATGGCAAAAAATGCTGCTTAGCTTTTCCAGGCTCCAAGGGACGTGCTAACACTTCAGTGTGGGGTGCAGGAAAGCAGGAACCACACAGAAGATACTCTGTCAATGGCACGTTGCAGCTTCAGACTAAAAGATACGGATTTGACAAAGGGATGCCAAAAACTCACTGTGTATCATCTCCTCTAGTTTATCCTGAAATTACACCAAAGGAGGGAGGGACATCCAAGGTGTTTCCAACATTAGAACAGGGTCAAGGAAGGACAAAACGTGGGCGGGCTCTGTAGGAGGTGAATGTGCCAAGTGTGTAATACATGTCACTACCAACAGTCCCGTTTGAAGTGCCTTCAATCAGACAGGGGGTTAGAACATGCCATGAGGAACCTCCCAAGCAGCACGGGCTGGGCCGGGCCCTGCTCTGCTGCTGCTGGGAAATCTGTAGCCAAGAGAAGACGGATGGTTTGTGGCCAGCCAGGGCTCTGCTGCCTTGGGCAGTGGTTCATGTCTACAGGAGGAGAGAAGGCATTCCATGGAAGTGCTGTCAAAAGTAGGCCGTGTTAGCTTGAGAGCTCTGCACACAGCATTCCCCAGGGGATGGATGGTGTGGGATGCTATTGATTGTACCTTCACCATGAGCAGTGGTGGGAGCAGAAAACAAGTCCTGCCAGCTTTATTTAGAGCTGTCATATTCAGACCATCATGATTCCCAGCTCCTCTGGCTTCCAAAACACCGTGCTTTTTTAGAGCTTTCCTCAGCCACAGATGTCTCAGGAGATGCTGAACTAGCACTGTACTCAAGAAATGGCTGGGCCAGCACTGAGCCAGGAGGTATTTATTGTCTTCCTCTTGCCCCTCACTGTATCTGTACATTGTCTCTGTGAGCCACGTGTTTTTCAAACACCCTAGAACAGAGACCACAATGCACATCTTTAAAAGCATTTAGACTTACCTGCTACCTGTGTGCACAGGATTTTCACCTGCATGCTTACACAGCCTTTACCTGGCCAGGATCACTGTGCAGCTAACCTAAAAGACCCCTCTGCCTGCAGACAAGCCTGACCCACTATAGGATGCTCAGTGTTGCATTTAGTCCCCAGCTCCCCTGAGGTTTCCTGTCTCTATACATGTCTATACATTGTTTATTACTGGTAGATGGTAGTTCAGGAAACAAATCTTGCACTGTGTTCTGTTCCTTGCCCAGAATGCAGTGCACAAACACCCTCTGCAACTAAGCACTTGTTGCACAGTTAAACATGAATAGCTACCAAGATGTATAGCAGCTGCTGTTGGCCAAGGCTCAGGTAGTGATCTTTTCCCTTCTGTAGTTTGGGTTACTCCTTGTTCTTCATTCCCTGCAGAGCATTTGGTTCATTAGGGACACAACAAAGCACAGTTCTACCTGTCTGCAATAGCCTCAAGGGTCAGGTGTTTACCACCTCATTTGTCCTTTCACAGAGACATGGAGAATAATCTGGCTCAATTTCCTTTATTCCTTCTGATGTGATACTTAGAAACATTGTGAAGATTGAGAGGCTGGGACTTCTCCAGGCTCAACAGGGGCAGCTCTCTCAGCCTCACTGCACGTGTCTGGTGCTGCAATCCCTTAATCACCTTGGTGGCCCTTCACTGGACCTGTATGTCCTTGTCTTACAGTGGGGCATCCAGAACTGACAGCAGTTCTCTACATGTGGTCTCATGAGTGCTAAGTAGCTTTTTGAGGCTTTGGAAAGATGTCTCCATTCCAAAGGAGAAAGAAAAGAGAAAGAGGAAGCAGATGCATGGTTTTGAAACTAATTGGATGCATTCATTGAGATGGGTGTTAAAATTAAAAAGCTGTGGCCCGAAGCATTTTTATTTTTTTTAACTAATTTGAGAATTTGTTTATCATTTTAGTTTCTCTGTTCAGTGAACTGGTTCAGATTAAATGGATCACTAAGTTATGACTACAATAGAAATGAAAGAGCAT
The DNA here is from genome assembly GCA_035221455.1 of Xenops minutus. Taxonomy (NCBI): domain Eukaryota; kingdom Metazoa; phylum Chordata; class Aves; order Passeriformes; family Furnariidae; genus Xenops; species Xenops minutus. The sequence continues at coordinate 12,935,882 of JAWWEE010000034.1, read as the reverse complement.
GTGTTTTCTAATTTAGGTGTATGGACAAGTGCCCTTTTTTGCTGGAAAGATAACAAAGCTTGTATTGCTCAATAGCAAAATAGTTGAACCAAATGCTTCTCAGAATAGGTGGCAAAGTGTGTGACAGGTATCTGGAACTGGGGCTCTGATAAGCTTTTCTTGCTTAAGCAAAAAACCTTCAGATGTGACCAAGTCATGCTCAACAGGCAGGTCAAGGTCATAAATCATTTGCTTTGGAGAATGTTATCCAGTGGAACACAAGCCCTGTTAGTTTTCAGGAAGATTTACCCTTCTCCCCACTTAAAGGATTTGTTAAAGGTATTTGGATGCCAAAATGTATGTAGATGCCAAAGATTTGGAAATCTGAGCAGCTTTTTCCCAGTGACTCGTTCTCTTCCCAGACTGGAACCAGTTGTGAATGATCTCAGGGATGTAAGACTCTGGTGTGCTCTGTATTTCTCCCTGACTTCCACTCTTCTTCCCCCTTCAACAGCAGAAAGATCCATTACTGATGGCTTTCTCTGGGATTACTGCAGGGTAGGAAGGCAACTGCAACATTTTTTGTTTGTGAGATTATTTCTTTCATGATCACAAAGCCAAACAATCCTCAACATAAAGACAAGCCAGGTATAGTATATAAAAGCCATGTTAAAAAAACATTAAACCAGGCAGGAATAGTTTTAAGTAATGAGACCTGGCACACTTCTGACACTTTTGATCCATTCCAAAAAAAATCCCCAAACTGTGAATCTCTTCTGTTTTCTTTTTTTTTTACACCATGCAGATAATTGAATGATGTATCATTTACAGAGTATGATGCTGATATTCTGAAAATGCCACCTGTTCCTGCCTTCTGTATTGACGTGGCTACCTCAGTGTTTCTACCTTCTATTTTTAATTCCTTGGCAGGAAAAAAAAAAACAAAACAAACTTGTCTAGTGCTACGTTATTAACTTTCATGAAAGGAGTTCCCAAAAAAAGATTGTAGAAATTTATTTTTTTTTTAATCTATGAAAATTGTTACTCCTGTAACTGCAGAAACACCTAATATCTACATCTCCTGCAGCTACAAGGCATTGAAATGTGAGTCATACCAGCCGCCTTCTCAACATGACCCGTCCTCTGGCTACAGTTTTCAATATGAGGGATGTTGTTTGCCAGAGGCTAACTCAGGTCCTGCAGAGAGGGGACTTCTGGTAGAGAGGATTCCTTGCTATAGAAGTATCCTTGCTAAAACAACAGCCTGTGAACACAAGCAGCAGGTGATCAATTTTAAGAATGAACCCAAATTAATGGCCAGATTGAATTGCTCCAAGGGCTTATATGAAGTAATTTCAAAGTGTCCATTTTTAAAAATGGCACAAAATGAAGGCAGAAAGCAGACCCAGAGAGCGGTATGTCTAGCTAGGGACACTGTCAGCTTCTGGCAGGTAAGGGGAACAAGGTGACTTAGAAACCATATTACATTGACAAAAGCATACTTCCATTTTCTGTATTGCTGGGACCTACAGTGCTGGCTCAGGTCACTTGCATTTCCTTTTAAAATACTCTACATCCTCAGGAGTTTCAGTGACCATGGGCATAACCAGGTAAGACACAGTAAAGAAACAGTAGCACAGTCAAATCACAGCTGAACATACAGCAAAAATCCTTGCTTTGATCCTTGTTTGCCTTCAGAAATACTAAGTCAAGTGTCCTTATTTAAATGAAGCTTAGTTTAAAGTGGAAGCAGTGCCTCAGGAATGCCTCGGTGGCTCCTGGGTGTGTAATAAACTTGTTCAGAAAAGGGCTGGTGATTTGTACCTTGTTACTGAAGGGCCTCACCAGCACAGGAGGCTTCTGTGTTTATGAGAAAGCTTTTTGCTCCTCCTGTGCTGCCACTGCCTGGTTCCTGCTGCACCTGTGGGCAGGTGAGTCGCCCTAAGGATGCCCAAATCTGTGCAGCCTCAGACGGGGCCCAGGAGGCAGAGGAGCCTCAGAGCCCTCAGTGTGATGGAAGCAGCATCTGCCTGTTTGAAAAGTAATTGGGAATCCCGAAAAGGCTCATTACATCCCCACTGTGATCAGGGATCTGCCAGCTTTCCATTTCCAATATACTTTCTGCTGGTGGGGTCAATGGAAGGAAATTCAGCAAGATAAGAGAAACTCTTTTTAAATTAGGGACTGCCCTGAGAAACTTTGGCTTTTAGAAACCACGTCTAGAGGAAAACCACTTCTGTGGGGCAGCAAATTAATTGGCCTTAGTTATGTGCTCAGCTTCTTCTGGCACAAACCCTAAAAGCCTGAAATGTTTTGCTAGTCTACATTTTGGTGATGTGATGTGTGCTGTGGTGCCTTTAAACCATTTGCTAAGTTAGAACGATGCATTAGAGATGGCTCAGAGCCAGAAAAGGGCTTGAGCAACCAACCCTCTTCTGCAAGGGCCAGATCTATCTGAGAGTGAACAGAGGCACCACACCCCGTATTTACAGACATGCCAGACAAAGGAGCTAATCTGATGCATTTATTTCCAGTAACCATGTACCTAAACTAAAAAATGAATATACCTCCATGCTTTTACATTATGGAGCAGATTTAGAGAAGTAACTGCATTTGCTGTATTGAACCCCAGCCTGCATTTATCAGCACAGGCTGAAAACTGCACGTTGGTGTGACAGAGATGTCACTGCACACACACCTGTGCTGTAGGTTTTCTTGACACTTGGTGAATGATCTCACTGTGGTTGTGGACTCCAGCAGGATGGCAGTGTTTGGTGGCCATTGCCCTGAGCCAGGGTAGCAGTTCTCAGCTTAGGTTTTTCCCTCTGAAGCCTGACTTTCTACACTGGCCATTGACACTTTTGTGTCACACACTGAGATCTTCAGGACACTGAAATAAAATCAGTTTAGGCCCTTAGGCAAAGACCAAGAAACATGCAGGGGGGGTGTGTGTGCTGTGTTTTGCCTTCTATGGCACCATCACATGGGGCACTTAGTAGCATCAGGCTTTGTTCAAAAGGCTGATGATTTGGGGTTTTTTTAATCCTACTGATTAAAAAAAAATCCAACAGATAATACTATGGCATAAAGAGTGTATTCTGCTTTGCCTACCACAGATTTAAATTGGAGGATTACAGATATCCATTCTTCATTTCCACTAAATCCTAAGCTCCTTATTTGGTTTTTATATCATCAGATCCCATTGTTTTTTAAATAGACTAACCCAAGATTATCAGAAAGAATGATACAAGACTTTATCTGCATTGGTTTATAAATCCTTATGTTGATACATATGTTTTTGAAAGAAAGTAACACTATGATACACTTTAAGAGTCTTGGAACAGGCCCCAAAACATCATCCATTTAGATTTAATTTCTTATACCAGCTGCCTCTTTCAATAAGACAGATCAATTTTACTCCCTCAGTAACCAAACTTTTGCAGAAATTGGCCACATGGATCACTGAAACAAAAAAAAAGAAAAAAAGGAATACAAAATTATGCTGTAAGGAAAATACTGGGAGGGCACAGAATCGCTAATTTTGCACACTGGCTCCATTTTCAGTGCCTAGAACCCTTTCAGCCTCACAAATCCTAATGCAAAGTGTCAGCAGCTACACAAGGCCTGACACCATCACTGGCTGTTTGGTACGAGCTGGGGGTGCTGCTGACTGGAACCAGCAGGGTCCACTTTGGTGTGACACAAAGACACGGCCAAGCTCTCAGGCACTAGACCTGACTGGAACTGTCTGTCTCTGGTCCTGGCTCAGTCCAGCTCCTAACAAGACCAGTGGGAATTTCAGCTGAGACAGCCTTCAGCATTTGGCCTATTTAATTTGGGACAAACACCACTACGCAGGCCTCTTGCCTGCCAAATCCTGAAGGCTCCCCTTTTTGGAAGAAATAACCCAGTTGTATTTATTGGGCTATTTCTTTCCCAAATGAATGGTGGTAATTGTTTTTGGTTTCACAGCACACACACACTGGCAGTGAAAATTTACCCCTGTGGTAGGTGTTTTGAACAGTTCAGTGTGGGGGGATGTTTGTGTGTGTGTAAAATATAACCATGAAGACTACTTTTGTGTAAAGTCTCATAGTCTGATACCTTTATACTGAGTGGAGCACTGCAGTGTGAATACAGCCACCGGCATCTCTTTAGTTAGATGGTGCTAAGGGGAAGGATGTCACAGTAATAGTCAAACAGGGACCAACCAGAACTGCTAGTACAAAAGAAGTGTCATTTATGAAAAACATTTCTTATTTTACTGTTGAGAATACTAAGTGGTGACCGAATGGAATTTGTGCCCGAAGCACGTTAAAGTTTAGGTTCTCTGAGGCACTTCCTAAATCCCATTTTTCAATCCATTCATCCAATTGACTTTATATAAAATACATTTCAATACATTAGAAATTACAATAGCCATCATTAAATCATTCAGGTGGTGTTAAATTGCTCCCATTAGTACAAAGGCAGCCCCCACCTTTGCAGTGAGTTTGTACAGCCACATCTCAAACATGGTCCAGCTGCAACCAGCAGAAGGATGACAGAGGCACTTCCCAAGTGCTGCACTGTCTGTAGGAGGCCCAGTTACCCTGGGAGGCTTCAGGAGGGTCTGGGCTTCTGCCTCTGCCACCATCTCCAAGACCTTGAGCAAAAGCTAATAACTGAGGCTCAAATTTCCTTTTTTAGCATTAGCAAGTTACTTTTCTGCAGCTCGTATGATGAGGTCAGTGGTCACTTAATAATTTTGAGTCTTTTTGATTCTAAAGGGAACAGGAGAGAATTTGGGAGACTGAATCAAATATCTGGCCTGTGATGACTCACACTGGAGAGCAAAAGGGACAAAATTAGTTTGTTGCCTTTTCCTTCAAATCCAAGTATATTCTACTGTTCTTTGCAAGACACTGGTCATTTAGTGCGTTCATTTGCTCTTCACATTTGGTGCTGGGAAAGGATCACTCACCTCAGTGACGGGGCTGGAACACCCCTGGTAGGGAATGCTGGGTCAAATTGTTGGACTGTATAATGCAGTCGTTTGTGTTGCTTTGGGCAAGGAGGCACAGGAGCAATCCACACATGGTGATTCTGCTGATTTACTGCTCACCTGGCAGGGGCACATCACCCTCAGCCCCACCAGCAGATAGATCACCCTGACCAGCAGGAACACAAATGGTTTAGTCAGGTTTTTTAAAAAAGAAACCACATGAACATTATGTTTATTTCTCCAGCAAAATCTGTTTCTTTCAGTTTTTCCTTTGCTTCTTTTCTGAAGACTGAAGTCTTTATTTCAGACATCTGCCTATAGAAAATAAGTATTTTCTTAGAGGGCACATTTAAAGATGAAAACTGAAGCTTGAATAACTTAAACAGCATACAAATTACACAGATATAAAAGTTCTCTTTCATTGTCTTAACTTACAGTTTATTTTGTACAGAATTCATTATGTTATACATCTAAGACTTATTATATTGTATAAATACCTCAGGTGTGATGTATATACATATTCAGTGTTATAGATTCAGCAATTAATGTATGCATTTCACAATACACTATAGTGTATTTCGATGTAGTGCACATGATTTATATTTCATAAAAGAGCATAACCGCTATGAAAACCTGGTATTTCATTCATAGGGTATTCTACCTTGAAATACAAGGGGTTTTTCCATTAAATAATGGACTCTTTGTACTGTGTCGTATGGCTGTAAGATCTTCTTGTACATTCCCCAATATGAATTAAGAAACCGCAGCTCAAAACATGGATCTGTGTGTTGTACAGCAAGAGGAGAGCAGGGCAGGGGTCCTAAGTTCTTACTTCAATGAGAAGGAAGGCGCAGACAAGCCCCGTGGAGGGGTGTGATGGTCAAAGGAAAGAAAAAGTTCTGCACAGATGAGAACAACCAGCTCTTGCTTCTCTGTTCTCGGCATGCCAGGCTTCAGCTGCCACTCAGCTCTGCTTGCAGAAGTTGAGGGTCTGGCATCAGCCTTATTTTTAAAGTTTGCAAACTCCCTGTATTCCGTTAATCCACTCTTTGCTTACAGGACTTCTCCCAGATGGCTGCTGGTATCTGAATTCCTACTACACACTGCCTTTCCTTGAGAGCAGGCAAGGAAAGTCACTCAAAGTCCTCTCTATACATGCCATAAGATATGTTTGTTTGGTATTGAATTACAGGTATTGCTTCCCTAGGCACCTACTGAAGCACAATTCTACTTAATCTGACAGTAGAGTTTATAGTTTTTAGACAATTCTACTTTCCTGCATACATACTTACATACATACATCTTGTGCCTTTTGATCATTTGGCTACCATTGCTTTGTTGTCTCAAAAGCAGAGACTCCTTTATCAATGCTGTTCATTTAACAGCAAAGTGGAATATTAGATATTCCATGAATAAAATATTTTATTTAACCATGTCATTGAAAAATATTTTGGTGAAAGGAGGGGAGGAAGGGGCTTAAAATAATTTTAAATTCCATTTGCTAAAAGTATGCCATCATTTTGAAATTAAAATTAATTTAAAAAGAACTGATCAACTCAGAACTATTTTGCATCAAATATACTCATGTAAACTCTTTTCCATTTGATGTCTTGAGATGTAGCAGAAGTGCTGGTATAAATCCAAAATAAATCCACTTTATTGATGTTATCCCAGTTTTACTGAGAATAGAATTCTCTCTTCCCACTTCTTTTCTTTTTTAGTATTGCCATTTTTCCATGTAAGAACTGCTATGCAACGATATGTGATGTAAATAGAAAAAAAAAAGGTTTATGAACCTGCACAATTATGTTTTTATGATTTGGGAAGGGTCTTTTTCTGGACAGCTGTATCCAATCCTGTTGTTTAACTGTCACCAGTAGTGCCTGTACTGCTTTCTGATGGGCTGTAATTATCATCTAACTTTGGAACCATCAGCAAATTGGTTCCTCTGATTTCCAAACTGAATTTAGTTGTGGTCAATTTATACCATATTGTGCAAACAGTAGTAATTTTTTTTGGTCCTGCTCCATGGTTGGGCCAAATACAAATTAACACGTTGGGAAGATAAATTCTAAAAAGGGATTGTTATGTTGTTAGTAATAGGGATCATTGTAGGAATTTATATTTCCTTATGAGGTCTGCATCATTTATAGGGGAGAGATCATTTGTTAAACAACCCAAGACTTCATTTGACACCCAAGTGCTGCATCCCTTATGAAACAGAAGCATATCTGCACTCTATTATTTTCTTTCCTTAAAATTAGATTATAACAGATGCTATCTCCTCTCTATGCAGTTTGGTGCCAGCAAACCTAAGTCTCTAATCACTTATATAAGCCTGGTATCCTCACTCTGTAGTCTCAGTGTTAAAATGCTTGTATTTCCCAGTTGTGGATTAGGGTATAAATGCAGATTTTCCCACAGTTAAGTCACCTGGTTTGTTCTAATGTCATGACTGAATTATAAATTCAATCCTGTTTTGATCTACCTAAAAGATGGGAACTACAGCAGGTAAGGCAGTTGTAATTTGGATCTTGTGTTTATTGCACAGGACCCGTCACAAGAACATGTGCTTTATTGGGTTTTTAATTATTCTGGAGATTCATTTTTTCCTAACTGTGATTTTCAACATATTTCAGTCATTCTTCAGTACAAAAATACATAAAATGCATATGAAATGGCAGCTTTGAATCTCTGGCATGTTTTCCTTATTAAAGTTGCTGTCTCTTGTGTGCCTACAGTCCCAACATGCCCAGTGTGTCTTTTCTTTGCTTCTTTCTTTGCTTTTAATGAAACACAGTGTAAAGTTTTTCTCTTTATTGGCTTTATGGTCAGAGATGCTTTAGACAAGGTCTGGGGCATTGGCTGTTGAGCATGAACTTCTCTGTCCTGCTAATCTCTACCACCAATGTATTAATTAGCACAGAGTAACAGTGGATCCAAGCTTTGCTTATTTCCTAGGAAATTTCCTGCCTATTCTATGCATTTCAATACCACATTTGACTTTCTCATTCAGATAATAACCTGTATTGTCAACCAAGCTGCTGTTTCAGCAGAGCACTTCCCTTTGAAGTATGTGCTGTTTTGTTGCAAGTTACTTTTTCATATTAGCAATGACAAAAGTGAACCCAGGGCTACTCCTTGATTTTTATTTTCCAGGGTTTATTATTATATTTACAGCTTCCCTGTAAGAAGATACAACCCTTTCCCAGTAAGAGTTCTAATATCTTTCTATGTTTCAAATACTAACGACCCATATACCCATATGGAAAGGAGAAAGATAATCAGTGATGAAGGAGGTATCTCTAGGGGCTGATGCAGTGACTAGAAAACTCAAATCATTATAAATATTACTGTACTACACTTTGGTACAACCAAAAAAAACCCAAATCCCTTCAAAGAAAATATTTAATGGTCCCTAAGTCAAATAAAATTCATAAACAATAGAAGAAGAAATTAACCACATGGGGGGTTTTATATCTGTAAAAAATAATAAGACTTCTTGGCTGCATTGCACATAGGCAATAAAATTAGATTCATTCCGATCCCTTTTTCTGTAAGCCTCGCTTCAGGCTGTAAGCAAGAAATGTCCACTGTGCTTTACAAAGGACGACGACTAGAAAAATCAATGCAAACAAATATCCCTTTCTTTTCCAGTTTACCATTTATCATGAGAGATGACAAACAAATGAAGTCTCCTCTGAGTCTGAGCGTAGTTGTATTAGCATTTTGCTAGTACCAGGCAGTATACAAAAACAGCCACCGCATGTGACACCTCCAACACCTACAGGTAGCTGTTTTAGGGGCACATCCTGGTTTGTGGTGAAACAGGATTAACTCAGCCAGCCTCTTGCACCTGCTCCCTGATAGCAGGTTAGCATCTCGGTAACTCCAGGGTTGCACTGTCTTGTTCCTATTGCTGACTGGTCTGACTGCTCCACCATCCATAAACAGAAGGCATAAAGGTGATTACAAACATAAGAAAGTAGTTTTACATATTGTCTTGCAGTCTTTCCATATAGTCCCTAAGTTCCTTGGAATCACCAAGATTCATATCTTGGCATACCCATTTAATATTATCATCACTGTCAAATAGAATTGAGTTGGTGTAGGGGCCTCCATCCTCTGGCAGTATTGTTGTATATGAAGTGAACTTTACTCGCTTCTGCTTTGGCCCAGAAGGATTTATAGGTTCACTTTTAACTTCTTTTTCACAAAGGTACTCAGAAGATCTGAGGATATGATTATGAAGAGTCTTCTGAGAACTCCCATTAAGGAGGAAATTGCTTTCTTCAAACTGCATTCCTCTGTCAATCATGGTAGTGCACTCCTCTGATGGGAGCGAAATGTCCACTGGGTTTTCCAGCAGTTCAACCTCATTTCCAAGCCAGACCCAGTCATGGGAATGGGGGATGTTGCCTTGCTCACTCACAGCAAACCTTTTATGCCTGTACTTCCAGGCAAATGCCACACAGTTAATCAGAAAGACCAAGATTGCTAAGCAGAAAACACAGAGCAGCGCGTACATGCCAATCTCCAAATCTGTTAATCCTCTTGAAGTCAATGAGAGATCACTGGGATTGTTTTCTCCTGGTATTTCTACTTGTGTAGGGAAACCTGTGAAGGCAGTGGGGTTATTTTGGAGCTGGCCATCCTCCAGGGACTCCTGATCAATGGGAGACATGAAAGTTGTGCTTTTGTTTGCATTGTCCTCATGACTGAACATGTCCTCGTGGGTTTTGGACCATTCTTGTGCTGTCCTATCTTGTTCTGCAGCTTTCTCTATAGAATTGCTTGCATGGCTTTTAAAATCTCTCTCCACATCATCAATGTCATTAGTGCTTCCTTTTTGGTCAGAATCCTTTTGACCAAATTTCACTTTGACATTGCCTTTCCCAACAGCCAGAATGCTCTTCCGCTTAGTCTTCTGGCAGGGCTCACTGATGACCATTTCAATTTTAATCAGAGGTCCTTGCCCATCCCCTTCTGCCACGACAACAGGCCAGTTGGACTGCAGGTTTTGGTGTGAAGACACGACCATCTCATCCAGTGACGTGATGGTGATTGAGAAGTCCTTGGAGTCATAGATATCTAAGGGTGTCACCGACCCATCACTGAACAAAATCCAAGCACTGACTATGGCTTCCTGTGGGGGGAAAAGGATGAGGAAGAAAAATGTGAGAGAGAGAACATACCAGACACATGGTTGCTCAAGTCTCTTTGACATTGGCAAAATAAATACAGAGTTTAACTTTGGGGGGGGTTTATTATTCCATTTAAAAAGCAAATGAAAATGTCTACTCTGGTTCTGATTTTTTTTTGCAGATTTGCGCTCTCTAGACCACTGAGGCATTTATCTCATCTTCAGGAACTATCAAAGAAACAGTCATCCAAATTTAATATAAGGCACTGACAAAGACAATTGACAATTCTTTTTTTCAGTCTGAAGTGAGAGGTCTCTTTCAAATGCCAGGGTCTCATGATGAAAATAATCATATTTCCAATGTCCCGGTTAATTAATTTTATAAAGGACCCATAATGGGGACTTTCTCTAATGCTGCAGTTCCAGTGCCATGTGTAATACAATGTGCAGAGCTGTTATGTGTTGGACCAGTGATCCCATCCAGCCCCCTGAACAAATGAGGTTAAGAACACATCTCAATACAGTACTTTACATTTCTTGTCATGTTTTCAAATGCACAAGATGTGAAATATGCAGAAGTGATTGCAGTCTTTTCTGGTAACTACAGAAACACTCACAAAGCTACCATTTCCAAGGATGGTTTGACCAAAACAATTTGTCTTACGGTTACAAATTGCTAGTGCAAAAAATAAGAGTTAAGCTTTCTACTGATTTCAGCAATGCAAATCATGAAAAATTCTGTACCTGCACCCAATTGTCCTTTTGGCTGAGCTGACTTCATTAAGGAGTGGGATTTCCACCTCTGTTTGCATAGCCAGACTCTGTTTTCCCATAGAAAAAGTGTCCTAAGTGCTTCATATGTCATTTTGCATGCCCAGACACATCCATCACTCTATCTGTGCCATGCAGGTCTCCAAACTAATTCTGAAGAGTTTAATGGTCACTCTGTACAAGTGTTTGCACCATAGGAGTTGGTCAGAAGGACAAACAGCCTTTACTATGTGAAGGGACTGCTTTCCACAGCCATACATTATACGTGCTCTCTAAAATTTAGAGTGAGTAACTTCTCCCTCGCTTCTGACAAAGCACAGGAAACACATAAATTAATTGTATATAGCATTTTGGACCATACCTGTTTTGGAGTATGAAGAATATCATAGGCAGAGGTGGTGGAAACAATCGCTCTCTTATTTCCTTTGCTGATTTGTAAGGAGACAGACAAGCCAGAAACTAGCTGTACTCCTAGATCTGTAATGGTTACCCGGTCATCTAGAACTATCACTGTCTTCTCTGCCAAGATGGAATCCGAAAGAGGGGACAGAACCTTGAAAGAGAAAGGAAACACCTTACATGAAACAGCAATCAACGGTTGTAAAGCAAGATTAGCCTCTATTGGCCACAACACTTCAGATTAATCTTGGGTTTGCCACATCCCTGTGTAAGCTAGAACTGATGTTTCCCCCAAGACATTACACTCATTTGCTGCTAAATTACTTTATCTAACAAATAATTCAATAAAACAACAAATCACTTCAGAATTGCAGCTTCATCTCAACAATGGAGTATAGAATAAATTAAATGGACTTGTTTTTCAAACAAAAGTCATTTTTGTGTGGCCTATAAAACTCCCTGTGAATGCAGTGCAGCACAGGACAGAGTGTAAGACACTGATTAACACTGAAACTCAACAGGGGGATATATAAGTGTACAAAGCCTGGCTGATTGGAACTTGGCCTGTTGCCTTTCTAGGGACAGAGAACCTGAATGAAATGAAAGTGAGATTTGCAAAAGAACTTTGAAAATCCCACTGGGTGTCTGCCTGTTTTTTTCAATGCCAAACAATCCTGCCAGTTGCTCTAAGACCTTGTTTCTAACATGCTCAGAAAGAGACAGACATCTTTATACCGATGCCAGAAAAGGCTGGTTCAAGCCCAAAATACTTAAGGGCAGAAATCCTTTGACCTCTCTGTGACGTTTGTTTTAGGCTGAAAGGAGCTGAGCCCTAAAAGTACCTTTTTCTTCATGTTGACTACAGAGGAAACAGTGTGAACAGAACTTTACAGATGTCTGCAGTTACTAAGAGAGCCCAAAACTTGTATTCCTTTATTCTGATTAAGAAATGTGCATGAAGGTAGACAGAGAGAGATGGGTGGTGAACATGAATACTCTGAAAGGTGTCTGGAGATTATTTTTGTGTCCATGTTTTGTGATCCATTTTATGAATATATAGGGACTAATTTTTCAAGGATGTTTAAGCATATAGAGATGCATGTAGATACTTGGTACAACTTCCTAACAGTTATGTTCACATGGTGCCACTTAAAAGAAGCTAGTTGTGTGCATCATGTAACCTGTTTCACTGGTCAGAAAACCTCACTGTGTTGCCAGTCACACTACTCTGGGTAAGTCCCTTCAAACCCTTCACCTAAAGGTGTTTTATAGAAGTGACCAATAGTCACAGTGAAAACCCATTCAAACTTCCTTTTATGTCTAACAAGTCCATTTTTTTCAGCTGTTGTTTTTTCTGAGTTCAATTATAAGCTAAGCAGCTATTGTGTGTGTGCCCCAGGACTCTCACTGCAGAAGCTGCAGATACACCTCAGGCTCTACCTGGACCGTGGTGATGCCTTGCTCACGACCAACCAGAACTCGACCGTCTTGAAGCTTAGCAATCTTGGGTTCTTCCACCTTCATGAAATCAGTCACAAGGTCAGTGATGTCAAACTGCCACTCAGAGCCCAGCATGTAGGTCAGGTGGCCTCCAAACTCCGAGGATTCGGCTACAAACTGTGTAAGAACTCGCACCATGGCATGTTGATACTGGAGGGTACAACCTTTTCCTTTTTTGTCATCGTCTTCTTCTTCCTCACTGTCCCGGGTGGGCCTGTAAATAGATGCAGGTTCATTATCTGCATTGCCATGATCTCCCTCCACCACTGCAGAGCTCCAGCTGCAGGGTGTTTGCAATTGCATTAATGTTAGCACCTGCTGCTGTGGAAGAAGCAGGAACCCAGGGTTTGGATGTGTAGGTTACTAAATCTTGGTGAGATGCTTGTGCAGCTTTTTTATGCTGTACAATTTAAAAGCTACTGTCTCTTCTTTTAGTAAATTCTTTGTTCAAGTGAGACCTCCCAGCAACTTAGAAATATGTCTGGTCACCTCTCCAAGTCTGTTGTAACCCCTCTGGGGTTCCCTGCTGAGGCAATGCCACCCAACCTCAGCCCACACCTCTGTCTTGCAGGTTCCTCGAGCCCTTTGCATTTGAGAAATGCACTAGGATTTCACCTTAAATCTCATACAGTTTATGCAAGTGTCTGCTATGTTTAGTCATGTAATGACCACCTGGGGCTTACAAAAAACCAAATTAGGTTCCCACTCAGGACATTGGTTGCTCTGATAACGCTGTGCCAGACTGGTGAGACCAGCACTCACCCCACAGAAACAACTGCAGCATTAAACACACTTCCTGTAACATTTTCTATCTGTCCCCCTTGCAAAATATAACCTGTGGCAATGTGAAAGCTTTTCACAAACCTCAGAGAAGGCACCACAGTGATTTGTACATCACAGCAGTGGTGTCACACCCCACAGAACTTTGCCTGCTTTAAGACCCAGTTTATCATCAATATATTTTTTAATTTTTTGCTATTATTCATTCCTTGGGACAAATACATGAATTCTCTTATCTCTCCCGAGTCAGGTATTAAGCAGTAGGTGGTGACACTTTTACTCATTATGCCCCCATGCTTTGGATTCACTGCTCAGGAGTGATTTTCCTTCCTCCTTTACCTATTGAGCCTGAAGCCATCTCTGTAGCAAAGGTGGGAAATACAGGGTAAGCCTCTTATTTTTCCAAGTATTTTGAGAGGTAGTTTTTTGTTTACTGTGTTCCTTTATCTTCTCTTTTGAAATAACAGTTGTGAAAAACTATTATAAAACAGAATTGCTTTTGTTATAAATTGTTTTATGACAAAGCTGGCAAACAGTAAACTGAAAACATATCTAAGAAAGCCCTTGTGCTCTTCAAAATGACAGAAAGTCCTAGTGTTATAGAATCTAATACACTGGAAATACATTTTCAATGCATCACTGGTTAGTTGAGTATATATATTCAGCCTCAAGCAAATGGTCTTTGGTACAGCCTTTTTGGGTTTGTGTGTATAAAACAACATTGCCCAGCCCTAGCTGCTGCATGAAACATCACTGAATCACCTGAGAATTGTTAAGAACAAAGTGAGGATCCTAAAATAGCATTTAGATTACACAAAGGAATTAATCTTACAGAATTAGACTAACTATTTCAAGAAAACTTTCAGTTGTTATCTCCTTCCCAACACCTCTGTCAGTCTGGACTATGAGCTGAAGCCAGCTAGATGATCTTTGAGGTCTCTGTCAACACAAGACTCAGGCAGTTAGTCAGTGCTTTGTCTCCATGTGTGCAACAAAATGTTTGAGATTGCATAGTTCCCTTTAAACTTCCTTTTACAGCGTTTTCAGTGGGCTTAAAATCCTTCATTAAGCAACGAGCTCAGTTTCTGTTTTAGACGTGTCCTCGTGCAGCTATTGCTGCATACTGTGCTTTTTTCCCCCTTGGTCATCCCTGAGTATCTCTCAGAATCCTTCTTACCCTATTTCTTGCTGCTTGGCAAACTTCCTTAGAAAACTTTTGGCTTTTCTGGAGTGAACCAAGGTTCCCAGAATTACATTTAATTTCCATTTCACACAGAGAAAGGCTGTGCCAGAGAGCTGAGTTAAACCAGCAGCCCTATCACAAGGGTGCCTGGTAGCACTGATCTAATCAGTGATCTGTCAGCTCGACATTATAGACCCTGTCTGTGAGCACTTTAAGCATGTCTCTCTTAATTTGCACCACTCTCAAACCAGGAATCACATTCTTGGGCCAGATGCTAATTTGCTGTTAAAAAACCCCTAAAGAAATCAGTTTTGCTGGTTTTGAATTTGAAATACTCATTAGAAAGAGTCATGTATTTAAAAAACATTTGCAACACCCCTAATTTAAAAAAAAAAATCTCTTCAGGATACAAAATGTAAACCACTAGAAGTTGATTTAGTGGAAGCTACAGATATAAGCTGCACATAACTCCACTCACAGTTCAAGAAGAAATGCAATTTGGTACTTTTACAGATCTTGAAAATACAGCCTACCTATTAACAAAACTCTCTGAGGCCTTATCTCCATAGGACATTAAAGTCAATTAACCAAAGAAGTGAATTTACAGCGTGCTCCAGCTTTGTGCAGATGCTGTTACTCACAAATGGAATGGTCTGAATCCAGTTTCACTTAATTCACCTTAAAGTATGGCTTTACCTCTGAGGGGCAGCACTCACACAGGGCTTTAAATGAAGCAGTTTATTTTTTCTTGCTTTTAGCTCAGGCAAATTTCCCTGCTTTTGGTACTGCAGCACTAGACAGGCCCAAAGCAGAGCTGGCCAAAGCCCAGTAAACTCTGTGCCTGACAGTGAAGCACGTCTGAAGTCACACGGTGTGATGTTGGCCTCCCAGGGACCCTCCTGAAAACAATGTGCTGTCCCAGTCTCAAATATTTGCTGAAATTAAATTTCCAGCTTGTTCTGTGACACTTTAGCCATGCAATTCCTATTAATGCAAGCTGAAGCCACTCATCCCATGTAAATATGTGTGCATAGAGCTAGTGCAGGAGCTTCAAGAAGAAGGTAATTATTTTGCAGATGCATGAGGAATCAAAATAAATGTTCTTGTTAGACTAGCAGAGTCTGTCTGGACCCCTTCCACACTCTAATATTTGACTTTAATTTAAATATATACCTATTGTTTGATGAGACTGTGGGTTTTTGCAGCCCACTGCAGTAGTTCTGTCAGCCCATGCTGGTTCAAGCACCATGCATTAGTCATGAGATGATCTGTGGAGCCAACTTTCATCTGTCAAGGGATGCTCTTCATATCTGTAGCAGCACTCACCATAGATCAAATTCTCCTCTTGATAATAATAAAGATTTGCCATATATTTACAGACTGATCTGGTAAACTGTATTACTGCTCTCACATAGGGGAAATGAGGGGTTTTTCCAATTTCTGGCATTAAAACAGCCGTTCTTTCCCTTTCTGTTCCTCTATCAAGTTCCTGCTGTTGCAGCAGTTCAGACCAGCTGAAAACCAACACAGTTCAAACTGAACTGTGCATGGGGCATTTGTAAAATTTTTGTGAAGACTTACTCATTGCTTTGTGGAAATCATTCAAGAAGCTAGAGAAGCAAACACGTCTTTAATCACAGGTATTTTACAATTACAAACACGACAGGGTTTATAGGGAGAAGCGATACATTTTATTAGATCAACAAACATCACTGGAAAGAACAGATGCGATTTGGGGCATATAAACACTTTCTCAGGTCTGAAATAGAAGCAGTTATATTCAGATGAAGAACAGCCATGCTGAGGCAGTAGTTTCACAAGTGTTTCTTTTGTCAACGGCACCAATAAAAATGTTTAAAAGATTATTGTAAACCCAGTTCTATTTTGTCATCTGGCTCAGCCCCTAAGACAACTGAACAAGCACAGCCACACTGTGCATGTGGGAATGAGGCCCTGGGGAGCCAGAGGAGATAAAGGGAACTTTGGAGGTTGCTGAAGTGTCTCTGCACAATCCCTGGAAGAAATGACCCAAAATTTTACATTCTGTATATTGGTGAATGACTTTATAGCAATGTTTAGTTCTTGCTGAGAAGACAAGGAGTGGTATGAGGACACCAACCCCAGTGAACAGGAGGAGAACAGAAGACTCTTCTGTCTGTGGTGAGGTGAGGAATGAAGAAGCCACACTGCAATCCTTCCATGACCAGACCTGACGACAATGATGTAGGTTCAGTTGACCTGTGGGATCTGTGGGACTGAACCTCAGTTTAAGACTGTCTAAGCCTGTTGGCAGAGACTTTTGAAAGAACCCATGAGTTTCCTTCAAGGCTAGATATCAAAAACCTCATGCAAATTGCGAACACTGGCTCTTGTATGAAAATTAATTTTGGGGCAACACGATGCTATGGCTTCCACTGTCTGGGAAATGCTTGGATTTTGGGGTTTTTTTCCAAATATAAAAGCACTCTGCTTTCTTGCTTTCAAACCTACTCAGGTATCACACAAGGCATCCTCTTTACTCTACAGCACTAACACTGTATTAGACAGACCAGGCAGGCACTGTGAAGAATTCCAGACTGCACCATTGCTCGGACTAAGTGAATGTGGTCTTCTGGCTCCGTCCCTGAGTGAGGGTTCAGGAAAACAATCTGCAGTGCCTGACTGCAATCCAAATGTCTTGTGTGCTTCAGGTCACCACTGAAAAACTCATCAAAAAACTCCCCTGTATTTAGGATATTGGGAAACATGTAGGAGATGGAGGTATAGGCAGATTGAAAAATAAAGAGGAAAATAATAGTAATAAAAAAGAACCAAAATGAAAAGTCACTGAATCTCAGGTAAAAGCCATCCAAATCTAGAAATAAAGGAAATGTAAAAACCTTATGTGCAAAGTAAATGTCAGAGTGAGCACAATAAAGGCTAGTCCTAGTCTGACTATTGATTTAGAATACCCCTGCAAAGTTAAAAATTCCACAGGAATGGTCAATAAAACCAGAGATAATTTCTTTCCAGTTGAACCCTTTCCTGTTCACGTGGCCATGTCATGACCCACCAGCTGCAGTGCTGGGGCATGGCCCTGTGTCCATACTCTCCCTCCCTCCCTCCATGGACAATGCCTGCTGAAGATGTGCCAGATGCAACCCGAGCAGCAGCAAATACTTTGCATCAGAACTTTGCCAAGCTTGCCAGGTTGCAAACAGAGCAGACTCTCAGACCATTATCCTTATTTCAGCTGGCCAAATAAATCAGAACCAGACAGCAGGGGGTAAATTTCCAGCGCTGTGTGTAATGGCTTTAACTTCACAACATCCACGACTGTCAACCACAGGTGAATGTCTCGCTCACCGAGCTTGCTGCTCAACGTTTACTCCTGTAATAAACACCATCAGCCTAATCCTGCAGCTGTTTATTCAGCAAAATCCCCACTGGTTTTAGCAGGAGCTGTGCCTGAGCGAGTGGCACAGCAGGAGGCACATTACAGGCACAAGCAGGTAAGCTTAGTGACACTTTAGGCAGGTGGCATCCGTTCATCCCTCACCCAGCACAGCCCTCCCTGCCACAAATGGCAACACTGCCTCTGTCACTGAAACAAACACATTAATTTCTCGTGCCAGCTCTTCATCACCTCTTCTTTCATAGCCAAAAAATATATCCACATAGTCAAGAAGTCACTCCCTTTCTCTGGAGCTCATTATCTGAGTATCCTGTAAATTGTGTCCTATTGCCCTTAGTTCTATGCCTGAATAAAGTGTTGGGTAATTCTATTCCCCTGGTGTCTGTTTGGGCTCTTTAAGGCTCTTCAATAGCTGAGATGTTTTGATGGGCAAGCAAGTTCTTTAGCTGGAACTGCCATGGTGTTTCACACTGCAGTTACTGCTGCCAGAAAGGTTTTTTCACTGTATTATAAATCTGGTGTCACGCCTTGTTCTTCCGCACTATTTTTCAACTTCACCTGGAATCCACCAATATAGCAGCATCCTTGGAAATTCTTAATCTTGCAGATTCTCCAAATGATGGTATTTTCAGTGGTGAATGATGGGAACAGAGCTCTCCCTTCTTTTTCCCCCTCTCCCTTCTTTTTTCCTTATGCACTTTTTCCTGGTAGAATCCGTTGATCAGAACATGATCTTCAAAAGGAGTGTAAGTTGTTTTATACTTAATTCACATCTGCTAAGTAATGCTTTAGCCAGGTCTGCTGTACAGTGCATCAGCACAGAGGCTGAATAACTATTATACAGTGGTTTGGGTTGGAAGAGACCTTTAATGAACAATCTGTCCAAGCCCTGTGGCAGTGCCCAGTGAGCTGACTCGCTCCTTGGCCCTGTTATCACTGCAGACAGAAACCTGAGTGCTGGCAGTGCTGCATATCCCACACACACACACCCACACACCCACACACACAGAGTGTTCCACAGCAATGGGAGAGGGCCAGGTCCTTTTGCCCAGCTTTGCACATCGGAGTGTATGATACGAGTCCTGAGATCGTGTGGAACTGATTAACACCCCAGGCAAAGCCACTGACTTTTCAACTATATAGATCAGGATAAAATGTTGGATGTTTTAATGAAGGCTATTGTTGAATGTTTTAATGAAGGCTAAAGACAGACTGTAAAGCTAATGGCAAACAGGAGATTATAGATTCTGAGAAATACTCTAAAAATCGTTGAGTTCTAAAATCGGAGGCCCTGGGCACATGTCTGGACTGAGTTAGTGCTGTAAGCATACCTTTTATTGGAGGTGACAGGTATCCTCCAGCCTTTGATCTGGCTAAGCTCTGTATCAGAGATCTCTATCTGCAGCGGGAGCCTTGGAACCCACACCGTCACTTCTAATTGGGTGGTAAAATGCTGATAAGTGAAGTTAACAATGGTATCCACTTTGCTTTTCATTTCCTTGCCATTAACGAAGATGGAGTCACAGCTGTCAGAAACCTTAAAAAAAAAAAAAAAAAGGAAATTAATAGAAGTTCCTGAGGAAGCACAAGGAACGATACATCAGTCCAAAGACAACATCGAAAATGTAAGTCATGCATACTGCATTTTCAGTTTTCTAATTAGGAGCAAACAGTGAAAAATGGACCCCAGGGAAAGAGTTCTGCTTTCCTCAAAGGATACTACTTAAACTACAAAAATAATTTAATGATGTTATATAACCTGTGTGAATCTTTTATACTAGGCAAATTAAACTCTTCATGAATCAAACTCCATGTGCATCAACGTTTATGTTTACAACTTGCTTAAAGAACCAGGAAAAAAATGGGGCCATATGTTAGTAAGAAAAAGACTGACTCAGAATCATAAACCAGAATCCTTTCCCTTTTCCTTGAGCACTGTGATGCTGAAAGACAAAGATCCCCGTATGGCTCATGAGCAGAAGTGCAGCAGAAGCATTAATTTTTAGAACTTCTCAGTAATTGTTTTAACAAAATGTATTCATAGCAGTTTTGTGTCTTTCTATGAAATCACTGCTAAAATGAGCCTATGGGCTCTATGCTACAACTCATCTGCCCTCTTGGTTTCAGGGGTCTTCTGGTACAAATCAAGGTCTTGAGCACAGATCCTGTTTATATAAAGAACATGAAGTGCAACTCATTTCATCTGCATCCTGGAAAGACAGGATTCCTTCTCCATGAGGTAGTGTTTCCCAATATATTTATGAGTAGATTATATACACATTTAGATTCATGTAACACATGCTTATATATCTTTACATACATGCACATGTACATGTATTTGTATCTATATACAGGTTTGCATTCTGCTTTGAAGAGAGAGAGAGGGGATTGTTTCTAATGGAGTCCATGTATTGTGGTTTTAATCTTTTAAAGCCACAGCTTATGAGATATAGTTGTGTTACTGAAATGGACTTTGTTCTCTTGTCAGGCCCGTTCTGTGTCATGCTGTCCAATGCACTGGGACTCGGATCCACAGGGATCCTGGCTAAGCCAGTGTTTCAGTTCTGGTTTCCTGGAGTTACTGAGATAACTCATGTAGGCTTCAGTGGGGAATATGCTGAAACACAGGCTGGTTTTCCTCTGCAAACCTCCCTCAAATCTTTTCAGATATTAACAGGAATTAGGGGTTACTGAGCCAAGAAGAATTACAGAAAACCTCCAGCAGCCATTTTGTTTTGCTCAAAAAATATGCAATACTCATATATAAAAGAGCTGCACTTCCACATTTGCCATTTTCAAGTCATATTCTCAGCTCCTACTCAATGTACTGAAAGTACAACCAACTGCTGCTTTACAAAGGGGCTAAGCCAGGTAGTGAGGGATGGGCAGAGGAAACTAAGTCACTCTTCCATGTAAGTGCTTAATGAGTACAAGAATATAAAACAATAATAAATCGAGATAATCTGATAAAGAGCTTAAAATGGACTCCAGGCTCAGGAGTACCACAAATGAGATGGAGCAGACTCAGATTCTTTTTCCCCCCCTTTGTAATGTGTCACAAGTGTCTCTGGAAAGTTTAAGCACATTAAGCAAGCCCATTAATTGAATGAGCAGTTGAGATTCTAAGCCATAAAAACTACATCTAGGGAGTTCTACAAGAATTAATACAAGACAGAAATAATTAAGAAAACTCAAAGAGGGAGGGATAAACATCAAGACTGGATCAGGGGAATAACTAATATCTGACAAGACAGCAGCTAATATTTCAGATTCTCTTCTTGCTGTTTCAAATGTTCTTGTCTTGTCATCAGTCAAGAAAGGTGCTAAATTAGGGAACTGAAAGATGGACATTAATTGTACCTATAAAAATATAAGTCTAGGCTTACAAATTTCATAGATTATATGTCTAGGCAGAGATGTTCAGTCATATATATACTGACCAAGAGGCAAGTACAAATCAGTACATATAAATATGCTATAGTTCACTCAGTGGTCTCGGGTAGCATTCAGAGCTCATGACTCACGTCTACCTTCCAGAATATAATCCAACCTGGATAAGAAAACTTAAGAGAGGCATTGTTTCAGTTCTCTGAGTGGAATTTGAGTTTGCTCTATTAGGTACAAGCAAACCAAATAATTTAAAGGAAAATTAGGTTTGTACAAGTAAGGATGAAAACCACTGCAGTCAGCTGATTCCAGCTGAATCCGTGCTAAAGCAGGCTAGACTAAAGCTCACGAGGAAGCCTCTATTGCACTCACACATATTTAATTACTGCCATGTTTCATTCACCAACCTTACAGCAGTTGTTACTCAAAAGTAAATTTGGTTCATGTGAAGGAAATGAGAACCTTGAGCACAAGTAGAAAATGTCCAGCGCTCCAATTTCATTTGAGATCTGCTGCAGACTGAGGGAAAAACACTGATTTCATCCAGGTCTCACATGGGAGCTGTGATTTCATGCTAACAGCACCCTGACATTCCTCCAGAGTGAAGAGGCATTCAGAAACACACATTGAGCTTCAGGGACTCAGTGCCAGCTGTATTCTTTGGCCAATGGCCTGCAGCAAATGTTCCCCTTCACCTTTCCCCCTTTTAAGTCCCCTCCATACTTTTCTAGCCACACTCTGACTGCCAGAAGTGGCTTGTGATGCTGCTGGAAGGGGAACTTATACAACCTGCTGCTGAGGTTTGGGGAGGCCACCCCTGTTTACAGCAGAAAGTGCACAGGTTTGCTACAGGGAAGCTCTGCCACCACAGGGAAACACAGGCAGAGCTGCATTAGCAGGTGACTTAACACACAGAACTCTTTTGAGCTGCTGGTTCTGAGGGAAAAAAGAGGCAAAGGGCTGTTAAATCTCTCCTGCAAACATTACACAGTGAGTAGAATTGGCAAAAGTAGAGAATGCCACCCTCTCATCTAAAATGCACAGAGCAAGCCTGTTTAAAACAGTCTGTCACCATCCACTGTCAACTGCCTGACAGAAGCAGAAAGTGCTTTTTGAGACAGTCTGTAAGCAGGAGGGCAGGCTGGCCATGATGGGCTCTGGTATGCAGGTCAAGAGAAAGAGAGCTGCAATTAACCTCACTGGGCTTTGAAGCAGGTGGTTGGCTCCAATCCCCACAAGTAATTGTAAAAAGCACAATTGTCCCTGTTCGGTCTGTCACAGCATCCTCATTTTAGACTAATCCAGAAGAAAAGTAGCTAGCAGTCCAAAAGAGTAAGTGAGAAACCATTGGATGTTCAGGTCAGCAGAGGTTTATACACCCTTTGGGTCAACAGGTAAAAGAGAGGGAATGGGAACTGACAAGAAAACAACTAAACGCCTGCTTGTGGCTCATCTTTGCATGCAGGTTCAATTCCAGAGCTCCTACCTCACCCTCAGCTTGCAGGTCACTTTGTAAGGAGGCCAAATGAGATACATGTAAGAGGAGACAGTCACAGTCCTTGTGCCTGTTCACCCCTCAGGAATTTTGTGCTTAAACAAGACTTTGCTGCTCAATGCCTGGGTGGTACAACCATTTTTCTCCAGCACTCTCTTGTGTGGGAGGAGAGAGCAAGATGCTTCAGCAGAGGCCCAACCACATGGGCACCTCCTGTCAGCAGCACTTCAGGGCTTTCCCAGCCCAGACCTCATCTTCAAGTTCATCTTTCTTGCCCTTCAGACATACACTTCTCACTGGTATTTACACATAGCTGTGTGTGAACATATATAATGAATTTTAAAGGAAAAATGACTTCCCAAAGGAATGAATTGTGGTTAATTTGGTCCAAAGCAACAGTGACTAAGTGGATGTGAAGATGAGACCAAGTACAGTGTGAAACTGTCCTATGGCACTTCTCACCTGTGAATTTTTGACACACAAAACTGAAAGAAATGGTGGTACTTTTACAACTCATTTAAAGAAGAGGAAACTGAGTGTGTAGCAGAATTGGGAATAACACACACTCTTTTCAGGTGAAAGTCACAGCCATTTGGTTATCCAGTCAGAATTGCAC
Source organism: Xenops minutus (assembly GCA_035221455.1). NCBI lineage: Eukaryota > Metazoa > Chordata > Aves > Passeriformes > Furnariidae > Xenops > Xenops minutus. The sequence continues at coordinate 12,912,251 of JAWWEE010000034.1, read as the reverse complement.
ACGATTTAAATTTGAAGTTCAAATTCACCCTTGAAAAGAGGTCCTTTTTAAACCTACTGTCAAAAGAGCCTTCACCAACCAGCGCTTCAGCAGAAATGCCCTTTACAAGAGGAGTGTTTTGCTTGGAGTCAAGATCTACTAGACTTTAAAAAATACTCAAGTTTAATGGGATGGGCATGCAGACTTCAGTTCTGTAACCCTGATTTTTCAGCAGCAAAACCCAGCTTCATTCATTCCCCTTGCTGCCTGAGACAGTGCCCTTTCTGATGTCCAGAGCTCAGCAGGGGTCTGGCTGCAACCACCAACATCCTCTGCAAACAACCCACCCACCAGTGGAAGAAGAGGCAGGAATGACAGACCAGCAAACTGTGGATGTTCAGAGCAGGTCAGAGGAACTGCTCAGTGCTGCTCTGCAGAGAGCGTGTAAGGGATGCAAAGTCTCATAATTGTGGCTGAGGGTATAAAGAGAACAAACAGTTGTAACGAGATTATAAACCAAATGGTGCCCAGAGTAAATGGCTCTTTCTCATAATAATATTTTAACTGTAATTGTGTAGTAATTTTCCAGAAAGACGCCTTTTCCTCCTTTTCTGTGGCATTTTCCCTGATGTTGTTGTTACCCTGATAGGAAGGAAGTTGCTGAGCTACTTCAAACCCTTATGCTGTGTGTTTCTCTCCTGCCTCTTGCATCCTTCTATATGGCCACAGCATGGCTCTATAAGGCTTTTTTCTGGTTTGGATAATTTTCTACTTTATTTTTATTATTGCTATGTTTGCTTTAGAAGCACGGGCTCTGAAATTACTTCCTCAGCCAGAGGAATGTGACTTACTGTTTGAGTAATAGTTGCAGACAAAAAGAAGGATTATTCTTCCTATCCTTTTCTTTCCCCCTCTGTCAAACAGCAGTTTACCTCTGTGCCTTCCCTGACTCCTGTCCCCTTCTGCTCTCTGCACTGCCTGAAGCCATTGCTGCAGTCTCTCCTAAACCAGCAAAGGGACACAAAGAGGTGCCTCATGTCTTGAAACAAATAAACAAGCTGTTTTCCCAACCCCTTTTCATCTAAGAAATGCTGGGTTTATTTAAATTCAGAATTATGCCTGATAATAGTAATTCTAGTAAATGTCAGGCTTCTTGTTTTGGCTGTAGCTGTATGTTATGTCATGACATGATAATTATCCCAGTGCACAATATTTGACCATATTCACATGTCAAGTGATAACATAAAATTAAAACTTTTCATTAGATTTTGTTCTCCTTTTAAAATTAAAACTAATTGGCCAAGGTTGAATTACAGTTTTGCCTCAGAACATCAATTGTCCCTTTTCAGGCCTGTGTGGCAGTGCCAGTTCAGAGCCCCACCCTGTACTGCTGTTAACTGCTCAAGCACTTTGGGACATGAGACTGAAAGTCAACTAATAAAATATTTTATTCCCCTTTGATCTTAGACACACAGAATAGTTTTGAAAGTGTAATTTTCAAAATATTCTTTTCACATTAATTTGTTTTTATTGGCAAATGAGTTCTCCAAGTACTGTTCTCTAGAAGAGCTGCTGCAGTTTCAGATATAAGTGTTGGCTTTAGGAATCCCTTGAGATAAATTCTAAGGTTTGTTTCATACTTAGAAACAATAGCAAGAGTTTAAATCAAGTATTCCCCATCCCATGAGTTCGAAATGTGTTTGCTTTTCATCTTATCAGTGAATAATAGTTACACAGAAACAGGATACAAACTGCCTGGTTTAATGCAGTCCAACAGTTATAATCACAAATAGGAATAGAATGATTTCCCCCTCCTCCTTTCACTGTGATTTAGACTCAGGTCTGACACGTAATGCCGAGGAGTTAGAAGCAAGACTGAAAGGAAACCCCTTTGTCCAGGAAAGCACAGATTTGGAAAACCAGGTAATATATTGAGATGCTCTGTGTCCAAGAGCAGAAAACCATGAGGGTCTGAGCACTGGGCTCATGGAGGGGATTGCCAGTCACACAGATGCACAGAGCCACACGTGGACAACACGAGACCATCTCAGTAGTAGCTTGGCAGCAATTAGTGCCACAGAGTTAGGGATACCCTATTGCTTTAGTGAAGAAGCCTCTGCTCATTTTCTCTGTTTAACACCACTGCTGAAGGGAGGCAGGAAATGGAGGGAGGAGGGAGATGAGACTAGGTAGAGCTTGTAATGATGTGAATGGGTATTTGAAGTTTTAAAGTGTTTTTACCATTTAACCCCCATTGAAATGCACTGAACTAGAGGGAAGGACAGCATGGAAGACATTAACATTTGGGTTTAACAATGTAGACAATTGCTGTGGCTTAGAAAAGGTGCAGTGATCCATGAATGTACGATGAGAGTTTAAAAACCTGCTGTATGGAATGAAGTGTGCACTATTCAAAAACTGTTGATCTATGCAAAATAATTAAACAACACTTGAGATCTGCCAGGATTTCGGTCCCAGGTGCAGAGCAGCTGCTCTCTTTTGCTTTCCAGCCTGCCATGCAGGGGCGTTCCTGCTGGAGATGATAAGTTTGGCGGATGCACAGGTTGAAAGGGGAGCACCAAAGAAGGTGGGAGTGCTTTCAGGCTCCAGCCCACTGCTCAGACTCAATTCAGGCTCAGTAATAACTGCTGTGCACCCACAGTGATGGTGCAGCTGCTCGTAAGGGCAGCCACTCCTGTGTTTCATTATTGATTATGTAGAAAGAATGCTGAAAGCAATTGGGGGGCAGCTAACAGCAGTACATGGGGGCTGCCAAAATTTCTCTGCTCCATGTAACAAGGTCCTTTACCCATCAGCTGTGCTTTTAATTGCACTTTTTCTACAAAAAAAAAAGAATTCTGTTGGAATTAAAAGTTACTTTTTCTGCTCTCCCCACCCATTTATCATCGCCGTGTGCAGATTGAGAATGAGAGATCATCTCCATTAGGTCAAATCCATGGTTGATGGATTCTGCTGTCTTTGGAAGATAAGAGAATGTCTTTGCTCATGGTGGCTGGGTCAGTGGTTGGTCCATCAGGAATGTCACCTCCCCTGCACAAGAAGAAATTATGCTTGATACCAGTGATCAAATTCTAGTGGTGGCTGTGCTGCTGCTGATCTTAGCTCAGGCATTTCTACAGTTGGTTGGGAAACCAGATGGAACTCTACTTTGATATGTGAAAGAAAAATAGGATGGAACTGGTAGGGGATAGAGTGCGTCTTTTAAGATTTGATCCAGTCTTTGTTGAAGGAAAGGAAAGACTTTCTACTGATTTACTGGCCTCAGACCAGCAGTTTTCAAGGATGTGGGTACTTGACTGTCTATTTTGCAATGTAATGCAATGACAGCCAACTGCGACACAAGCTTGGAATGGAGACTTTTAGGCAGTGTTTTTTAAGAGGTCTGTCATATTTCAAGTTGTTTGGACAAACTGCAATTATGCCTTGATAGAGCAGGTGCTCATGGAACTTATTGCATGTGGTTCAAGCTCATTTCAGTCAGCACAGTTTGGTTTTGGGGGAAGCTTCAGAAAAACTGGGGTTTTTTCATTCAATCACTATTCTGATAATGAGAAAACAGGGAGAGGATCTCAGATCTCCTCCTTCCTTGTCCACTTGTGATCAAAATTGTCCCAGTCCCATTCTTGCTCCATGAGTTTCTTTTCCTTTTAAGCAATCTCCTATGCAAGTCAGCTTGGCTTCTGTTTGCCTTGTCACCATGATGCAGTGCCTCTCCTGAGCTAACATCCTTCCCAGACAGGCATGATTATCTCTAGACAGACATCTTCATTCTCTGCACTGAGATAAAGGATCTCTCACCAGCACAAATTCTAAGCACATGCTTGTCTGGGGTGGCTTTTGCTTAAGTATTTGATCCTTACACTTCTGCAGATTAGGCAGTACCAACACTTGTTAGTTTAAGTAAACATCCACGCTCTTCATATTCATCAGCTGGCATCCCAGAAGGGCTTAAGAGTTGTTTATCTGGTGAAACCCCAGCATATGGTACCAGCTCCTTCTTGCATCGATTCTAATTGCAAACACTGAACCTGTTCTGTAAAAACTGTTAATTAGGTGAAAACAACATGTATGTTTGAACTACAAGCTAAGGTGGGGGGCTTTTCTCCTGTTTTTCCCCCCCATTTGAACTGCTTGCACAAATGGGGTTATAGACTGACAGAATAATTTGCACATCAGTGCGAAAAGTAAGAGGGGAAAATATCCAGGCAGATGTAACAGTTTTGTAAAATAATGGGCTTTAAAAGTAATCTTCTGTGTACTAAGTAAACTTAGCAGTCATGATTCATGGCTTTAATCCCTGTGACTGAAATTTAAGATCTAAGGCTCCATGAAATTAGAGAAAAGGAACAATTACATGCATATTCATTCAATTTCATGTATTCTGTATCCTTCAATTTTTTCAGTGAAATTTTAACAGGGGAAATAAAAGTTTCTAAAGACTGTGTGCTACAAAAAAACCCCAGCAGATCAGTTTTAGCAGCTGAAACTAACCCACTCTTCTGCTCCTGTTGGTTTCTCAACCTTCCTGGAGAATGCAAGTCACCTCCACATTTCCTTGTCTCCACAAATATTTCAGAGATGCTATAACACAGCGTGCAAAAAGCTCAAGGACACTAAGTGTGTAGAGAACCCATGGAGGACTCTGGCAACTCAGCCCTTCCCAGCTGCACAGAAATGCTGTGGAGCAAAAGGAGGATACTCTCAACAGGACCAGTGCCCATGAAGTCCTTGTGCTGCTCCTGGATTATTCCACAGAGGAGACGAGCCCTTTGTGCTGCTGCTCCCACCCCTTCCCTGTAAATGCAGTGGGAATATATGGCAACTACAACAGCACTGTCAAGCCCAGCAGAAGACAAGACACACAAGCAATAAAGCTTGTGAGCTTAACAGTATTTAATGTCTTAAGTCATGAATATTTGCCACACTAATCCAGCCTTTAATCTTGTCTCAATACCACAAGGATACACCATCCTTATCCTAAAGGATCAATGGAAAACCAGAAAAACATCCAAAAAGAGCTCTTAAATTCACAGCAATACACTTTTATTTTGTAAAGAAAACACTGGTCCTATGCCTAGACACTACTGCATCAACATTCATAAGTCTTCTCAGCTAGATTTTAGTCTCTGAGCAACAAATAATTCATTAATTAGGAAAAAAGGGACATTCAGACAGCCAACACAGCCAACATAAGCAGCCCTCAAACTGCATTCATTCAGCCAAGTGCTTCAATAAAATTATTTGGGGAGAACGTCAAGAGCCTTTACCTAAAAAATTACTTTCCTTCTCTGGTCTCACAAGACTAAACTATACTAGACTGGTTTAGTCATCTAATACACAATGGCTCAGAAGATCAGCATTAGGAGAGAGGTCCCTGTTCAGCAGAGAACCAGACTGTGCCATTCCATCTCCTCCATGACTGCCTGTGCTGAGCTGTGCTCCTGTGGATGGCCCTTGCAGGGAATACTCCTGGACAGTCACTCAGGGAAACGGGGATGTCCTTTCAATTAATGCACTGGAAAGAAGAAGTCTCCATATATTAAAAATATGGATAGATTAGATTTCAAGTGTACAGTCTCAGAGCTTTTGAAATTGTCAGGGAGTGACTGGATGACACAGCATATCTTTTGCAAGAAAATAATTCATCTCTCTTTAATGTCAGAATGGCACAATCACAAGACTCAGCTTAACTCCTCAATGCGGAGTGCTGGATTTGCTCCTGTATATAAACAGTGCTAAGATTGTGTGAAGATCAGATGCTTCAGTTGTGACAAGGCCTCAACTCAGCTTAAACTGTGCACATAAATTCAAAGGAATGACTGTACACACGCTGCACCTCAGTGAGACGGGATCCCTTGAAAACAGGCCCCTCTATAACCCGCTGTCTCTGATGCTCCACACCTACAGACCCTCCTACTCTGAGCTGCAGTTTCTTGCCAGACCAGGGGAGGAGAAACCCAGTGTGAAAACAAGGGAAGCTTGAGTGGAACAGAATGAATCCTGCAGGAATTGTCCCCATGTGGGGACAATGATCAAGGTGACCTCTGCTCTGTTGCTGTCTGTTCTTTGACTTTTATTGTGTCAGTAAATCCAAACTCCAACAAGGGTGAAAGAAGCACATCCTGGCCTCTGCAGAGCAGAATATTTAAATAATTACGAATAATTATTTATAATTACATATATTTATAATCATATATTTAATTATATGTACATAATTACAAATGCCTGGTGCAATTGTGATACAAATGTTTGGCTAGTGCATTGATAGCGACGAATATGCTGCTCTGAAGAGGGAAATGTTCTCCCATTGACAGGCACCGATGTGCTCTCTATCTAAAGGGCCTGCAGGAAGGAGTGAGGGGACACCGACATCTGCTAACACCTCCCACCTTTATTTCCTCTTTCATTAACATGCTGGAGCTTTTGACCTTTAAATATCTTCCACCGTGGGCAAGGGACAGTGTTAAGAAAATGGTTACGTCTTTCCCTACACGCTGCTATCCAAATTCATCAATTCAGCCCCACATGACACATACCTGCCACAAGTCATTGAACAGTGTTTATGTTTCTCTAGAGGTTCTCTGCCAATGTAACTTACAAAGAGAATTAACTGTCATAATCCTTCTTTTACCGAGAAGGGAACACAGCCCATCAAAGCCCCCGAACAGAGGAGGAGCCCTGAGGACACACCATGTGTGGCTCAGGACGTGTGTGCAGGTGGCCCTGCACTGAACAGCACTGGGTTGGCAGGCCCAAAGCTCCCAGACATCACAGCAGAATGATTCTGCTGGGGGCTGCAGACCCAAGGGCTACAAGGGTCTGCAAAACACCTAACAGACCACAGTTTTCTCTTTTGAGGAGAACTAAGCGCAGTGAGAACAAATGTCAAATGCCTACATTTTGAATGGCACAGAGTTTACCTTTCTTCACAGAGCTCTTCAGAAACCATGACCTATGAAAATCAATACTTTGCTATTGGCTTTCACTTAAAAGCAGAGATTGAATTATCAAACAAATCTGGATAGAGATACCTGATTTCTCTCTCCACTGTGCTCCTCATGGGGTCATATTTGCTCCAAAGCCCATATGACATGGGTGGACTGGGCTTCTTTCTCATCAAATAAGACCCTCTTAAAACCCAGCTACAAATGAGCTGTGCTTCCTGTTTGTCCCTTTCTCCCATCTGCAGCCCCAGTGCATGGACTTGTATGAACTCTGTCTAAATGCCAAGACAGATCTGTAAAGTTCTTCAGTTTCCCCATCAAATCTGGGCAAAAACAACCATTCCAACTCATGCATGAAAGATAAGTGACAAACTGCAGAGTGCTGCCATAAGTTTTCTGTTGAACTTTGGGATTTTTCTCTTTTAGTCTGTTTTTTGACATCTTCCCTTAGGGCTGTGTAGATACAGAAAAACATGCCACAGTGAAAGAACGTAAAAACATGGGAGCAGTGAAAAAGGTTTCTATCTTTTCTCAAAGTTAGACCAGTTCACTTCATCACAAGAGAAGTATATGTAAAAGTCATGTACAAAATAAAAACATATCCTTGGAATCACAGAAAACATGAATCTGGCTCTCTTACTAGAAGTTATGAGTTTTCTTTCCTAAACACAAAGCCTACAGGTCCATTATGGCCTTAACAGGAACTGATTCGAACTGCAGTGTAACAAAGGATAGCAAACCAGGAAAGGTTCCTTGTCTTGATCATGGCTTTATATTTCTTTAATGATGCCACATTTGCCTAATCACCCAGAATCTTCCCAAAAAGCCTCTTCCCTAAAAGCCTCAGAAAACATAGGTTTGTTTAAAGCCTCTGCCATTGATATAGCATGGAAGGGGCCTGAGAGCTTCAGCAAAGCACATCCTGGTGTCTGCCTGCACAGAGAGGCGCTGCTGCTCCCTGTTCGGAGGTCAAATGATGCCGTGGTCACACACCACTTGAACACTGGGCAAACAGGTCCTTAGGCAGTACATTTGTTGGGTTTAATGCTGCTGACTAGATTTTGTCTTTATTTCCTTGAAGAAACTCATGTTTCGTCTCTTCTTCACCAACTGTGGAGTTCTTAATATTGGCTTCTCAGCTGACATCACACTGATTTTGTTTTACAATGTTTGTGCTGCGGGTGCATTTTGGAGGCTGTGATAGGACAGCTGTCATCTCCTCCTCTGCCGCTTCATTTCCTATTTCAGCCTGAAATCTTCAAATAGTTTCTTGCCTTGATCTCCCACTTCTGTGGCAAAGGAAGGTTTAGTGATGTTTTGTTTGGGATTTTAACCACACTTGCTGCCAATAATCATCCAATTTTTTTCTGTCCATTCACCTTATTCTGTGATAGATTTCTCATTCTTCCCTTTCATGTGTTTCTTTCTGTTTTCTCTTTTCAGCTCTTCTTTCTTTTTTGTCCCTCTAAGCTCTTACAGCTTACAGCTATATAGCTACCCTATCTGCTCTGTTCTCCACACAGAAAGACTTTCAAAAGGGGTTTAAGAGAGGATTCCCACATCTCCACAGAACACATTCCTGGTCATGCACTGATCTTTGACAAAGCCAAAAGAGTCTTTCCATCAAAATCACTTTGGCCAGCGTGGCAGGTACCAGGGAGCACTCTATGTCCAGTTTATTTTGGGTTTGCTAAAGGGTAAGAGAAAAAAGGACACAAGGGTTCTCACCACTGACAGAGTTCTTCACTGTAAATATTCCAGACTTTCAAGAAGAGGGGAGCTCATAAGTTTTAAGGACATTATTTCTGCCTGCCAATAATCTCATCTTTATAGCATGACATCCCGTCCAGCAGGCGTCTCTGAAGTCACTTTGTGACTATCAATGCTATCAGCTTCTGTTCACTGAAATAACTCTATTAAAGTCTCATGTTTTATGCAGGTCATAGATGCAGCCCTATTGATTTAACTTGAGAGAGCACCCTTCTTTGTGGTAGTGAGATGTTTGTTTTTCACCACTTTGCTGCCTTCCTTGTTGCCCAACAGACAGTCCCTGCAGCTGGTGAAGGTCACCAGTTCTCAGGGAACTCGTGTTCAACGCAGGGCATTTGCACTTATTGATTCAACATTAAGGGCTATTCTCATGCAGATGTGTTCTGCTTTGCCAATCCATAGTCCACTTCATCTCGCACTCAGCTTCAAGGGGATTATGCAGCAAATATTTTATTCAAACTAGAATAACCAAAAACTCTTTTCTGGGTTCCTGTGCTGTTCAAGAGGCTGCTGTCTAGAAAACACACTGGCACTTTGCTGTTGCACCTCACTTGCTTAACAGTGGGACTTCCAGAGCCTTCAGAATGGAAAAGATGTGGTACAAAGGGCTCCTTTCTCAGGAGGTAAAAAGGCCACCCCAGTTAGGACAGATTGAGCTCATGGGCATCTGCTCTGCCTTCCTGGAGAGCAGCACATATGCAGTGGCTGTAGCTACAGCCAAGGGGTTAGGCAAGATTGCACCAATACCCTGCACCGAGTCAGGGAGTTGGGAAGGGATGAGCTGCTCCCGTCACAGTTCTGCTTTTCAGGATACCTTATGTTTCTTTTTCTTAGTTCAATTTTTTCCTGTCAGTCTCATCTTAGCCTTCTTTATTTAGAATCACCTTCATTTTCAGGTACCTCAGGCTTTTCCCTGAGCTTGCTGAACTGCCTGTGACAGACAGAAAAATAATTCAAAGGACAGGCAGCAGCAGCCTCACTAACAGGATCCTTTCCCACCCTGACCCACAACTCACACAAGGTCAGCAACCTTCTCCAAGGAGCCACGCTCCTGTACAAAAACATCTGTGCATTGGGCCAAAGCTGGAGGCATCTTCTCACAAGAATTATGGAGATCAAAGTTGGCAATGATATAGCTTTCCTCAGCAAAATTAGTTACACAAGATGAAAATATCAATAATAACATAAGGCGATTAAACAAGCCACATTGTCAACTTTGTGAAGAACAGAAGGTCTTAGCAAATGGCTGTCTACTACACTTCAGACAACCACACTCACCAACAACATTGTGAAAAACAAACAAGCTGTAAGTTAAATAGTTCCAGTGGCATGGTATCCACAGCAAGGACTGGGAACCATCCCTACACCATGGGCATGTCCTTTAGTCAATGAACAGCATGAAAGAGAAGTCTCCCAGTATCTCAGCTCTCCCCTGTAACAGTGCTGGCTGGATCTTCCCCATCTCACCATGGTTAAGTGCAATTATTTAGGATCCAGCTGCACCCCTGTGGTCTCCTCGCAGTGTTACCTCTCATAAAGGACACAAAGCCATCCCTGGTGCTGTACAGGAGCAGGTTCCCTGGGGGAGTGCTGCAGGCTGGGTTGTAAGCAGGTGTGGAGGAGACACAGCCCTGGCTGTTTGCCCTAAGGACACAGCTCCACATTTGCAGCCACCACTTCCCTCCTACCCTTTATTTGCTTCAGTGTTACTTTGCCCTCGTTTTTTGTACTCAGGTCCTGAGTTCTTCACTCAGTAATTTTGAAAATGTTTACTTGGCATTTATAGTGCACAAAATGTGCTTAAAAACACAGAAATGAAGCATTTACTCCAAGGAAGGATTTTCTCATTTTACACTGATAATCTCTCATGCTAAACTCACTGCAGGCTGGGGAAATCTCAAAGTCTCCAGCTTCTGTGTGGCAGGGACTATTTAAGTCTGCAGATTTCCAGTATGGGTGCATTGAAATCTTTTATTTGTGGGGTGGCAATAAAAGATGTGGAGAGAAAATCTCCCCTGGCAACGTGTACTCTTGAAAGACCCTTTCAAAGCAAACATTCCAGCAGTAAGAAACACTTCAGCACGCTGCGTTCCCATCTTCCCCTTCCTTCCCTCACTGCCTCCCCAGCCTGTGCTCTTAGCATTGCAATAATAAATTCCTTTGTGCCCCATCTTACTAAAGTGTATACATCACCTTCATGCACTTGGCTGGGGAAGACCTCACAATCACAGGTTATGTTCTTTCACACAGCACTGTATTTTGTGTTTCTTTGCAGCCAAGTGTTATCAGCTGGCCATATAACATTCAATTTTTGGGGGAAAAAAAGGTAGAATGATTGTATTCTGAAATACTGATTGCATCAAATGGCAAGTAGATTGGAAGACAGTAATCATGCTGAGCTCAGACGATTAAAAACTCACTTGGAAAATTGGCACTTGCTGAGCCTTTATGGAAAGAAATGAATTAAGGAGGGAAACAATAAGGAAGGGCATACATTAATTTTGCTCTGCAGTGGATAATTTTGAATGTAAGAGATCTGAGGAAGAACTGTGTGTCTTAAGGATTTTCTCTTACGTCTTCAGAAGAAAACCTGAGAGCCACTGGAGAGGGATTGCAAATTAAATCCAAACAGTAATCTCAGAAGCAGCAATTACAAAAGAGCAAATAAATAAAGTATATAAATGGGAGATAGCATTTCCTGCTAGGAACTTATCTTTTCAGACAATGCCTCTCAAACAAAGAGCTGCCCTTGCTGGCAGTCCTGCTGGGCAATCTCCATCTCTGCTCCTGGGGTGACCCTCTTCCCCTCCGCACCGCTGGGTATTTGTCCAAGGCACTCAATAAAGGATTACCTCCCAGAATGTCTATATTGTAGCAAGCCCTGTGGAACTCCTGCTCAGCTGTGAGCACTGCTGGGCTGGCCCTGTGTCCACACTGCTTTTATACAGGGTTGAGAACACAGTCAGCACTCCACAAATAATCAATGCACACAGCTCAAATAAATGCTCAAATCTTTTTCGATAAGGTACACAACCATTACACAGCCTCTTCTTGACACTTGCAGGAGTTCATGTCTCTCTGCCCATGATTCCCTTTTTTATTACAATACATCCTTTCCTCTGGCTCATGACGGATTTTGGATCCATGCTCATGCTTCAGGGAGGTTTCCCCCTCCAGCCCAGCACAGGACTGTGTTGCTCAGCCCACAGGACATCACCAGTGCTGCTGAGCAGGAGCAGGCTGAGATTCCCCCTGAAGGAGCTGCAGAGTTTGGTATCTGCTGACCACACACTGCTAAAATCTGTGTTACATCCTTGAGAGGCCATGTCCTGCAATGCCTCTCACACGAGTGGTCTTGGCTCTCCCTCAGTAAAAGGGGCTATTGGCAGAATTATTATGGGAGCAGAAACAGAACAGGAGTGAGCACTGCAATGTCTGTCATGTGTCACATGGGCTTTATACACAGGGACACACACACCTCTCTACAGCAGAGCTCTGCCTGACTGCCAGAGTTCCAAACCTGCCCCACTGAGGAGCTGTAACACATGAAGGTGATGGAATTAGTTTCTACTTCCTGTTGAAAACATGGAAACTTTAAAGTTTTAATCCCTGCTTGACACTTTTGATATTTTTTAATATATACCTGGACCATGTTTCAATAGCCTGGCTTGATTCACCAAAACAACTCTAACAATTCAAGGAAGTCTTTGCTGTGGGAGTGAATGTCTTGGTACAGTGACATTAGTATAAATCAGACCTTAAGAGCTGACAAAAACAAAACGCTAAATCCTGCCATTTATTTAACCCTGAAGCCACTGTTTCCACTGAAGCTGAGGGATCCTCTCACTGGAGTGTGCAATGATTTGGGAGTAGAGGAAAACCACATTCCAATGTGATTCTTCCATACTTCATGCAAATGGAAAAGGAAATCCATTTATAACTTCACTTTGTTCTTTCATCCTTATTTAATGAGCTGTCTGATTCAATAATCCAGCATTTAGCTACTATTCTTTTAGGCTGGATTTCCCCCATTCCCCTCAAAATCCCAGCTATACCCCAGTCCTGATGCACAAAAAGGACAGATCTGCCAAGCTAAATGGTATTTCTCCTCTTGTTGCTGTTCCTATGAAGAAAAGCAAACTAGTTTTTATTCTGATTTCCCATTTCATATAATGAGAATGCAAGAATATTAATAATTAAAAACATAGAAAGAAAAAAACCCTGCCTTCTCCTACAGAGGAGAAAGGAGCTAGTTACTGTCAACAGTAGGTGCTTCTTCTGTCAAATAAATCAACTGCAATTCAAACGGATGGTGGCGTTTCAGCCTCATCGTCTCCATCTTCAACTCCAATGATGCGTCTCTTAGGAATGCATCTCAGAACACTTTACTAGAACACAGGTGTGGACAGGTTAAACCACAAATTCATACACTCGAGCTGCATTCAAAATCCAGCCATGACCCACAGAGCGAGGGGAACACAAAGCTTTGGTTGCTGCACGTGCCCATCCCTGCCGAGCTGCCTCAGCACAAAGTTCTCTGGAATTAAAGCCACCTGTGGGTTGAAATATTCAGCACTGTCTGTAGATGTTAATATACATTTTTGGTGCCCAAACCACTATTGCTGGCTTTAAATAGCATGCTCTGCCATCCAAGCAGCAAGGCATCATGTGCTGCCCGGTCCCATCTCTCTCAACCACCACATCAGGGGAGAGGGTGGCAGATAAAGCCTTTCCTCTCGTCCTGTAGCTGACAGCTAATGGCTGTTTTAACTGTCACATGGAGCAAATGTTGCCCTCTGTAGCACCTCTGTCACTCCAGTGCCTGTCACACACTCCTGTGACTTTAACTGAAAGCACAGTTTGGCCCCAGGGGTTTTGACGGCAATGGGAACCTGAATTAATTTGCCCAGCCAGAATGATAGTTCAAGAGGTATAAAAGCCTCAGAATCCATGAGGTTCATGCAGCCACAATTAGAATATTAAAGTGACATTAAAGTTTATAAAGCAGTTTATTTCCCGCAGAATATGGAAAAAAAGCCTCCAAAAGTTTGTCATTTTCTCTCAACAACAGCTACTTATTGCTACATTTGCTTTCATTAAGCCTGGACTGAGTTGTTTACTCTGTGCATTTCTTAGTATAAAATATTCAGAGTTTATCCAAAGCAATACTGTGGTTCAGCTAATGATTGTTTCCCAGGACTGGGATCCCTGCCCTTTGCATTTCTGCTCTCAGAGCAGCCAAATGCTAAGCCAGAGAATTATTTTCTTCCTCTGAAGTAGCAGCTGGTGCCTTGGAAGACACCATAAGCATCTCTGCCGAAATCTGTGTAATTGCACATGTCGGCATGGTCTGTTCTTAACGTATCCTTCTCCCAGACAAAACACTGTTTTCTCAAGCTGGCTTTGAAGACTGAGTTTAAAAATAGCTTCAGGAAGGCACGCACATATATTTTGCTATAAACTGTGTACAATGTGTACTGTATACAGAATATTAATTCTCCAATATGTGATTCTGTGAGACTGTCTCGTTGGCATCGTTATTGCTATACATGGAGCTGATTTGTGTGCAAATACGATTCTAGACCCAAAGTTTTAGCTTGGCACCATCCTAAAACAATATAGATTTCAACCTGTTGCTGAGTAACAAGAGTACTTTTCAAGAAAAGTCTTTAACATGCAGTCAGTGGCTATGGTACTTTGTTCTGATCATACTTTGTCAAGCTAGAAAACTAATTAGCAGAATCTGCTGACCTGGATGTCAGAACCTCTGATACTCCAACAAAAAGCAAAATCCTTAATTCAACAGTAGACATACTGTAGAAGGATCTGAGGTACTCTCTTGCCATCTCTTATGACTCATAAAGAGGAACTTTGTATGGGGACAAAGAAAGTGACTTTTTTGGCCAAAATAACTTGAAATTGTAAGAAGCTCTAATTTATAAGTTGGATGAATTGCAAGTAGTTCAATGATAACTCATTATTGCTCTGACCCAGGCATATCTGCCTACAGATACAAAACACAAGACGTCAAGGCAAGAAAACTTTCTTGCCAATAAATCCTAGTGGGACAGGAATATCCCTAACATCCCCATGGCACTACTGAGACAGAGACATCTTGCACGAGGTCTGGAGTAAAACAGGTAAAGCAGACAGGTAAACCAGAACTTCTCAGACCAAAGCAAGTTCCTCACCTCCTAAGAGCTCTTTCCATTCAGCTGAGGAATGCTTCACTGCCATAAACCTCCTGCCTCTGCCAGACATCAAGGGAGTCATTATTTCAGGGGCTTTGTAATGGACTGCAGAGCCTGTCACCTCCCAGCTCCCCAAGGCAGGTGGGGATGGAGCTGACAGTGCTTTGTGGTTGTTAACAGCTGATTTCATGGAGCTGATAACTGACTCACTGGCACTAATCAGGTGAGATTAAAAGGACAGCATGAACAGGGAGATGGACTCACCAAATTAAGTATTTGTACTTCAAAAGCTTTCTAGTTACACAGCTCATGCCACAGCCCAGACCTGTCCCCTGCTCTGGGGCAAGACAAAGAGGTTAAACCTCCAGAGCTGTCAACCTTGAAGCATTTACCAGCACTGAAGAAAAAAATCACTTAAAAAATAAGATCTAGTTCAAAACGAATTGTGCAACAAACCAAGTGGCACCAAAGGAAATCCATCATATAAACAAGTAGAGAGGATTTTCATTGCTGCCAGAAAGAACTTGGACTCCTGGTGTGAGCTAATCTCTTCGTGAGTGACCACAAAATAAAGCTCTTGGGTAATACAGTGATAGGTACTCAAAAATATGATAGATGGAGAAACAAGATTAGCTCTACTTTATGAACAAGTCCATTACATTCTTGATCACGTACTTTAATGGCAAAGCAGCTGCAGAACTTGCAAATTACAAGCTCTGGCTTTGTTTTCTGAGCTGCTGCATAAATACTTGTATTTAACAACTCCAGGCAGGTGCTTCTTTCTGTAAATTGTCCTAAGAATGTGCTGTGGGCCGCAAGGAACTGTTCCCAAAAATTCAGAATCATCTACAGTGGAGAAGGACCTTATCCCTCCATTTCCCTACTTATGTTTTCTGCGTGGTTCCTTGTAGCAGTTCTCATGCTGGGGTTGGAGATCCCTGTGCCCAGGGCTGTTGAACAAGGTCCTCAGGGCTCATCTGCTTTTTGTCTGGAACAGGGAAGAACCCTCCTCAGATTCAATCTATTCCAGCTATTACCTTTCCTGCCTTTGTTACACTGTTTTTACTGCTCATTAGATAAAGCTGCTGCCAGGAAAATTAGGTCTTCTATTGTTTTACCATTAATTATGGAGAGTTCAGGATAAGGTTTGTGTTAGAAAAGTAGGGGGCAGGAATGGCTCGAATTTTACTTTCACTATAATTAGACGGGAAATTATGAAAAGGTGAAAAATAATTCATCCAAGAGCTTTCCTCCAGCAAGGCAACAAGAAGACGGAGTTCATGGGGTATTAGTGAACACCACAGCTCTCAGTGTGTGCCTGCCCCAGCCTGTTTGTAGTGCCCTTCACGTGTGCACAGAACGGGCAGGATGAGGCAACTCTGACTCCCTTCTGTTCAACCAAGGGCCCTTTATGCTACCAAAAAAACACAGGCTAAATCAGTCCATGGATGCTGTTTGAATGACTGCAGAGATTAATTGGAACCATCAGGCACTTTCTGCATAACTTGCAAAGGACATGAAAATATGACTAATCTAAGAATGAATTAATTGGACAGCTGTCTCACTTTCATTTGAACACTATTGAGATAAACATTTGGGCTAAGAAGTTGTCCTCATTAGAATTTCTTCACTTCATGTTGATGGCGATGTTTACAACTACCATGAAACTACAATGTTTTCAGAGTTTTTCTTCATGTGAAATTACTACAGTTCAGGTGTTAAAGGCACTTTTACAGGGAGGAAAAAGGGGTGCATCAACCTTGCTTGCAGCTTCTGACTAAAGACTAATCATGCCAAAGCCTCTCAGGGTAGAACTCCTTCTGTAATTAACCTTTTGTAATCAACTTCAGTCAAGTTTCCACCACTTCTTTCTTTTCAGCTTCACAACCCAATTTATTTATTTATGGTATGCAGGAGAAGCAGGACACTGGGAGAGAAGTCCTCCCAGTGAGTCTGTGGCAGCAGACCACTGAAGTTAATGAGACTCCAGTGGAGATAAGGATTTTGTCCATTCAGAGTCAATAGAAGCTTCAAAAACTGTATAATGCAGATGGAAGCTGGGAAAAGGATATATTTCTCTGCTTGGTTAGCAGATAAGGAAGCAAGATTCCAAGGGGAATGAGTGATTTACCCACAGACACACAGGAAATCAGCAAGAGATATGGAAATTAATGCTGAGAAGCATTTCAGTGCCTAACTCATAAAGCCAATCTTTTCCCTCAAATGCCAAGACTATTAAATGTTCCTTTTCAATAATGAAATAAGACTTTCATTGACTTACAGTAATGTTTCCATCAAAATATTTTAGAGGGAAGCTGGTTCCAGGGGCTGGTTGGTCAGTGCTCTGTCCAGCTGGAGGGATCAGCAGTTGTAGGGACCAGGGATTGCAGATGAACTAAGACAGTTTCCCTGTGAGATTCCTTTGAGGATCACATCATGTTAAGGTCAGAAAATGCAAGGTCAGAAAGAACTAAGTGTGTTTTATTATATTTACACTAATTAGGTGGGCTTTGAACAAAGTGGACTGAAATACTCTCTCATTGGGAAGTTATGAAACTGTTAGGCTGAGGGAATAGAGGGCCTAGAACAGAGAAGAGTCACATCTCTTGCCTGCAAATAAATCACTTGTACATCACAAATCTGTTTGGCCATCTCTGAGCAGGAGCAATGTGGTATTGAGGTAGCTGCTAAGGGAAGCACTTGCTGTGTAAATACATAATAGCTGGGCCAAAGCCTGCTTTTATTTAAAACAGCTTCAATTCATTGTGTTTAAGAGAAAATAATGATGTTAGAGCAGTGATCAAAGACTTCTCTCATTAATTGTCTATTAAATCATTAGCTATTAAACAGAAATAAAAGGTTAAGAATGCAACACTGTTCTGCCCAAAAGAATATTAATATCTCTCCAATTACAAAGAAACAATAAAGGCAGAATTAACAGTGAAAGGAAGCTTAAGATTAGGCAATTAGATCCAAAATGCCTGACAACTCTGATTAGAGGGTTTAGCAGTACAACCTATACAGAAAAGGCAACATGAATCCAGAAGCAAAGTCAATACTGACTTTACCAAAGGGGCTTGTAAAGGGAATATGCATTTTTCTGAAAAAGAAATAGAGGCACATAAATCCTGTACTAAATTTTAACTCAGCTAATTAATTGTTATGGATCCAATCTTGCAACCAATACATATATTTGCAGTTAAAAAATTATGCCTGAACAGCATTCAGTCTGAAAGTACCTCTCAGTAATTTGTGACTGAAATCCATTATAAGAATGCTGCAATTTTCACAAAAATAACACTGCTTCCATTTTATATCACCAGGATGAGGCAATATCTAGTCAATGACGACCAGAGTCAGACCTCTTGTTTTTGCTCATTAAGTCAAAATATTAGAGAAACAGGTACCAGGTCTGGGAAAGGGTCCCAGAGACATTCTCTCCTGTCAGGGATTTGATACCCAAATAATTTCACAAAGCAGTCAAATAAAGACCTGATTTATACCAACTTAGTCACTACCAAAAAAAGCTAGTAAATTATAACACAAATCTTGTGAAACCTGTGCAGAATCCTGACCTGTGTTTTGGTCTGCTCTGTCCAGATCACTGAGAGGAAGGGGAAGACACACGCCAGCCTGAGGGTGCTTTGGAGCAGATCTAATTCCACTGAGATACACAGCATTTTGAAACAGGGGAAAAGAAAGGTGGGCAAAGGGCACGAGCTTTGCTGTACTGAAGTGTGTAAATCCACAACTGCAACTGGCAATCTTGTCTCTGCTCACAGAGGTCATGTCAAGACTTATTTAGTCTCCAGCTGCAGTGGACCTGTTAAATTTGGGAACCAGAACAACTTTCTGTGCAGCTTTGACAGGATACTCGTAAGGACAACTGCTGGTTGAACAAAATGGGCTTTCAACAGGCAGTGCCCTGAAATGCAACAACTCATGGGAGTCTTTCTCCTGACCTTTTCCTGTCTGCTTCAGTCCAGTGCTCTCTACAAGAGAGCAGCAAGTCCTAGAAATATTAGAAACTCATTTAATAGAAACCAAAGTCCCCATACACAAAATGATCTGGATCTGCTTTTCTGAAGTGCAAATAAATTACAGTCTCAGCAATATGTTGATGAGATATAACTTGTTGCTTGAGTTTATGATACGGACAATTCATTGTTCATATTTATCAACTGATAAATAATAGCCAGGAATCAGATAATAGCTATATGCTACCCAGCAGATAGAAGAATAGCAACATATATCAAGACAGTTTGTTTGTTTGACAAGTAATTATGTTAGTCATAAACAAAGATATTCATCCATGTTCCTCTGGTAAGGATCTTCAAAGAAATTCAGTTTCCAGAAAAAGAAAATGGGATGTTTTTCTTTCCCTATCTGATATGTAAGGGAAAATAAAAAACTCATAAATAATAAAAAACCCCACCCACCCCATATAGAATTCACTGCCGTCAATTCTTAAGTACATTTAAAACAAGAGCACTCACAAACCCCATAATAAAATAAATTAACCTATTAAAGATATTCAAAAGTACCTCTTTTATGCCTAAAAATAATAATGAGCTAAAAGCTGAAAGCACTGGTGTCAGAAGTCAGGCAGTCAGTGTCTTCATAAAGTCACATTTATGTTATTTTCATCTCAATGTCAGGAAGGCAGAACCAGTTGAACATAATATTAAAATAAACCAAATAAACAAACCACAACATTGTTTAAAAGCTCCCAGCTCTCATTTTAAGAATCCTTGCAATGTCATTATAATTTCCTATTTTCTGTCATGCTCCTCCAGATTTTGGCACAATTCAGTATCTTTAATTGTAAGAAACTCCTGACTGGAAACAGGTGATAGAGCCAGAAGCACGGAGGAAACCACCCTGTGTGCTGTTACAAAATACTGCATTACTGCTGGGAAACAATGGATGCAGCAAATCCCACAGGAACAAAGACCGCTTGGGAAGGAGCTGAGCTTTCCTAAATGCGATACAGCAGCAACACGTTCTTTCTCCTCAGCAAAGAAAGACTGGGACAGCTCTTTCAGGATCCCTGGCCCTTTCTCCCACATGGAACAGGCAAGCACAAACAGCTCTGCATCAGCCTATTGGAATCTGTTGACCCTGCAGGACCTCTGGAGACCCTTCTCAGCACACAGTGGACACCACCCTCCACCACAGAAACACCCTTCACTGTCAAACAACTGCTTGATGGGAAACCCCACAGGTGGGCCAGGTCCCACTATGGTGGTGGTGGTGGAGAAGAAGGGAGTGAAACCTCCATCCTCCACCTCATATAGTGCCTTCCTTACCTTTATGACTTCTTCATCAGCTGACTGGCACTCGATGGAGTCTGAAACGTCCACCACGGAGCCGTCCTCCTGCACCGCAACAACCTTGACTGGAACTGACACGGTTTTGCCCGTCAGAATGGCCGTGTTAAGGACTTCTGTGTCCTGTGTGCACAGACAAAGGGAGGAGGGGCATTAGAGAGGCACAAACCCATGAGGACAAACCCATCACTGCCTGGGACAGGGACAGGTGCCCAGGTGGGACCCTCCTTTGCACAAACCCTTCGAGCTCCCTGCAGTCCATGGGTTACCAACTTTCTTGGGCAAAAGCTGCATCTGGACAATCAAGTTCTGGTTTTGACAAACATATGGACTTATTCCTTTTGAGCTGTGGCAATGAAATCTGTAATGTAATAAGGCACAAAGGCCTCTCTGCAGCTCAGTAATACCACAGGTAGGATCTGCAGGGTGTCAGCAACATCTCCCAGCCCCTTGACCCAAATCATGCCAGTGATTTGGGAGGTGATAATCAAGCATTACAATAACAGTATTTCTTCCTTACTGTCCCAACTAACAATGCTGTGTGTTGACCATTTTCCCTTTTTTGAACTTAAATATGCCAGGAGAAAAACTATGTATCCATACACTTATTTTTTTTTTTAGTTTTCCCCATCAAAATGCCACCTAGAGATGTTTTACCACATTTATCTCTAATTCTGATGAATTCACAGTGCTGGCACTCTAATGACTCCATTAACACAGCCTTCCTCTGTGTCTCAGTATGGCTGCAGTTTGATTAATTACTCCAAATGAGTTGCTTCAGAGGTCCATGCCTCGTGTAAGCAGGGATGCAGAGTGGAGGGGAGCAGCCTGTCTCTGCATAAGCAGTGCTTACTGCCAGCCCAAAACCTAAAACACACACACGGGGAAAGGAATGCTCTGGGATTCCACAGAGATTCATTCCGGCCCTCTCGAAAATCCTGCAAGAGGAAATACTGCTTTGAATCAATCCGCTTTTCATTTTTCAACTTCCATAAAACTAATTGCTTGCCACTTGGGGGTGGGGGGAAGTTGCTTCAAACTAATCTAACTTTAAATTCCATTATTAGAATTGGTGGAAGAAGAAATGGATTTTAGTGAAAAATTTGATGGCAGCTTGCATAGGGAGATATATTCACTATCGTTTGCTCTGCTGCTAGATTGATAGAGAATAATGGGCATTGACCACAAGCTAAGGACAGCTGCAGAAGACCAATAAATACTTGCAACTAAGATGTATTATTAATCAATATTCAGAAACTTCTACAAAAAGCACCCTGAATTAAATGAGCTGAAGTACTAATAACACTAGTGCCAGCTAACTAATATAGTCTTCCAGAGGTTTATGGGCAGCCATGTTCCCCAAAAGCATTTAAGCATCACAACAGCACTAAGAGGACGTGCTCAACTTGACACTTAAACTTCAATGTGATTTAAGAGTCATCTGGAATAGAGATGCTTTTCTGCATAATACCTCATGAAATAAATATACCCTCTTTGTCTGTTCTCTGTGAGGCACAAACCAGATGTTTTACATAGTAAATGACTGTCTAGTTTTTGTTTATGCTGAATGGGCTCATTTGTAACCAGCTGCCATCCATGAGGGAGGGACACTGGGAAAGAGAAGTATGTGACAAGTGGAAGTGTGAAAGACCAACTGCAAAACCTTTACAAAGACTGAGATTTAAACAAGGCTAAGAAGAAAATGCATTGCCAGGTGAAAGAAAACACTCTAGATGCACCTTGGGTGGAAAAAGGTTGTATGAGATGGACAAAGAGAAACGGAGGGTAATTCATCCACGAGCATGTCAGAGAAGAGATGGATTTCACCAAACCAACTGCTAATATCCCATATATCCTAAGCCATCAACCCAACATAAACATATGCCAGATATATGATGAAGACCTGGTGGTCCTGTGTCAAAAGGCTCCCAAGGAGCAGTTTTCCATTTCTAAGCCACTCTCCAACATCAGACGGTTTTCTTCAGTGCATCTGGGGAAACACTATTGCGGCCAAGGTCACTAACAATGAACATATGACTGATTTCCCTTCCAAACACACCCTGTTAGCACAGCAACTCCTCCAGGTCAGGCAGGCAGTCCTTGTATGCAATTACAGTCTGCTCCAAAGCACTTCCAAGTCATAGATGAAAGGCTTCTTTGGCCTTCAGTGGACTTGGAACCACGTTCTCGACAGGCCTGAACCAATTTCTCCTTCGGCTTTTGTGCTGTTGGTTCTATCACACACATGTTGACCATCATGTGTGGCAAAGGATAAAAAACCTCTGCCTCCTTTGAACTCTAAGTGCTGTTGAGCTAAAGTCTGACTTTGATGTGCTGAAGGAGAATGCAAAGTTTATAAAGACATTTGCATTCCTTTCGTAAACTCCCTGTGAAGAGGAGCATGAGACAAGAACAAGCACAAGAACTGTCCTGAACCTCCTCTGTTTCCCAGTGCTTACAGGAACCCACCATGCTAATTAGCTGGTCCTGCCTCACAAAAACTGCACTTCACTGGTAAGCAATTCCACTATAGAAATCAATATTTCAGATGCCTGGTGTTACACAAGTATAATAGGCTGTGTAAAGACTTTCTAAGAGCTGGCTATTTATAGACTGAAAAAATGTATTTTCTCTGAGGAAGAAATATGAACTAATTGACTGTCCAATAGATTTATAAACAGACTTTTTAGTGCATCTTCAAAAAGTAATAGCATTTCATTTAAATTCTGTTATGTTTGGGTTTTATTTCCATGGTTGGGTTTACTGCAGGAAAAAAAGTTACTGAACTTTAGATACCTGTGCTGGTTATCACTAACAGCATCCAACCTGTAGGGATGGGTATTTGTCTTGATTTGCACAGGTATGTCCTCCCATGTGGCACAGTATAAGTGACACATGAGGAACACCCAGGGACCACCTGCACAAACCTCCAACTGTGGACACTTCAAGGACCCTGGTGAAAAACTGGGAATCCTTTCCCATTTCTGTTGTTGAGGGTTTCAGCTGGCAGATCTTGACCAAAACCCTCAGTTCAGCAGCCTGGGTGGAAGCTACACATTCACATCACAGGCTCTGAGTAATAATAATGTGCGTGTTTATCTCCAGCTCTTTCTCTGTACCTGAATGCATTAGCACTTCAGCAGAGCTCTTCTTAATTACAACTGTAACCTGCTAATAGCATTTCTTTGTTGTCTGAAGGAATCTACTTCTTATGCAGCCTAGGCTAAATTAAAATTTAATACAACATCAGGTCGCAACAGAACTAGGAAGCAAATGACAGCTGTTTAATTAAAACCTAAAGCTGATTAGATGGCACTACTGAGAGAAATACTCAAGAGGAAGAGCTGAAAACTACTGAAACTCTAGGCCAGGATAATGGCTTTATTTAAATATGAGTAAATGCTGCACACAGCCATACTATATGTTTGACAACCTGTTGCTTTGGACAAACGGTGGGGGAAATGTGAATGGGAGACACATCAAGAGTCATGATAAAGCTGTGACTGCAAACACTGCTGTTCCTTGTGGATGGGACCAGAGGCAGGGATCACTGAGGAATAACTCCCATAGGTAGACACAAACCAACTGAGGAACTCCAGGCATAAAGTTCCCAATAATTACACTTCAAACACCATGGTGACCTAAATCCTCCTTAGGCAGGTGACTCTAGGGCAGCTCACCCACCTCCCATACACCAACATGAAAAGAGGGTGTTTCCCCTCTCTTTTCACTGAAAAATAAAGGCATAGAGAAACAGATTACACATGTCACAAGACAGCATCTCAGGAGCTGGGCACAGGTTACCTAGCCCCCAGCCCCAAATCACCAGGGCACGGTTGCTGCCCCTCTGTGAGCAGCCAGCATCCTCTCCCCAAAGTCTGACGTGGCATGGAAGTCCCACACCAACCCAGTTTCCCGTGACAGATATCATCCTTGTGATTAATGCACCAGCTGGTTGTGTTTTTTTAGAGGTTAACAAAACATGCTACAGTACAGTAAACCCAATAAACACTCAATTGTAAATCAGGAGGGAAACCTAAAAAGCCAACCCTATTCCACTGACAAATGCTACAACTAAATGCCTTTTGGCATTTAGCTGAAATGACTGTCTTCAGTGAAGAAGGCAGAGAGCTGGAACATTTGTCTGTAGAATTGCATTCCTTCATTATTATTTCTTTCCCCAGAGTGTACCTCACGAAAATGCATTTGTAATATTAGAAAGAAAGTTTAGGAGCCAGTTCTGCCTGGAAACGGCAACTCTAAAAAAATGTAAATTACAGGGCAGATTGTGACGTGTGGGCTGGGCTAGGGAAGGGTTTTTATTTGATAAATTATTCACCGCCTTTTTCTTCAGATCAAGAGCAAGTCAATACAAATCCATTAAGCAAGCTTAATATATAAATCAGATGCTTTGCTGAAATTATTGTAATCTAAAGCAATTCTGTACTTTCCCCACCTCATGGCTGAATACCAGTTTATGTTTCAGATACATATTAATGAAGCTGTCTATATTTTCCATTATGTCAGGTAAGATACACCATTTTGTCATCCAATGGTGAGAACAAACAACTGGGATTATGTGTTTAGGAAACATTAGGAAACATAAACAGTCTTGCAAAGAGATGATGCTGTTATTTGACCCTTTTTCCTTGCTCTTTTCTTCTTCCCTTGTAATAAAGGACCAAACTATGGCTACTTCCTTACTTGCAAACATCATTTTAGTGGAGCCACTTGTGGAATCAACTATTTACCAAGTCTTCAGGTGTCAGCACGAGCCCCCCTGCCCTGACAAGCACATGTGTTGCCAGAAGGTCATTCCCACTCCCCCCAACATCCCTCTGTTTCTGGCTGTTTCCTCCTTCCAGCCTCCTGCCCAGCATATCACTGTGAGGAGGGATCAGTTATGGCAGATGGCAAATCACAAATACTGCAGGCTATCGTGTCAAAGTTAAAGGTCATCCTTTACCTCCTTTGTTTACCTAAATAATAGCTTTATTTCATAGGGGGATCCCAAATGAAGATCAGGCAGGTGCGTCTGTTCTGCAGGAGAAATTAATTAATGCAGATTGAACCATACACAGAGGTTCCTAATCACTGGTTCTTACCCAACAATGTAAGCAGCAACCATTAGCCTGAATGAATATTATTCTAGATGTGTATCAGTGTGTGCTGCAAAACCAATTTGCTGTAGCACAAAAAAAGCATGATCCAGAGACTCCAAAGTGCAATCTTATTTCACAACTTGTCTTTTTGCCACAGATGATACACTGGAGGAAGTTCTTGCCTTAACAGAGTGTACCTGGCACATGCAGTCAGCTGGAGTGGTAATTCTGTCTTGGAGTTCATGGAAACTAAAGCTGAGATTTATTCCATTTTGTGTTTTATTTTACGAAGGAAATTCAGCTCATTTTGAGGTTTATGTAGAATGAATAAGCAAAACCTGCTGCTGAAGGAGAAACCTGATTAGACTCACAGATACTGTCATATCTGTGACCTGAGGCAGTTTTATTTTATTTTTGATAACTCAGAACAGATCTGCCCCCATTAAGCAAAGGTTCAGAAGACAGCCTGGTGCACTTGGCAGAAGTAATTGCAACCTGTCAGGCAATCTCCACTGTCTCAGCTAAGTACCAGTGCCTTCTGCATGAGCAAAAGACCTTTCCTGAGACTGGGCTCTTGCTATTTCGTTTCATCACATTATGTCCCACTAGAGTTTATTCACCAAACCTGTTGCATTAGACATTGTGACACCATTTCTCTGAGGGAGAAGGAGCTGGAGAGCTGATTTTAGTTGTCTGCATAGAGAACAGACAGAGCTCCTGCCTTGTGTTCAGGACCTTTTAGCACACCAAGAAATACAGGAGCTAAAGTCAGCCTAAAAGGATGCTAAATTCTGCCAGTCATTCATGCTGGCATTTATGCTGTATTTAGAAATCTGAGCTTTCATCTGGCAGACTTGTGCCAGTTCTTCTCAACACTGAATGATTGGGACCCATTTTAAAGCACAGTTAGAATTTCATAGTTCATTTAAAGATACTGTTTTTTCCTTTTTATTCCAGAAAAACATAATCATGGTCTGACTTAATAAAACTGTGCATCACCTCCAACTGAAATCCCTGTATGCAAGTGGACACAAAATGGGTAAGTTGTCTACTCGAGAGCAGTGAGCCTCAGTACAGACTGATACACTAATGATTGTTTGCAAATGGCCATGAAATTAATATAAACACTCCTGAAAGGCATCATTTTTTTCCACAGAGAAATCTAGGGAGCCCATGCTTTGACTACTTTATGGAACATAATTATCAGATTCACTTGAGTACCAATAGTAGTCTAAGATATAATTTTCTGGCTCGGTATCTTTGTCCCACAGGTTTAATATTATGTAATAACTCTGGGAATGGCCATTTTGAAAAGTTTCTTTCAGACACTTTTCTAACTCTTTTCCTAGTCATGACAATTTCCTTTGGAGTGAGTTGGAGGGAGGCTTTTGGAGCAAATTCTACGCCACTGATGCAAAGGGAGAGCTGGCAACTCCACGGCTTGAAAAGGCTTCAGTTTCACAAGTGCAAAACTACCGACACTGAAGCATAAGGTTGCCTATCACATGAGTTTACTGCCACAATCTGTGTGCTCATCTTCTACCCTGAGCACTACCTGGGCAGGAATCCATGTCCTTCTGTAATAACAGCTGTTTAATGCTATAGAAGATGCACTAATTAGTTACAGCATGTCCACACCACTTCCCAACACACTGCAGGAGCATCATCATGAGGGGAGTGTGGGTCCTCTCTCTGCTTCAGACACCGTGACTTGCTTTGTGAAGCCATTCAGAGTGGCTCTGGCAACAGAAAACCTCTTTGTGAGCAGAAAAAGATCTGTGGGAAAGTGATGGTAACATCAGGCAAAGTCCTCTGAGATCCCCTGACAGAAGACAGTTGTCCAGCGTTCACTGTACAGGGGGTTCAGAAGAACTGGATTCTACATCTTCTCCCTCAGCATAGTTCAAACACTGGTTAAGTCCTGGGCAGAACTAGATGAATATTAACTAAATTTCAGAGGTGCATTATGGAGCTTAAACTGGAGTAGAGATGTATGAGATGCTCACATTCAATGTCCTGCAAAAGGAGGATTTCATTTTCTGCAGAACACGGATCTGACAGGAAAGACCTCTGCCTTACCCCAAGAATTACTCTTTTTTCTTGAAGACAGGCTGTCTTATCTGTCAGGACCAGACTGCTGCACTTATTTTACCCATTTAGGTGATTTCACAGGCTTGCATTGGCCTGGTCTGGGATGTAGAACACACACACAGACATTGCTGCAGGACTGGCTTTTCAGGCAGCAGACGCTGTGGAAGCAGAATGTTTCCCACCATTCTCAGACAGGCCCTTCTCCCCCAAGTGCCTGCGGTGAGTGATTCATTCTCTGCCAGTTCACGTCTTAGGACAGCACAAGTGACACTTTGGAAGATTTATCTCTCTCCATTGCCTACTAAATGGCCCCGGTGTCTCTTTATACTTGATTTCTAGAATTAGGGAGAGAAACTCTATCCCCTCCTGCTTTCAGAATTGTAAACAATCAGTACCTATACATGACTGGTGGCTCCTTTACTCCTCGGAGCTAACAGTGCTCCCAGCAATTTTTACAGCCCTGCATGTTCCCTGCATTTCCCCTCCAGATGATACACCTGTGCCTTTCATCACTTCACAAAGGTGCCTACTGCTGTATTTGATGCGGGCAAAATAAAAAGGAGAACACATCTGTAGCCAGTCCAGGCACCAGCTTTTACTCTCCTTGCACACTCAGAGCTTTCAGAGGTTTCTGGTGTTTTATTCACTGATTTTGGGAGCATCCATCAACTGTACATTGCTCATCCTTGCACTGCCACTCCACTTGAAGGAAGTGCTGCCTTTCAAGTCTTCAACATTTACTTTCTACTTAAACAAACACTAGAGGAGATGTCTCCTGTTCATGTTTAGAACTGCCTGGGAACTTGTCTGACTAGGAGGAAAAAGAAAAAGTTTCTTGACAAAAATCGAAAAGTATAAAGAAGGCACCTTTGAGAAAACTTTCTTTTGAGAAAACTAAAATTAAAATTGGAATTTTTTTCAAATCAGAACATTGATTTATTGGAGGTGAGTTTTTGAGAGTTTTCTGACTGATCTAAGAACTACTGGATGTTTTTTACTTCCTGCCTCTGCTTCTTGGCTCGAATTTTGTTCTTCGTTTAATTTGTCAGTCTGTTCACCTTGTGTGACGTGCTATCTTGTTCTGACATGCCCCTATGTCTATTTCTTTTTCTGCTCAACTCTTATAAAGAACAACCTCTATTTTATTCAAGTTCAGAATGAAATCCCTTTTTTGTTTCCATGATTGAATTTCTCAGTGAACTCTTGTGCAGTGTATTTATTTCCTGCAGACTAGGACAATATCATCTGTGTTTCAAAAGCTCAGCCACTGCTGTCAGAACACCAGTAGTTTTCCAGAGTCCATCAGCTTTGAGAAGACACAGTCTCTCAAACTAAAGAATGTATTAAGAATTTGTGAGAAAAAGAAATAAAAAAAGACTAACTGGAGGTAGTAATTATAATAAAGACCATGTCACTATACAAATGTAAAAGTTCTGTGAAATCAGCATCAAACTATTTAATTTTTCATTTTTCCCCGTCTCTCTTTCATCTGTTCTAAAAATTACACACTGAACAAGTTATTTAAATTACTCCTTATAGGATCTAGTCTTTAAACAATAATTCAAAACCAGCTCTCAGCTCTGCCAAAGACAACAGAACAGTTATCTTCCTTATATAGCTAAAAGAACTGAGGCAGGAGAAATCCCACCAGGCCAGTGATCAAATCCCTATTCCCCTTGTACTCTGTCCATGCTTTTTCTGTGGTTACACTCAAACTTGCTGTCTCTTCAGGCTGTTGGTTCTGTACAGTTTAAATACCAATTTCCACATCTTTCCCACTAAATGGCCTTTTTGCATAACAAGTAAATGCTGACCATGCAACTTCTCAAATGGTGATTTTATTGGCTGGTTCACTGAAATTCAGCTGTGCAGTAAAACAAGTATCAGTGGCTGCAAAGAAATATAGAGGGCTATAAACACAGCAACCAGGAACAGATGCAAGGAGAGGAAGAAATACAGTATTACTTATCAGCCTTCTTAAGTGGAAAATGATAACGGCATATTAACATATACTGTAATCCCAGCGACAGCCAAACACACTCCAGAGAAAACAGAGTATCTCTTAATATGAAAGTATTGCAAAATGTTCCACTTGGAGAGGCTTCCAGTGCCATCTCACAGGTGGATTGATATGGGGCAAGACAAGGGGCGGGGGGGGTGACATTAATGTTTCTCAGGAATATAAAGTGACAGTATTATCGGTTTTCGATAGAAGTATTCTGTAAACAGACAAAGGTCTTCCACTTATTATTCTATGAGAGCAAGTGTATATCAAAACCACAGCACATTTCCTTGATAAAGAATTTTAACTATGGTTCCTTGTTCTTACCCCTGTGCACCAGACTCAGCCCAGGCAGGGACTCCAAAGTAGTTACAATATTTTTCACTTTAAACTGTTTGTAAACTATATGAAGTAGTGGCTGATTTGGTTTTCCGTCTCAACAAAAGACAATGACGAACAGAAGGAAAGTGAAAAAATACTCCTATCCTTGCTTCCAAAGTACTGTCTTCCTAATCAGCTTTTAGAAGTCATTAAAACATTATTCAAATTCACACTTTTCAATCTATTTCTTTAGAACCTGTTACATTAAGAGAAATGGCCAAAATACTGATTTTCCAGAAAGATAAACTAGGAGCAGCAACAGAGGAAAAAGAATTACCCAATTTGTGTTGAAAGACTCATCTACAAGATCTAACTGGAGGAAAATGCCTCCCATTTGCTGCCATTTTACTAATGTGAGACTCAAAATTACACAGCCTGCCTCAGTTGCAAAGAGAAATCAGATCACCACCACTGGACTGTTCAAATGGAATGAGTATTTGCTATTCACCTCCATTAAGGAAATTTATCTCCCTTAAAAATGGCTCTGTTAAACACTCATTCTTTACCTTTCCTCTAAAAATGGGCAGATTTTCAAATTAGAATAGATTTATTTCTTCTTCTGTGGTACCAATTTCAAATTGTTTACTGCTGTAGGGTGGGAGGTCTAATGCCAAATCCTTCGCTGTCCTGCAGCTGATGAGACCCCTGGGTGCACATCACTGCTCCTGCTGAATGGACAGCAGAGGACAAGGGGAGATGCTTTGTACAGAGACACAGCTAAAGCAAAGAGATGGTTCTCTGGCATTTGACACACCATTTTAGCAAGGAATTGACAAAGACAGAAAAAGTGTTGCATTTAAACGCCTTCATAAACATGACATGAGATTCCAGGTGCAAAGTGCTTGCAGTTGAAAGGACCCCTGTACAATTACCACAGAGCAAAGAGCAAGCTCTCCTCATCTTCCACTTAGAGTAATTTGGGCTTTTTTCCTTCTTTTCTTACACCTGGAAGGATTCAGACACATTCTCCCCTCCAGATGACATCTCACCTCCTCGGTGCTTTCTTTTCAAACTATTCCTCCAAAAAGGGAAGGTCTTGCCTAAATCAAATTACAAACCCTCCCACTAACACTTTACTTACATCTACTTTGTAGGAATACAAACAGCAACGAGGCAAAGGAAGTTCAGCTCTGCCTGTGTTGTGAGCTGGCACTGAGCTGAGGACCCAGACATGGAACATCTCCTCCCAGCACAGCTCTCCTCAGGTTTTGGATGGACAACATTTTGAGACTAAAATCAATGGTCACGTCCCAGTTTTAGCATGTCTGTATTTAAATCCACGCCAGGAAGGTACAAATGCAAAACCCAGGTGAGCATATTCACCTACAAAAGCTGAACCTGGGCCTGGGAGTAAGAAAGTTCACATGACGAAATTCGTGAGAACATGGTGAGTAAAGTAGCTCATTAAAACAACAACATTATTAATTTTTTAGGCAACAGGAATGATTTCATAATGCAGAAACTGCATCTTGAAACAAAACCTGTGTTTCCATACATCTTTGTTCCTTTGCTATGATGAAAGAATTTTTCAAAAGCCCAAAAATTATTGCCAGAAGGCCATTCTAACAAAAAGCTAAGAAAGGTAATCAAAAGCTTTCTCTTGTGTTACTGCAAGGTAGTTTTGAAGGACAGATGTTTGTTCTTTTCATGGCAAATATGATACACAGTAATCAACCAGGGCCCAGCTTCTGAAGTCACAGGACCACAATAACTACATCAAACACACCTTTCTATTTGTTTTTAACTACTTTTTTAATGACACTGATATTCAGGTACCTGCCCAGCAGTGACACTGTCGAATGCAGCAGTACCCAGCATCTTAATGCTGTTTTTCTTCCTCTCCATTAATGAAGGCAGTTGTGCAAGTTGTTGTTGATTTAGTCTGGGATTTTCTCCCAGCAGTGTTGTAATTAACTCTGTACACACATCCAATGCAATGTGACAAGAGCTGTTATGGAGAAGAACCCAGAATAAAGCTGCAACTTTACTTTTTCCTAACAACAAGTTGTGACAGGAGTAGAAGGAGGTCCCTTCTCTGCGGCACCATTTATGGCTTGCTTTGGTTTTTCTTTCTTGGACAAGACTCTCAATCCCACAGTTTCAATCTAAAAAGCCTCATTCCAGCATGCCCTGTTATTCAGTCCAGAGGGGAATAAACTTGGAATCTGGCAAAATTAGTGCAGAGGAAGAGACTTCAGACTCCATTAGGCATAGCTGTGCGTAGCTGTTGTAATCTGCGTTTCACCAACTTCTGTGCTAAGTCTTCCCACTTATTCTGCATGGTCTCTAGGGCTAAACAAAGCCAGAAATCCTACACTGGACTAAAAAAAATATTGACAGGAAAGGTGGACTGGGATATGATATATAAAGATTTTGCTATTTTTACATGTGCAGTGATATTTAGAAAGGTTGGAAATTATGTTTGGATTTTTATTTATTTATGGTCAAATGGATTGCCAGAGGATTTTTCTGACAGTGGCTATCTGCAGCTCAATGGCAATGAACATGCAGACTGTGTGAGGTTCTAGGATTTCATTCATAAAATGCTGCAAAGTTAATTCAGCTGAGGTGGAGAAGCAACCTTATCATGTGTGCATGACTTTGGGGCACCACACACCTGAGAACACACCTCTCTCCTGGGCAGTCCCACTGAGGATGATTTCTGAGGGCAGCACAGGCCACTCTGCACCCCACCCTGAGCATTCCATGTCCAGAGGCACCAGAGCAAGACACTCAGGCTGCCATGAGCTGCACCCTGACAGCCCTCAGCCACTTAGGGGAGACCAAAACACTTGAGCTGTTTTGCACTCCAGGCTGCAGCCTAAAAAGTTTGGGTGGACCTGATGAAACTGCAGCTGGAAGCTCACAGATAACTTGGAACCACCAGCCAACAGAGAGTTTGTCCTTATTCAGTTATTTCACAGAACTTCATACAAACACACAGGGATTTTGTGTCTCACAGACCAATCTTGTCAGTGATTCTACTCTGAAATGTATGTTTAAAAACCCACCAGAATTTGGCTGCCGAGATCAGCATCTGTATTGACAACACGTTCATCCCTCCAAGAGCCAGTGTCACTTTGCAGTCAGAGTTTCTGTGCACACAAGGTGTTCTGACAGGCATTTCACTGGTGACTAAAACTTTATATTTAATACCTTGTTCCCATGCCCACAAGGAACAGGACAAACATTATTATAATTTGAAGAAAATACACAGTGATTAATTGAGAAGATTAACCTCCAAAACACTCGGACAGCTGTTTCAACATACTGTCTTTGAGGCCAATATGCTGAAACAGCTGTTCTTAGACATAAGGTGAAATTGCCCGCTTTGTTTTGCAATGTGAACATTCTAGGCCTGTTTCATGTCTTAGTGACTTTAACACACACCTGGAGCATTGCCAAGGGTTTGTGTAACTTGCATACTTTTTTCCCCCCATTTTATTAGCAACTTCACCAATGTCAACTCATTCGTTGCCAACAATATGTTCAGAAGTCAAGTGGCATTCTGTCATCTTTGCATGGGATCCACATACTCAGGCTGCACGCTGCTCTCTGGAGCAAGATCCTCACAGAAGGGATGAATGAATTTGATTATTTTTGTATGTGCTTTTACAATAACACAAATGTTCCCTAAATGGAAAGCATGTCCTGGTTCATGGTGCTTTCTCTCCTTGTTTCCAAGGCAACTCGATGCACAGACACATGCAAACACACACGTGCATGCTATTAATATTCCTTTGGGATGTGAGAAATGTCTTCACTTATCAATGAAATACTCAACAGCTTCTGTAGGAGTGAAAGCCCAAGACAAACTTCTCATAGAATAATTCATAGCAGGAAACCATTCAAGAAACTCTTCCCTTTACTTGTACTCTCAGAACACATGTTTTGGAAACGTTTTGCATCCAGATCTCTGTCTCCTCCAGCCACACAAACAAGGCACCCCGAGTCCACTTTGCAATGTCCTTGTGCAATCCTTCTACAATGCATTGCTTTCAGGCAAGCTTCCAAAGAGAAGGAAATTACCTGGGAGCTTGGTTTGCACATGCATGTCTCTGTATTCTCCACCAAGACTAAGAAGCTGCTAAAAATGATGGCACTTTGTCTTCAGGAAAGGTCCTACAGCCTTGGCCAGCCTTGCAAGAGCTGATCTGCAGAAATTGCAGGGCTGCACCTGATACTTGGCACTGCACCACAGCTGAATCCATTCTGTGCTTCTAAATGAAACTCATTTCAGAACAAGCAGGGCCTAGGCACAGAAATGATTTGTCATGCTCAGCACTCCGTGCTAAATCACATTTATACCCTCTGATTCTCAATTGTAATCCTCTTTGGAATTCGCCTAATTGTTGAGCTTTTAAGAGCCGGGGGTCAGGTACAGACACTGAGTGATGAGTGGAAACTGCTAAGTGTGTGTCTGACTAATTCTGCTGTTTATCTGAGAAGTGAGATGTGACAAAGAAGGGAGGCAGCTGGAAATTGCAAGAGATGTTTTGAAAGAAAGCACTTTGAACCACTGTCAGTTTATTGTTGTTTCCATCTATCTGATTTTCCCTTTGCATGTGAAAGGCCTGCTGATTGTCCTTGCTGCCTGTGAGGTTGGACCTGTAATTCCTTCACTCCTCTGTAGGTTTTCAGAGTAGATCAGACTTTGGACCAGAGTTGGCTCTTGCCTGTCTAAATACCCTGTTCATGACAACAGAATTCTTAGGGGTCAAGTGCCTTTTCCAAAATAAAACCTACTTTTAAAGTACCCGTCAGGGGTATTTGCGATAATATTAAGTTACATGGCAATGCAAACTCAGAGCAAGGCAAATTCAGGCAAAGGGTCTCACTCAGATCTCACTTTGAACAGGTGGCAATTTGAAAGGACATAAATATGATTTACCTCCAAACTTAGCAGCCAGCAATTGTGCTGAATTGGAACATTGCTTATACTGAATTCAGTTCAGTTTAGGGGTTGATTTAGAAGCAGCTGTCTATGATTTATTGTATAGAGAGTACAGTAGAATTCCATTAACATCAGCAGAACACTCATGCATTTCACGGCAGTAACACCCAGGAGTGTGGACCTCCTTTCCAAACGTGAGTACACGTTCTCCCTTCTCCTGTGTGTAAGTGTTTGAAGCTCTAGTTCGCACAGCCCTACTCTGCAAAAAGAACTGAGCTCACCTGGTAGACATAAGGTTGCATTAAGTCACCCCTTGTGTATAAATAAATTTTTAAAAAGAGGAAATTCTTTAGTACATGCCACTGGAAATCCCTGACTTCAAAGGGAACTCCTCTACCCTGTACTAAGAAAACAGCTTAGGAATCCAATTCCCTTCATTCGAGCACTCCCTAACTTTTCAACATTGCCACTATTAACTTGCACACCATGTAGCCTTAATGATTTTAGGTTACATTTATACTACATGCTTCTATTTATAAATGGTTTATAAGGGAGATTAATCAATATTTAATAGACATTTTAAGTGTGCAACAGACAGGAGCAGCATGTGTTCCAGACTCTTATAGGCACATCAATAGCAGGGTCATAAACACCTATAAGCTCTGACTTGCAAATAACCCCTTGGGTCAATAGGATTCTGTAACAATTTTAATAGCAAGTTATCCAATTCATAACAGTTGTATTAATAACAAAATCTTTGTAAACTATTTTAATGTAATCCAGCTATACGAGGAAGCAATTCTGTGACCTATCCCGTCGACAAGTATTAGGGAGAAATCTGTAGGTTAGGGTTTAAAATGCCACTCTCCTCCTGTAAGCTTGAACTAATACTGTAACATTTCCAATGCAAACACCATTACAGTGTTATTTTGGGATTTGGGCATTTTATCATACACCCTTAGGGTTAAACTCTGCTCTAAGACACATCAATTCAAGTCTCACAGGAGCCACTAGAGCTGCTTGCTGTGCATATCTGTGTGTGTAGGAGGGCACAACTCAGCCTTTTTATTTACAGAACCATTAATTAAATTACTGCAATTAAATATCAAATCAAAATGCATTAAGATAACATTAAGCACACAGGAAGTCAGAATCAGAGCTGGTATTAGGGGTAATGGAAGCTCTACGTGGTTAGTTTTTAATACACATCTCTGTAAGCCACATCCCAAAGGATGCAGCTGACATACACGAACTCAATGCTTTATGCAAATATTCATTTACAATGTCCTAGTTTTGCATCATTTCCAATTGTTTGTGTGGGTTTCCTGCTATTTTTCTCCTAAGTCAAGTTACCCAAAGTGAGATGGAGGAGCTTGATAAATGACAGCTGCTGATCACCTCAGAGCCCCACAAAACCTCCCACTTGCAATTAGTCCACGGGGCACAAGCTTCAACAACAAATCCATCTGAGATTATGATTTTTCTGCTTGATTGTCAATCTAACTCTTTTCTAATTAAGTGTAATAGAGATTTCTGCAAAAAGAAAAAAAAAGGCAAAGGCATATAACCCCATTTTCTTCACTGAGCTTTGTCCCTTGCACTGTCAGGAATCCAAAACGGAACCCACTCACAAACCCTCCTTCAGGAGCCATTCAAACTTGTTAGTGGAAAATCATCACTGAAATAGAAAACACTCTTAGTGCACCAGGCTCCTTGCAGATTCTTGCTCGATTCTGAAGCTAATGGTTTTCTGGGGAATTTTACAGCAGAATTAAAAATAAAAAAAAAAAAAAAAGGTATTTGCTTATGCACTGATCAAATTAGCACAAACTCTGTGTGCCTATATTTTCAACTGGAGAAAAAACACTGAGAAGATTCAATATTTATGTAATGTTTTATGGAAGTTCAATAGAAAAATCCAATATAATTTCCCAATTAAAATCACCTACTAGTTGACTTACATCCATTACTATTATCTCAAGCCCCTGTACACTGAACCTATTCACACAATAGTGTTATGTGAACATGCATAGGTTAAAAATTAGTAATTACCATCTAGACAATTCACTGTTAGCTATAGTTGAGTGGATATAATGAATAATTTATTCAATTAATTTTGCATTCCTTTTCCTCTTTCTGAATTGATCATGACCATGGAAAACTTGAAAATGTCCTCATTTATCAGAATTATTTTTTGTGAATAATTCCTAGCCTGAACATATTTCCACCAAACAAACTATTCTTACTGTGGATTAAAATTCATATTACAAGATATAAGCTATGGAGACCACTGGGATTGTTGTTCCTCTTTTCTTGAGCAGATCACAGAACTAGCAACAATGTTAGTGTTCATTTTGTTATATAAGTTACATAATTAAGAAAACTTTTGCAACTTACAAGCAATAACTAATTCTAAATAGCAAATTTACAACTGAAAATACCTAATAAATAGGAATCTTTGTGAATGCTGTTATTGAAAGCTCAAGCATGCACACGTTTCTGGCAATTTATCACAGGACTTCCCATGAAGTCACTATCTGTAGCTCCTGGTGTTTTAGTAACTCTCAGAAATCTGGCCATGAGGCTCAAATTCTACAAATGACTCGCAGCACTTCCCCATCAGAGAGTTATCAAATTTCAGAGGGATGGAGTTTTGCTTTTAATGTAAATTGCTGGTCCCCAGAAACCACAAAATATGACTTGGTAAAATCTCTTCTGATTTCTATCAGCAGAGTTAGATTTGAGCTGGCAATCTAGAGGCAAGAACCCAAACAACCACTCCAGCTCCCTATTCTGACACACAATTTAATAGCATGGTTTTCCCTTTGAAATTTGCTTTTCATTAGGTGAGCTTCAAAATGGAGGCTGAAACAATGAGGGGTTTTAACTCTGCAGCAGATCAAATGCATTTTGATATCCATACTCTAAGGAACAAATGACACACTAATGAGAGACAGAGATCAAATGCTCTGCTTGTCACTTAAATCTCCAGCAATATAAAGTACATCAAGGCTGTTAACCCATGCTTGGCACACCAGGATGCTGCAGGGTCCAAATGGCTCTGTATTTCCTTACTATCAAACTTCACTCTTGTGGTTTCTCCTCTTTCACAGGGCCAGGCCAACCCCACAAAATTAACTTGCTCCTCACCTCAAGGAAACAACAGGGAGAGAAAGGACATGTGCAGGAATGGGCATGAATGAAGTCTGATTTTGGGATTATATTCTCTGTCTCTTTTCCTCCCACTCTTTATGACAACCCTACGGGGACACTGCACAAGCAGCAACAGCAAACACTGGCTGTGATCACTGTAGAGTCAGGGAAAGGTTCTTCCTCTGCAAGAATTGAGAAGAGCAAGTTTGGGCTGTCTCCCAAGCCCCAGCACAGGAGCCACACCAGCACTGGTCCCACAGCCCTGAGGTTTTGGGCAGTGGCACTGCCAGCTGGAATGAGAGCCATGGCCATTTCAATGCACTTACCAAGCCAGAATTCAAGGGTCCCAAAGATTACTCAAAACTCAATTAGTACCTCCCTGTTCTGGTTCACACATTTCAGCACGATGCCAACATTTCACTCCTTGAACCTCCCTGGATGATCCATTTCTGCCCCAGCCACAGCAGGAAATGTATTTAATCCCTCTGAAAAAACAGGAATTTGGGATGCCTGCTCCTCCCTGCCCTCACCAGTGCCGACGCCTCCCTCCTGCCACCCCCACGAGGGAGGGCTCTCTTCTGCCTCGGACTGATCTTGGAAGAGCCCACCAAAAAGTGCCAACCAACACAAAATGCAGCTTGGCCTTCCAGCTCCTCAGGAGGCAGAGCTGGGAAGCTGCTAATTCACAAACTTCAGAATTGAGCACTGCAGAATATTACAGGGTTGTCCCAAAGCACCACGTTAGAGTATCTTGATTATATTAATAAAGCTGCAGCTTAGCATTTTCAGTAAAGCTGAGGCACCTCTGGAAGAAATTTCTTCATACACAATAGCTGCTTATATGCTACATTACAATTTCTAAAGCTCTCTGATTGCTGCTCTGCTCCATCTTTATGAAGCCATTTTAATTTAATTAAAAACACAGACATTACATGTAAAATAATTCCTAAGCCTAACTGATACTGGGGCCATGTAAATCAGAAGTAACTACATTAAGGTCAGGGACAGCTTTGAACATGAGTTGTGTAAAACACAAATGACTGTTTAAAAAGGGAAGCTTTCTCTGCAGCACGTCCATAAGAAATACAGCATATATATACACAATACAAAGTTAATTCACACAGAAAGGACTCAGCTTGCTGTATGTCTTATAAATACAGGCTGACTACTAAATACTCCTAATAAGACTTACTCTCCAGCTAGCAGAACAGCTCAAAAACAAACATAATTTAGTTCACGTGTGCCCATTACATTCATGTGCTGATTTAATTAACAGTAATTTCAGTATCTCGGAGAATTCTTCTCTGTTTTACAAATGATGCCCTTTTGATGAGGGCTTGGGTTCAAATTACTGGCCAATCAGCTGTAGACCAAGACTAGAATGTTAAGTTAATTGGCAATAAAACCAGAATGAGCACACTGGAAAAAATTACAGACTAGCCAAATTATTGGGTAATTGTTAAGGAACAAGAAGAGTCTCCTTTTAGGTAGACAAAGTGAAAGCTTTGCTGTTCCCCCAGGACAGTGTGTCCTTGGTCTGTGTCCTGCTAACTGCTCACAAAATCACTCCAGGCAGGCTGAGCTCACCCCTCTGTCAGGAGGGTCTCTGTGCCATTATCCCTGGCCTGCAGGAGGTCCCACCACTCCTGATCATCTGTCCAGGGATCCCTCCATCAACTTCCACAGAGCTCCCCTCGGGAAGTTTTTCATCAGAGGGAGCAGAGGTATCCCAATATCCCAGCCCCAGGGAAGAGCACCTCTCAGCACTGCCCTCTGCACATTTATTATTGGAACCACTGACTTACAACAAGAATTTAGTGCCTGTGTATCCTTGGAGTGGGTTTTCTAAGAATAGTAACTCTCCACATGGATCAAAGAGACCTGAGATCACTCTGGTTGCAGGAGTACCTGGATGTCCTCCTACCCTTGATAGACAGCATGTTACCTCTTCCAAACACAGCTTTATTTAGAAACACCTGACCAAAGATCCTCCAGGCATTCATCAATCAATTCTGAATTTCTTTCCAAAAATGGGGCTGTGCAATGCAGAATTCAGGCATCATCACCCTGATCTTCAGAGAGAGCTATTTCCAGAGCATGGCACTTTTAATAAGAGCACAGGGCAGGAAGAACATGGAGGTGGCACTGCACACAGCCTCGTGTCAAAGGGATTAATCACAGGGCAGCCAAGCACTGAGCAGGAGGAGGGGGCCATGGAATCTGCCAGGGATGCCACAGGGCACAGGGAGGGGACAGGCACTGCTGGAGAGCAAGAGGGGGCAGAAGAAGCCCCCTTTATCTCTCTCCAGCAGTTGCTTCCCTGGATGATCATAAATTATGATGCATTTTACAGTGATGACAAAGAAGAAAGCAATTCCACACTTAGGACACTCTGGGACACATTATCTAAAGGCAGATGCTGGCGTGGGATCAGCCCCGGCATTCCCACAGCACAGGAAATCCTGCCCCCTTCCTGAGCAATTTTCCTAAGGAGATAAAAAGCCAGCTTGCTCTGCTGGAAGGGCCTTCATTCCATGGGGTAATCTCCTGCATTCATCCAAGCTGCAAACAACCAGCAACATGGGACCAAATCTCTGCAATTTGGTACATTTCGGAGTGACTTCCAAGAGGAGGATTAGTGGAAGATGCTGCCTTTAGGACTTGATCCTGAGCAGTTTGCAAAGGATCTCTGAAGCCCTCCCTGCACATTCATTAATGTTTCGGACTGTGGCTGTAATGAGTATCAGCAAGTGTATCTAATTTCATCAAAGAAAATTATTGGTTCACAGTGGAATAACACGGTGCTTTACTCAAGCAGGCATAAAACACGAGTATGAAAACCCTCATATAATCTCCAGCTATTGTCATTCAATGTTTATCATCCAACACAGTTGAATACAATCCTTATCTTTGATGGATGTGGCACACAATAGCTGTTTTCTTGAGTGCATCATAAATATTAATAGTATTCACAGAGCTTCTTAAAATTTGTCATGTCACTTTGCTTTCATGGAAACATTCAAAGTGTCATTATTTTTGTCCCACCAATAGCAAATTTGCCTTTAGTTTCTTTCTTTCTTTTTCACTCTCTAAATTAAATGGTAGAGGATGTTTAACTGAGCAGAGGAGAAAAGGGATAATGGTTCATATTGAGCCATTCCAGAACCTACTTCAGATGCCCAGAATTAGACTGAAAGAGAAAAAATGTGATATCCTTTGGAAAACACAGTCCGGTTAAAAATGAAACATTTCATGAAATTGAGGAGATTTGTCTGGAATTTAATTTTTGGAAGAACACTGAGAAAGAATACTGGCATTATCAAAATGGTCCTACTCTGCCATATCCGGAATGGGACATTTTCACTTAAAAAAAGAAAAAAAAAAGGCACTTTTTTCCCCTCACATTAAATATTTGTACATTATTGTGTATGTCCTGGGCTGCATCAAAAGCAGCATGGACACCATGTCATGGGAAGTCACTTTTGTGAGATCCCACCTGGAAGTGCAGCCAGCTCTGGGAGCCCCAACATGGTCCTGCTGGATCCTCAGTGCTTTGTGTTTTGGCTGATGTTGTTTCATGAAATCTTTTTAAATTTCATTTTTCTCCATAAAATTCACCCCGTGGTTGCCAGAACAGCCTTACAAAACAAAGCCATTTAATTCTCTATGACAATTAATTTGAAGACGGTAATAATTGCACGAGATAATATCTCTGCTACAAAGGCATAAAACATTCACTATGGGCATGGGAAACATAGCAATACAACAGAAGAATCTCCTTTTTCTTATTCTGTACTCTCTCCACAGTAGTTAATTTGC
This sequence comes from Xenops minutus, assembly GCA_035221455.1. Lineage (NCBI taxonomy): Eukaryota > Metazoa > Chordata > Aves > Passeriformes > Furnariidae > Xenops > Xenops minutus. The sequence goes on along the minus strand of JAWWEE010000034.1, from coordinate 12,870,574 downwards.
TCTGAGTTTAAAATCAATCCTTCCAGTGTGGGGTTTTAGGAAAGCTCAAGGCTTCCATTCTGCTGCCATTAATCAATGTTAAAATTCACACTGAAATATGTGATCTGGGAGCCATAGATTCCAGTTTTATTTAAAAACAATGTTGATAATCCCTGCTATTTCTGGGATGAAGATCTACTCCATATTGAATTCTTATTTAAATATTTTTTCTGGGAGATGGTGAATGCTGGGGATGACAAAATCATGTGCTGGGCAGATCCCTTTGCATGCAAAACAGAGAGGCACTGTGTAATTGAAAGGGAACTGGAAGGCCAAAGGTCCAAGTTATTTCAAGTAAGAAATATGCATTAAGTGCAATGGATAAACACATAGAGGATAATTTTGCATATAAATGCATTTAACTTCTAAAAAATATGTAAATCATCTGGATTTGCTAGAAATGACTGATCCTATTCTGGTATTTTTGACATTTCAGGATTAGGTGGTTTTGGGTTTTTTTAATTGACCCCAGAGCAAGCAAAGAAAAAAGGCTGCTAAAGCTTGATAGTTTCTCTTTTAGTTTAAGGTGACGATAAGGTGCTTTCTAAGTCTGGGTCAGCTTCCACTTTGGAGGGAATGTGCTCCTTTAATTGTTGTCTGAATATATTCTGCATCTCCATTAGCAAAACAGGATTTCTGTAGAAAAATTCTTTAAGGTTTGGAGTTTTTTTCTACTTTTAAACCCTCCATTTTTGACAGGTGAATTCAACAATGTTCTAAGTAGGAACATGGACACTCAAATTCCCAGTACTTCCGGCATCTTTTAACTTGTGCTGAATTAAAATGAACACACAGAAGAAATCTTTTCCCCAAAGAAGGGCCCAGGGATCATCACAAATGAAAACCGTGGCAAAATCTGAATAATGGCCCAGGATGGAGTCTCTGCAGACTCACAAACAAGAGGCACAAACCAAGAGCAGCAGCCCCAGGAAAGAGGATTTCTGCACTTCAGAATGTTTGACTAGAAGGTCACACAGGCATTGCTGGACGTGGCTGCACCTGCATCTGCCTGGAGATGGTGCCCTGGCATGTGACAACATCCCAGCACAATCAGAACATGCCATGGGCTCTCAATGAATAGGACAGGGTGCCATCTCCTCTGCAAATGGGGATTTGGTGACATTAATCCTAAACTGCATTTACCTTCCTATTCCTCACTGGATGCTCAGCAGCCAAAGCAAGCAGTACACTAAAAGAAAAAAAAAAAAACCAAAACAAAACAACCAAAGAAAACAAAACAACCAAAGAAAACAAAACAAAGAAAATCTCAGTGTTCCTTCTTTTTCTAAAACAAATAAGCGAAGTGTTGTGCTCAGAAATCCCCTTTCAGCCTGAGTTATAGAAATGGGCCCCTTTAATAACAATTTTGCTGTGTGTTCTCGTCCATATATTTGCCAGCAGCAACCAGAGATGCCATTATTCAGCCTCCCATTTAAAAGAACCTCATCAGAGTATATACAGCCATCTGTGTAAGTGATTCACAACATTAGTAAACCATCAGTCAACCAATAGCTTACATTTTTGGGGGAAGAAACAAGAGTCCTGAAGACATAGATTAAATACTTGTAGCATATACAGAAATATTTCAGGCTGAGGGGCTCGGAACCCTGGTGAAATATTGATTGTTGCATTTGAAAAACACTTTAGAGTAATGACAGTCCAGGAATTACAATTCCATTACTCCACAAGAAAGGATTTGCAGGATGTATACCTAAAAGACCAGTGCTGCCAGTCACAGACCCAGCCATCATTTTCCTAGATAAGAAGAGAATGCCAGATATTTGTCTATTATTAAACCTATTGTTCCACAAGCCTTCAGCCTCAGCTGGAGCCTTCCCATAAAAACCAGTTAAAATACATCACTTCAATGTCTTATTCTTTACTTTGACTAAGTTTCTGGTTGCCTAGAAACTCTCTAAAAGAGAGGGTTTTTCTTTTTCTTTATTTTCCCCCAACTGTTAGTTAGATAACAGATTAATCAAATCCCATCCCTTTGTGACAGAACCCTGGATGACAGGCTCAAAGCTGGTGAAGTGTTTGTTTCTTGCACTCCAGGAGTGTCAGACTCCACTGCTGACCCTGCTACCAGCGACTTTCCATAACTATGGAAATTGCAGATTATGTCTGCAGAATTGTATCTCCACTGGATAGAACGGATTTGTCTGTGCTATCAATTTCTGTGACGAGCAGGACATACACTTCCACTTTTCAAGATTGCTATATTGCAAAATTATTGTATTAAGACAAATCAAGCTCTCTAGATGCAACTTTACAATGTTCTGACAGACCTGCTGGATGCCTAAAACACACCTGATCATCAGAGAAAAAACAGATTCCCAACTCCCATCCTATTTCAAGGTCATAAACCTTATTTTAAAACAATCGCCTGCAGTGTTTATAGTTAGTGATCAGCAGAAGGCGGATTCTTTTCCTGATATTCAGAAGCACAACAAATAACGGAACCAAAAAGAGCTTCAGGTGTGCCTTCCTCCCCTTGCCCTGTCACTCTACTCCATTTGATGAAAATGGCTCACCTTTCTGCTTTGGGGGACATCAGTGCCACGTGCTAGTCTGAACACCAGCTGTTGGAAGAACCAAGTATCAGAGGCATATATCAGCAAGCAAACAAGATCAGCCTCCCAGGAGCAAAGCAGCCAACACTTCTCCCTGATTGTGGAATGTTAAAGTGAACAGCCAGGTCCAGACCCTCAGAGGGGCTCAGGGACACGTTTGGCCCTCACAGGAGGGAGGTACAGGAACGCTCAGGGCAGAAACCTGCCTGGACGCTCAGCAGCTCATCAGACTCATTCATCTCTAGAGATAAAAGTTCTCAACGATTCTTCATCTTAAAAGGTCATGACAAAAACTTGGCTAGAACTAAATATTCCTTCCAGCTTCCTCCAAAGAAACCTCCAGGAATCAAATATTCCAGTTTCTAAACAGGCTTCAGACTAAGGGAGTAATCCTCACATCCATGCATTTTTACCTGAATTAAATCGGCTTAAACAGCTTAGGTGATAAAACAGCATTTGCATTCTTCAAAGCCACTCATCCCTGCTGTCACCAGCTCTTGGTGTTATAAATACTACCTCTTTCCTAAACAAAATAGTTTTTAGAGATGATAAGCAAGAGCATTGTAGGATTGTTTTTTAAAGTGTTTTAAAATGCACCTTTAGAAGTATGAAAGGTGACTTACATATCATTCAGAAACCGGTAAAACTGACTGAGATAGACTTAATTTCCATTTAATTTTCCATTCTCATCAAGCTTGGTTTATTCAGGTCTGATTAATTAATTTCTGTAAAGTGTTCTGAAAATATAAAAGATTACATAAATACTAAATAATAATAGAGTGCTTAAGGAAAAACTTGTTTGTTAATTTGCCTGGAGTTTCAGCAATTAGCATGTATTTCTTTCCTTTATGTAAGCAGCCCCATTCAGCTCCTTTTAGCCCTCAGAAAACACTCTAGCAGTTACAGGACAATGCATCATCACACATTTTATGTGTCACAGTTCACAAAGAATGAATTTAGAATGACTTGCACAGTTGTACTTACACGGGAATACACACACATAGATGATGTTTGTACATTTTCAAAAGCCTTGTCCCTCCTAGCACAGCCCCAGCTGAGCAGTGTCTGGGATTAAAACAGCAGCACTCTGGAGGTTTTCAGAGGTTGTTACATTTTGAGCTTTGTGTTTTCTCAGCCTGTTGTCCAAAGAACTTAACATTTTGCTGACCACTTTTAAAGCAGTCTGAAAAAAAAAGGATCATACATTTCCCTGCGTACTTAGACCTGGGTATCCTATGACATCTTGTCTCAATACATGTATTTTTATACCTGTACCGCTATACAAGAGGACAATTATACATATATCCATCTTTCATGCTCAGAGGGGTGAATTTCCCAATCCAGGCTTATCCACAGGGATAAAACCTGCCAGGCTATTGGTATAAGCACTCTGGGAGATCAGTTCTAAAACAAGGGCCAGGTGGGACAGGCACATAAGGCACAGAATCTTGTCTCATCATCTCAGCATAAGTCACACTGAACACCAGACAAAATAAACAATCTGTTTCCAAACTGGTGTAAAACACACACAGCAACACCATCTGGGATCCGTCACACCTGAGGCTGCACACGCTGCAAACGCTGCCAGTGAGACGAGAAGAGAAGAGCTTCGTGCTCGGAATGGATTTGGAGCTGCTGCTCTGGTCACCTGCTAGGAGGTAATAAGGTCACATTTGGACTAACCAAAAGCTGAGGCTTTCTATAGGAGGCACAGGCTAAAAGATACAGTCTCCCCTCTGATGTCCTTTCGGATCTCAAAACATGCACCAGGTGAAGCCAGTGTGCTGCTGCCCCACAGGGCTTTGGCTGCAGGCAGGCAGGGTCACACTCTCCTCACCACTGGGAAGGAGGGAAATGACAGTATAGCTTAACAAGAGCATTCCCCACTATCTTCCCTATAATAAGTGCTGTAGGACTGAAGTGTCTCAGCTGACATCTAATTTAGAGCCATAAGAAAACTCCACAGCCAGCCAGCCCTTCCAGCAGCAGCAGGAGTGGCACAGCTGGCACCCAAAGCAGCTCCCAAGAGGGGCAGGCTGAATGCAATCGTGATCCCATCTTGATATTTTCCCTTTCCTTTGCCACGTCTCCCAGGGCTGGTCTGCATTCCCACGGCACCCTCTCCGTGCACCTTCCCACTTGCAGGGAATATACTGCTCATCCAGGAGTAGAGATGAGACTTTCAGAAAGCAAATCCTCAATTACTGGAGTGTGCTGTTTCCATCTGGGTGTAGTTTCCCAGGAAATCCCAACTGTCTGGCCCTGTGCAGTTGCTGAAACTGGATATTTCAATCAGAGAGAGCTCAAGGATCTGGGGAGAACTGTGAGATGATGCAGAGAGCAGGTTCTGTTTCAGTATGAAAGTTTGTTTTGTATTCTCTCCTTAGTGCAAATGTTTTATTTATTTACATATTCTGAATGCACTGAATTTGGTTGTAAAAATTTATTATACTTGGCCAATGAAATGCTTTATATGGAGGATCATTCTAATTAAAATAGACAGTTTGGGAGAAATTCCCAACATTCCAAGATTTTATTTTAATCCTTTTCAAAAATAATATGCAAAATGCTTCAAGAAACCCACAACATTTTACAGTTATCAAGAACAGCTGAGTTTGCTACACTGAGTATTTCTACTTTTCTCAGGTACTAACAAGATTCCTGTTACTTCCTAAGGTCCCTGCCAAGGCTTAAAAATCTCTGTTCCTTTTTGGCCACAGCATACAGGCATTGCAGTTCACCATGGTGTTCTTTGACCCGGTTATGTTGCATCATTCCCTCTCAGGAGCAGGCACAGAGCACTCAGGGGTCCTACCCTGGCCAGGATTTCACCTGTGGACTCTCCCTGGCCCCGTTTCCTTCTGTCCTCCTTCCCTTTCCTTCATTCTCAACACTGCTAGTTAATGCACTGCCAGATTGATATACAAGGACTAGCCAGAAATAATATGCAATATCAATTCACTACAGCAAGACTGCTGGCTAATGAGGAGTTATTGTTTGCTACATAATGTGCAACAATCAGTTTTAACTTCCCTTAGAAAAAAACAAAAAGCAAAAAGAGCAAAGAAATTCTTGGCAAGCTTGGCAGCAAATGTACATGTTAACAACAAAAGTTTTGACGTTAAAGGCTTCATAAAGTCACTAAGGCAAAAAAATCAGCCCTGTTCCTCAGGCTGTTATTCAAAGGTTACTATGCAGTCTCCAATATTTTTATCTACCAAAAAAGGCAAGACAGAATGAGAACCCATATCCCCACCACTATCTCCAGAGTCACCGCAAGGCAATGACAGGATAAATTCACTGGGGGCTCTTTCAATTTTCTCCTGTTTGTTTAAGAAAGTAGCACGATAAACAAAAATAAAGTCACAGCCAACTGCAGCAGCAAACTACTGACATTCCAAACTACATGGAAGAGGATGTCTTTTCATTCAAAAAAACAAAGTTGCCTACAGAATGATAAAAAAATTAGAGCTTGTTTTTCTTTAGCAGAATTTCACAGCTAATTTTTCCACTAAGTTCTTAGTGAATCCACAAAGAAATTTTTCTTTCTTCTTCATGCTGCATTCCTTCATGCAAGTGCTGTGCCATTACCACCGAGACATCATGAGGCTTTGGTAATCCCATCAAAACATTCACCCCAGGAAATCAAGCACTAAATGTTTTGCTCCAGCCTTAAACTCTCAAAGGAACTCTATGTTTTCATCTATAAATATTCAGTGTTTACAGTGAAAAGTGGATACGCTGACAAGGATCAGGGAATAATTGATATTCAATGCAATGGCAAAGGCATGGAAACACTGGTTTCTGAACCCTTCTGTGGTGCTATTTGGAGGGGGCCAAGGTCCAAACATTCCCTCCCAGCTGCACTCAGAGAGAGCTGCCTTACCCACGAGCCAGGCAGATCTCAAAGAGGAACTTTAAAATACATTTAGTTCAGTCAAGAACTCTCATGTTTCTCATGTGAATTAAGGATTATGTGCACAGTGATTATTTTTTGTCCCAACTGGGCAACACAGTACCAGGACCTGCACCAGTTAGTGATGGTTAAATGAAGCAGAGCTGCAAACTGGCAAGTAGAGGGAAAGAAATACAAATACAAGCTGTTTTCCTTGCCATCGCTGCCATCAATTCTCCAATCAGCCCTGGGTCAAGTCAGTCAGGGATGCTCATGTGCAACCACCAAGTGACAGCCAACATTAGACCCCTATTTAAGGATTAAGGTTGTAAATTCACCAAAACCCCCACTTTGTCCTCTACTCCACAGTTAGTTCACAATGCCAAAGTAACGGAGGTTAGATTGGCTCCACTCTGAATTCAGGTTCAGCCCCAGATTTTGTCCAAGAACATTCAGAGACAAAACAGCTGCCGTAACTGCAAAGAGATGAAGCAAAATCCTGGCAAATCCCTGGCAGAGAGAGCAGCAAAGCTCTGATCCAACATTCACAGTGGGCTTTTGGGATGGATTTACTTTTATATCCATGGTGCTCTACACAGCACGAACTCCGTGCTGTCCACCTGAAGCCACAGTGCTATAGTGCAAGATGTTCCTGCTCCACACTCTGTCATTATTATATCTGATTCACTATTACTAATTGATAATATGCCATCCCTACAACTGGAGTTTTGTTTCACCTCCTACATGCTCAAAAAAAAAAAAAAAAAAGGGAGTAGAAGAAAATTCTCTAGTGACTTTTCTGCACATAATTTCTCCTCTCTCACCAGGCTGCCAGGAAGTGGAGTTTTTGGCAGCAGGAACTGGAAATTAAAATTATTTGGAGTCTTGTTTCTTTTATGAGCATCTTTCCTTCCTTCTGGTCATGCCTAGTGATCATGCAGAGGAAAATGCCAATATTTGTTGGTTATATGGTGTAATAGAAAGAAAATCAACACAGATTAACTCAGAAAGGAAGGGCAAATGTACATGAGGAAGTAAGCAAAAAATAGCAGAGTGTTTCTGAGGGAACTGGTGTAACATCCTGACTCCAGCTGTTTCTCTAGTTTTACACCCAAATATCCCTACTGAAATCCCTGTTCATGTGTAAAGCTCTAGTACTAAAAAGTCCCTCAGGCCAACCAGAGGTGAAAGGTCCTGCTTAGAGAAGGTGCCTTTGATTTTATCAAGATACATTTGCATTTTTTCAATAAATCATCAGCTTCAATCTTTCTGCACAGGTACACCTTGAACCTGCCTGGAAAACACGTCCAACACCTGCATCTTTGGACAGTATTTTGTCCTTTCTGTGTGACTCAAAATGGACCTTTTATTAAACCAACACTTTTCAGCCCACTAGGTTGTTTTGGGGAAAAAGCAAACAGAACAGAGTCCAGTTGTTTGGTTCAGCAATGAAGTCTCCCATCTCCCACACGTGTATGCTAATTTATTACACTGAAATTGTCCCAACTAATTACAACATTTACCCTCGGAGCACAGGCAAGGCAGTTGTATTAATACACCCAAAGACAACGGCTCCAGAGGAGCCATTACCAGGAACCAGACCAATAACCCACAAACGGTAAAGGATCCTCACAAAAGACCCAAACGCTTTCCAAGGAGCCATTATGGCATATCAGGTAAATAAAATATTATTGAAATGTATTTTTTGCATTTAAATCACTTGCAGCAGGTGCAGAGGAAGCAGCTTATAATAAAAAGGCTCACATTCCCTGGAATACTAACGAGGATCAACGGAACCATTGAGGGAGAAAGGAGCAGCAGCAGGTTCTTACCATGGCCAGGGGAACAATTCCCACGAACATTGTTCGGCTGACAAAGATCTCGGAGACCATGAGCTCGCTCACGGAGTCATCCCGGGGATATTCCACCTGCCAGGTGATCTGCTGCGCCCCTGCCAGGCTGCTGCTGTTGTCGATCTCAAAATCCATCTGCAGGATCTCGTAGGAGGACATGTTTGCCCTGGGGAACAAAAAGAACAGACACAGTTCCCCACAATGTCAGTAGGATGTTAATAACAAAAGGGATTTACATTTTTCTACTCGCCATAAGATTTACCATCAAATTCAACATAAGGATTTGAAGACATTCACAGAAACCTAAATAAGCTACACACTGGGCAACTGCTGTACTTTCTAGAGAAGGTGACACTGTATCTTTTGGTTTCCTGAAATGGAGGCATTTTTCCCATTAAATTCAGGCATTCTTTCTTTGTAAGCACAACAAACTTACAGAACAAGCCACAAACCCTGGGAAAAGCATTGCACGGATGTTGCTAAATTATTTAATATACCATTGTTGTAATTTTGATGCTGGAAACAACAGAATACTCGGCCATTCCTCATATTGTATCAGAAATGAGCTTTTGTGAGGGAGAAAAGTCTTTCAAACCCAAACTTGTCTCCATCTCAGTGAAAAAAATGGGTTTGCAGAAATTATACATGACAATAAATGAGGCGTAGACTATCCTTATTTTCAATTCATGACAACATTCTTCTCGTCAGTGGTACAGACTTGTAATTATATGGCAATCATTATATATTTTTCATCTCCAAATAAAAGTTTAAAAGTAAAGAAATGGATGTAAATGCATAGCATTGCGAACTGAATTTAAAAATTACTTCTGCTTCTTTTCTTAACAGCACTTAGCACTCTCCTCAGGTCCAACACTATGTAAATATTAATAATTAATCCTCAGGTTAGAAAGACAGATCTTATCTTCGTGTTACAGAGAAGCAAACAGAGATTTAACCAACAGCATTCAGCTTATCCACAGCAGGGATCTGCTCAGAGAACAGACCTCTGCTCCTGGAGCACTTTGCTCCCACAAAAATTCAGGTATTCTACAAACCAGCACAGCAATGCCAGCCCCGAGTTCCCAGGCAGACACCTGCAGGGCAGAGACCTGCTGGAGGTTCCTGGATGCACAGACAGGATGGAGAGGCAGCAAAGCTGAGAGCAGCCCCAGCTGCTCAGTAAGACCCTTGGAGAGACAACTGATGGCACCAACATTGCTGAAGTTTTGGGGTATGTGCTCAGACAACAGGTTAAAATCTGAATTTGCTGTGTGTTAGGCCATTCTGTAACAATTTGAACGTGCTCTTACTGTGAGCAGGAGAAGCTTGTTCCCCGTGCAGGGCTGTCCCCTGGGCACGCAGGGCTGTCCCCTGGGCACGCAGGGCTGTCCCCTGGGCACGCAGGGATCCCTCAGGGATCACCACTCGCTGTGCCTTCACCCTCTGCTCTGTCCCACAGAACATTCTCTGGCTGCCCTGTCCCTACAGCAGGGACTCCAAGAGCTCTCTTGGTCACAGGGAGCTTTATCCTGCTGCCACAGACAACAGAGACTTTCAGCATCCTTTTCCTCTCCCCAGCTGCACAGAGGCAGAATCTGGGTTTGCCATATGTTTTTGAAGGCGCATTGTAAAGGAAAAAAAAGAATCTGAGGAGGAATTATTGATTTTCATGTTTTCTTTCTGACAACAAACAACACAAACATATGCTCCAATGCCTGGAGGAGAAATATTTTCCACGCTGACAGAAGATAATATCCACCTCTAGGCAAAACTAGAAGCTAATAAGGCATTTTTTGGGTGGCCAATCAGCCAGCCAGCGATAACCTTTTAAGAGAAATTTTATTACTCAGTAATAGGGATGTAATTAAACCATTCCTGTTAGAAACCAAAACCACTGTGGGCACCACGATGGAGTACTCACTTCACAGTTTTTTGCATATCACTTGCAGCAGTTGTTTTATCTAAATTACATAAAATTAATTCGTTCACAATGCAGATATAAAATTTAGATATGAGCTTTACACTACCTATGGATCTAGATGGGCCTGTCAGGGTATGTTTAGATCTGCAATTTAGCTTCAATCTGTTCGAAGCCAATAGTTGCCACCCACAAAAACACCCATGAGTGGTTTCAAACTCAGAAAAAGATCACCAGCGGAGGGGTTTGGTTTAGATACACCAATTAAATTATAGGTCAGGTTAGTCTGCAGTGATAAATCCATTCCACATGGATAAACTCCATTCCAGTCCCACTGACTGCCTCCTGGCTGCTGCATCTCTAATTCTACAGAGGCTTCTTTCCTAGTAGAAAGAACGGTATTACATTCATAATTCTTGCAATTTATTAACCATCCTCTATAATACCATGTGGGAGACCACTGCCTTTCTGTGCTGAAATTGATGGAGGCTGCTAAAGTAAAACCAGAGATAAATTAAGCCATAATCAAGACCTCAAAGGTTAGCATTTACTTATGTCACTCCATTAGCTGATGAATTCCCATGCCAACACCCGTATCTAAATTTCTCTCCTGGCTATGCAGCATTACACTACAGCCCTTTTTAAAAGCAGCCCTTCCACCCTGCCAGGGCAGAGCTTCAGCTCTCAGCCTGATTTGTAGCTCGTGGTCACTGGGTTGGTCTTCGGAGTCACTGTCGATCTGCAAGTGCCTGCTAAAGACAAAATGCCACCAGTGTGGAAATCCACACGCAGAGAAGACAGGGACTGTAACTCATGCTGTTATCAGCCATTAAATCCCCTTAAACCAAACTTTATCCTATCAAGATTTTTCAGCTTTTTCTGGAGACCTATTTCATTTTTCTCTTAAATAAGTTTGTACTCTTGAGAAGAGTCTGATAGGATCTAACGACTACAAATCACTTCTCTTTTTCATATCTTTCTTCTCTTTTTAGTTAAATATTTCCATTGTCCAGTGAAGTTTTTTGCCGGTTTAGGATTTTGCCAAACCCTAGTTTAGAGGAGCAATATAAAATAAAAAGTCAAAATTACTTTTATAAAAAAAGATTATTTCCTGCAAGCACAAGGAAAAGACCTTATAATTTTAGGCAGCTGGCATGCTTGCTAATAAGTCCATTTCTATGGAAATGAGTTCATAACTATTAATTTTGCCTGCTCCTGATCTATTCTTGATGAGCCTTTCAAATTTAGAAAAGCGCTTCATGATTCTCTCAATTTGGTAATTACTAACTCCCTTTGATGAATCCAGCCCAGTGTTTCAGACATGAGACATTCATTACACATTTTTCTCTCTGGTGAGAGAAGGAAAAAAAACCCCATGGGTCTTTTTGGATTTATTTCCTCTCACAAACTCCAGTAAGTAGGTCCTCCTCTCCAAATTGTGATTTATAATCCCATTTGCGTACTCTCATTCTGTTAGGTGGAGGAAGAACCTCCGAAACCTTGAGATTTCTGCACAGTCTCCTATTGTCTGGCCTCATCTCAGCCAGTGCATTCAAACCAGGCCCCCACCAGCCCAGTCCAGCTTTGTAACAAACACCCTCAGTCCTCACTCCATACCCACCAGTTGCAGGCATGGTTGGGACCCCACACTGCAGCAGAGTTTTGAGCACAGAATGGTAAATCCATGCCAAATAAAGCCAACTCTAGCTCCAACCAACACCAGAAGAGAGTTTTCAGGACAGGAATATGTTGCTAAGTCCCAGAATTTTCCCAACAGACACATCCAGGAGGGCAGCTGGAAAAGTGAAGGGCGTCTTTTGGCAAAGACATGTAGCAATAGGACATGGAGAAACAGGTTTAAACTGAAAGAGGGCAGGTTAAGATTAGATACAAGGAAGAAAACCTTCCCTGGGAGGGTGGGCAGGCCCTGGCACAGGTTGGGCAGAGAAGCTGTGGCTGCCCCATCCCTGGAAGTGTCCA